>VFSX01000428.1:142461-150229 GCA_016618255.1 Chlamydomonas sp. UWO 241 | reverse complement strand
ACAGTTACATCGGCTTTCCAGCAAAGACTACCTCTAGTCCTAGTACCACCGCCTAGACCCAAGTCCAGTTCTGGCCCTAACAATCACTTGTGAGGGGCGGTAGCCACCAGCCGGCTGCCTGCCAAAGTGTAGTCCCAGAGCAAAAAGGATGCCCCCTGTTAAACCCGCAGCTTGCATGCACCTTTCATCCTGCTCCCTGAACCCTGCACCCTGCACCCTGAACCCTGCAACCCTTGACCCTAAACCCTAAAATCCCTAAACGTGCGCGGGGACCCTAAGCCGTACAGCCTGAAGTCTAAACCCCAAACCCTAAGCCCTAAATGTGCTCAGGTGGAGCGCACAGTGCTGACTGAGACTCCAAAGGAAGCGCGCGACCTGCTCTACTCTGGGGCCATCACCAAGGTGCTGTTCTGTGTGCTTCACCACGTTTCTGTGATTTTCTGTGCTCGTTGTTGCTGTGCTGCCGTGATGTGCGCTCGTGTGCTGCAGCTGTGTGCTGTGTGGCCATGTGCTGTGTAGCTGCTCTGCTTTGGGGCCATCACCAAGGTGATGTTCTGTGTGCTGTACTGCCTTTCTGTGCTTTTCTGTGCTCGTTATTGCTGTGCTGCTGTGATGTGCGCTCGTTTGCTGCAGCTGTGTGCTATTCTGTTCTGTTCTGTGTGGTGTTCTGTGTGGCTATGTGCTGCTGTGTTGAGGGCTGCAGTGCTTTGCTGTGCTGTGCTGTTCTGTGTGCTGCAGCTGTGTGCTGTGCTGTGCTGTGCTGCGCTGGACCTGCTCTACTCTCGCGCCATCAGCAAGGTGCTGCGGTTGTGCTCTGTGCCGTGCTGTGCTGTGCTGTGGTGTGGTGGTGTGGTGTGGTGTGCTGCGCTGTGCTGTGCTGTGTGCTGCAGCTGTGTGGTGTGGTGTGGTGTGCTGTGCTGTGCCGTGCTGTGCCGTGCCGTGCCGTGTCATGCCATGCCGTGCTGTGCTGTGATGTGCTGTGCTGTGATGTGTGCAACCCAACCACCACCAACCACCAACCAACCAACCAACCACCAACCACCAACCACCAACCACCAACCACCCACCACCCACCACCCACCACCACCACCAATCAACCAACCACCACCACCAACCACCCACCACCCACCACCCACCAACCACCCACCAACCACCACCCAACAATCACCACCAACCACCAACCAACCACCACCACCAACCGCTCGCCAACCACCACCAACCAACCAACAACCACCAACAGGGCTTCAACGCTGCTGGCGCGTCCTACTCGCGCATGGGCTCCAACTTTGCGGTGCTTACACACACACACACACACACACACACACACACACCAACACACCAACACAGGGCCTCGACGCTGACGGCGCGTCCTACTCGCGCATGGGCTTCAACTTGACGGCGCTTACACACACACACACGCAAACACACAAACCCACACACCAACACAGGGCCTCGACGCTGACGGCGCGTCCTACTCGCGCATGGGCTTCAGCTATGTGGTTTCGCAGCCACGCTGGGGCCTGCGAGCGACCCTGGGCGTCGACCCGGCGGTGACGCTGGCTGGGATGGAGGAGGAGCTGAGGGGCAAGGTGTGTGGGTGTGTGGGGGGGGGGCGTGTGTGCGTGTGTTTTGGCTTAGACGTCGATCCGGTGGTGGCTCTGACTGGGATGGAGGAGGAGCTGAGGGGCAAGGTGTGTGCGTGTGTGTGTACGTGTTGTGTGTGTGTGTGTGTGTGTGTGTGTTGGCTTGGGCATTGCCGCTGGAGTGGCTCTGGCTGGGCTTGATGAGGAGCTGAGGGGCAAGGTGTGTGTATGTGTGTGTGTGTGCGTGCCTGTGTTTGTGTGCATGTGTGTGAGTGTGTGTGTGTGCACAGATCTTACATCCCCGACACACCCCTGGCTGCCGACGCATGCATAACCCCGCCCCCCCCCCTCGCTGCCGATGAAATCAGGAGGTAGCAATATCCGCCGCGCGGCGCGGCGTGCGGCGCTTGGCGCAGCGTGCGCCGCCCAGCTTTCATCCCCGGCACCCCCCCTGGCCGCCGATGCATGCATAACCCCGACCCCCCCCCCCCTCTCGCTGTTGATGAGTGCAGGAGCAAGCAGTGCTCGTCGCGCGCGCGTGGTGCTCTGCGCCGCGCGCGCCGCCGCTGACGCGGCGGACGCGCGCACGCAGCTTACATCCCCAACACCCTCCCTGGCTGCCGATGCATGCATAACCCCGACCCCCTCTTGCTTCCGATGAATGCAGGAGCAAGCAGTGCTTGACGCGCGCGCGGTGCTCGACGTGGCGCGGGCCGCCGCTGACGCGGCGGACGCGCGCACCACCGACGCGGTCAACGCTGAGGTGGCTGCTGGAAGGGAGCGCAAGAGGGCAGCGGCGGAGCTGTCTTCGAGCCAGGTGTGTGTTTGTGTGTGTGTTTGTGTGCGTGTGTGCGTGTGTGTGTGTGTGTGTGTGTGTGTGCATGCATGTGTGTGTGTGTGCAAGCGTGTGTGTGTGTGTGTGTGTGTGTGTGTTTTGTGTTTCCTCTAAACCAAACATAGCAAAGTCAGCTTTTTGAGTGGATTTGTGATGACCATCATGTCAGGCATCCGAATTCACCATTCCCGTCTCAATCGGATGAAGGAATCAAGGGTATACACGTACACCCTTGTATACGATGTACGTTGTACGGTATTATATGGTGTACGGGCCCACGTATATGGTATACTGCCGCGCCCTACACACACACACACACGCGCACACACACGTACACGTACACGCACACGCAGGCCAGCGCGCGCACGCAGCTGCTCCTGTCCCAGTCCACCGCAGGAGGCAGGGACAAAGACAGGGACACCATCACACACACACACACACACACACACACACACACACGCACACATGCACACACGCGCACGCACACGCACGCGCACACGCAGGCCAGCGCGCGCACGTAGCTGCTCCTGTCCCAGTCCACCGCAGGAGGCAGGGACAAAGACGGGGACACACACACACACACACACACACGCACACGCACACGCAGGCCAGCGCGCGCACGCAGCTGCGCCTGTCCCAGTCCACTGGAGGAGGCAGTGACGAAGGCGGGGACACGATTGCTCACGAGCTCGCGTCGGTGACGAGTGAACTGGTGCGTTTGTATTTTGTCTCATAAACAACCATGCCCAGAGGGGGGGGGGGGGGGGGCAGGGAAGTTTTTTTCAGACCCCATGCCCCATGCCCCATGGCCCATTTTCGGACCCCATGCCCCATGCCCCAAAACTTCAATGCCCCAAAACTGAATTTTGGCACCGGACCGACGCCATGCCCTTCCCCTCCCTTCAGTGCTTTCCTTTTCAGAAAATTTAATTCATTATTCCACAGCCGGAGTTTGCTTGACCGTGTTGACCGTTGACCTCCGTTGACAGTTTGTCCTCATACATAGGTCATTTGAAAGCTGTTGACGTGCTCTGTCTGGCGGGCTTGTCAGACGGAACAATCCACGGGGTGGGTTGAGCTGTGCGCAAGGTCAAAGTACAGCCGGCGTACAGCTAAATGGCTGTGTAGAGCCGAAAAGGTCATCATTGCCTCCCTTAATGCGTCCATATTCTGACCATGCCAAAGGATTTGGTGGAAGCTTACGACAGGTGCCCCTCCTTGGGCTCTTGAGTGGCACCCCCCACACACGCCCCAGGCCATGACTCGCTCTTCCATTGCCCCCCCCCGAGGTACTTCAGACCACCATGGTACTGATGATGATGGATGTTAAAGTCTGTGTGACACCAGTAATGATGGATCAGACCTGTGTCGGCGCTAGCGCCCGACACCTTAACTCAGTGTTAGGCTGAAACTGGCTGGCTGCCTGGTAGGGGTGAGGGTTAACCCCACAAGCGCGCACGCACTGGCTCTAGACAGGGCACTAGGCCCCATAGAGACGCGGAATCTGTGATCTCCTTTTCGGCTCTACACAGCCATTCAGCTGTATGCCGGCTGTACTTTGACCTTCCACACAGCCCAATTCATCCGGTTGATTGCTTGTCTAACAAGCCCGGCAGGCAGAGCTCGTCAAGAGCTATCAAATGACCTATATTTGAGGACAGACGGTCAACAAGATGTCAACGGTCAATGCGGTCAAAAGCAAATCCGGCTGTGGAATAATAAATAAAAAAAATCATGAAAATAAAATCACACACACACACACACACACTGGCACTTTGTAGGTGAGCCTGCGGGGCGAACTCGCCTTGGACATAGTCGCCTTGAACATAAGTACAAGTTTACACATATAAAATTACTTTTGCGTGCACTGCCTGTTGGGCCACACGCTACGTCATCATCACCTTGGACCGAAATTATCTGAAAACACACTTCACACACACAACACACACACACATAGGTATCAATACACACACACACACATACATACATACATACAACACACACACACGCAGGTATCAATACACACACACACACTGGCACTTTGTAGGTGGGCCTGCGAGGCAAACTCGCCAACGCGGAGAGGCAGCTGGCGGCGGCAAGGGAGGCCGAGGAGGGAGCCGAGGCGGTGCTGGTGCGTGTGTGTGTGTGTGTGTGTGTGTGTGTGAGTGTGTGTGCATGCACCAGGCAGCTTGCGGCGGCAAGGGAGGCAGAGGCGGGGGCCGAGGCGGTGCTGGTGTGTGCGTGTGTGTGTGCACGTGTGTGTGTGCACGTGTGTGTGTGTGCATGTGTGTGTGTTTGCGTGTGTGTGTGTATGTGTGTGTGTGTGTGTGTATATGTTTGCATGCACCAGGCAGCTGGCGGCAGCATGGGAGGCACAGGAGGGGGCCGAGGCGGTGCTGGTGCGTGTGTGAGTGTGTGTGTGCACGTGTGTGTGTGTGTGTGTGTGCATGCACCATGCAGCTGGCGGCGGCAAGGGAGGCAGAGGCGGGGGCCGAGGCGGTGCTGGTGTGTGTGTGAGTGTGTGTGTGTGTGCGTGTGTGTGTGTAGGGCGCGGCAGGGTGCACGAATACAGTGATATTACCGCATATATATGTGTATGCATGCGATATGCTTGTGTGCATGCGGTGTGCATGTGTGTACATGCGACATGTGTGATATGTGCATGTGTATACATGTCATATGCATGTGTACACATGCCATATACATGTGTGTACATGCCATATATATATACACGCATGTGTGTGTATGCGCTGTGCCTTCGCGGATCGGGGAGGGGGGCATACATTTAATCAACCGCGGGGGAGGGTGTGTGTGTGTGTGTCTTGAAATTGTTTATCCATTGCGGGGCCTTCTCAAAGCATATTGAATACGGCCATGCGTGCATACATTTCAGACAACTGGCGTGGGTTCACACACACACACACACACACACACAGGACCAGCAGCGCACACTCAACAGCCAGCGAGGGGAGCAGGCGGAGCAGCAGCGAACAGACCTTGAAGGGGCTGCCAACACACACGCACACACACACACACACACACACACACACACACACACACACACACACACACACACGACCAGCAGCGCACACTCGACAGCCAGCGAGGGGAGCAGTCGGAGCAGCAGCGCACAGACCTTGAGCAGGCTGCCAACACACACACACACACACACACACACAGGACCAGCAGCGCACACTCAACAGCCAGCGAGGGGAGCAGTCGGAGCAGCAGCGCACAGACCTTGAGGAGGCAGCCCACCGCCGCGACGCCGCAGAGGGCAAGAGGAATGAGGCGGTGAAGATGCTGAGGGAGGCAGAGGTGTGTGTTTGTGTATACGTGCAAGTGCGTGTGTGTGTGTGTGTGTGTGTGTGTGCAGCAGGCTGCCCACCGCCGCGAGGCCGCAGAGGGCAAGAGGAATGAGGCGGCAAAGATGCTGATGGAGGCAGTGTGTGTGTGTGTGTGTGTGTGCACGTGTGTGTGTGTGTGTGTGTGTGTGTGTGTGTGTGTGTGTGTGTGTGTGTGTGTGTGCAGCAGGCTGCCCACCGCCGCAAGGCCGCAGAGGGCAAGAGGAATGAGGCGGACAAGATGCTGAGGGAGGCAGCGGTGTGTGTGTGTGTGTGTGTGTGTGTGTGTGTTCGATTTTACAGTCTGTCGGACGTCTTTGATGGCGCATTACAGCCTAGGAAAGGGGCCGGCAGCTGTTGACATGAGACGCCTAATATGCCATCTGCCATCATGATTGCTGTGCACACGATATGTGTCTCAAAGCAGGCGGCAAATTAGTTGTGTGTGTGTGTGTGTGTCACTGGTGTCTTTAAGGAAACCGATAATATCCTGTTTACCCCCCGCAACATTGGAGGGAGCATGCCAAATAGCCCTCGCAGGAGGCGATTTTTTTGCGGGAAAGTGTGAATATCGTCAAATTTCACACTTTTCGTAGCGAAATTCCCGCGATTCGCCCGCGCATCTTCCCCTAGAATATCCCTTTTTCCCCCGCAGAGGGGCTGCGGGGGCTGCAGGGGCGCCAAGGACATCACTGGTGTGTGTGTGTGTGTGTGGACCAGGCTGCCAACCGCCGCGTGGGGCGGCGAGATGAGGCGGCGAAGAAGCTGGAGGGGGGGCAGAGGTGCGGAGGACACACACACGCACACACACACGCATGCACACACACACACACGCACGCACGCACGCACACACACACACACACACACGCACCCCCACACACACGCACACACACACACACAGGCTGCGCTGCGAGCGTCGCTCGAACGCGAGGCGTCCCAAGCGTCACACACACACTCACACACACGCCCCCCCCCACACACACGCACAGACACACGCACGCATGCTCACAGGCTGCGCTCCTGGCCGCGCAAATGCCGCTCGAACGTGAGGCGTCTAAAGCGCCACGCAGAGACACGCACACACACGCATACACACACACCAGTGATGCAGAAAATGTTCGGCATGATGGCGGTCTTGTGACGCGGAACACGGCCCGCAGGGCCGCTTTTTTTGCGATTGGGGTCGATCTTGTGACGCAAAAGTGTAAAAAACACCAACTTTCACACGCCGATTTTTGCGCTCCGCGCTCTGGCGTTTGGGGCTCGATTAACGGAGGCGCGTTCTCGTCGCCGGACCCTGGACCCAGCAATGCGGCGCTGCTGGTGACTAGGATCTCCGTGCCGCTGACGAGCGGGATAAAATACGACTGGCCTGGCTCCTGCTAGACTGTCCCTCGGTGGAAACTATAGGAGCGGCTTGCCCGGCGCTGTCATGGCTTGGCGAGTAGCCGCGGCGCTGCCGCGACCCGTGCTGGGAGACGGCCCTTATCCTCCTCCCATGCAGGACGCCATGCGGCACCGATCTCGACGAGTTGATCGACGAGCGGAGGAGCTGGCGCCCGTCAATGCATGCTGGACATCGGTCAAGATGGCTGCTCGTGGGGGCGAGCTACCATCAGGGCTTCAGCGGTGGTGACCGCCGAGGCAACAACAGAGTTTATCCGCTTCACCATCGCAGCGTTTGTCACCGCGCTCACCCTCGGGGGCACTCATCTGCCGGTGACTGGCGTCGGCATTGGTCTTCAGGCAGCCTGCCATGACGACTCTGTTTGCCCAGGCCCCCCTGGAGGGTGGGACCTGGCCATGCATGACGCATGGGGCGCAGGCAGAGCCCCATGCATGGAGTTGGACAACCATGCACCATGCCAGGCGGGGACTTTTCTGCTTCAGCGTCGCCAGTTGGCACAGCCGGCGTGGTTGGCCTCAAAGGCCAGGAGGAGGACGGTCCTTTCCTATACGCTCCTTGCCAGACATGTCCCTCAGGGACTTGTTTGGGTCTAAACTAG
>VFSX01000428.1:102461-137461 GCA_016618255.1 Chlamydomonas sp. UWO 241 | reverse complement strand
AATCCGCTTCACCAATCGCAGCGTTTGTCACCGCGCTCATCCTCGGGGGCGCTCGTCTGCCGGTGACTGGCGTTGGAAGGTCTTCAGGCAGCCTCCATGACAACTCTGTCGCCCATGCCCCCCTGGAGGGTGGGACCTGGCCATGCATGAGGCATGGGGCGCCGGCTGAGCCCCATGCAAACGAGAGCTGGACAGCCATGCACTGCCAGGCGGGGACCGTTCCAGTCAGCGCCAGTCGGCTCTGCCGGCTTGACTGGCCACAAGGCCACTACTGTGACCCTGAGGAAGGTCCTCTCCTATATGCTCCTTGCCAGACACGTCTCTCAGAGACCGCTGTTTGGGGTAGTCTAGCCGGCGGGAGCGGTAGTCTATTGGCCGGGAGCCGGCGGTTCTCTAGTACACTCAAGTGGGCTGGAGTATCGGCGGGTGATCTCTAGTAGAAGAGTAGCCTGCTTAGCTGGAAACCCCGTGTTACTTGTTACTTGTTACTTGCAAGGGCCAGGTCTGAGCAGATGCGGTCGAGGAGGGTGAGCATAGTGCGGAGGTCTTCCTCGGAGGGGGCGAGTAGGGCGATGTCGTCGGCATAGAGACGGTGGGGGAGTATGGTGGTCAAAAAGTCCTTGCGGGACTCAGGAGTGTACAGTTTTCCGTCGATCATGTAGCCAATTTGAATGCCAGCGTTGGGGAGCTGGGCAATCAGGGACCGGACAACTGTGTCGATGTAGACATTGAAGAGGAGGGGGGAGAGGGGGCAGCCTTGCTTGACGCCAGCTTTGAGAGGGAAAGGGGCGGAGTATGCACCGTTGACTCGGGCTCTGGCGGTGGCACCAGAGTAGAGGCTTTCGATGCGTGCGAGGAGGGCAGGGTGCGTGCCGCGGTGGAGGAGGGTTTTCCAAAGGGCGGCGTGGTTGACACTGTCGAACGCCTTGGACAGGTCGACGCAAGCCACATGGAGGGGGGCGTGGGCGCGGTGTGACTCCTCTTGGAGGCGTCGTAGGGTGAAGATGGCATCGGAGGTGCCACGGCCCGGACGGAAGCCAAACTGGGAAGTGTGGAGGTGGGCTCCAGCTGGAGCTTGAGGCGGTTGAGGAGGATGTGAGTGTGGACCTTGCCAGCGACGGGCAGGAGGGAGATGCCGCGGTAGGACTTGCTGCGCGTGGGTGGGCCCGAGGATGCGCCCTTGTAGAGGGGGCAGATGTCTGCTTGGTTCCACGCGGCAGGGATGGAGGTGGTGTTCCAACAGGTAAGGATGATCGGTGGAGGGCGGTTGCGGTTGCGGTGCCGCCGTGTTTGAGGAGGGGGGAGGTGATGTCGTCAGAGCCGGGGGCAGAGTTTCTGAGGGATTTGATCGCGGAGACCACCTCGCTCTGAGAGGGAGGGGAGGCAAGGGGGGGAGGAGGAGGGGGAGGGGGGGGGCGAAAGTGGAGGAGGAGGGGGAGGAAGGGGAGGGGAGGGAAGGGGCGGGGGAAAGGGGGGGGGGGAGGGGGGAGGGGGGAAAAGGGGGGGGAAAAAAAAAGGGAAAGGAAGGGGGGGAGGGGGGGGACGGGGAGGGGGGGGAGGGAGGGGGCAGCGGGGGAGGGAGACGGGGCGGTGCGGGGGTGGTGGGTGTGAAGATGAGGTGGGAGGCGAGGGTGGCTTCGTCGACTTCCGAGCGGAGTGGAGTGTGGAGGACACGGAAATATTCTCCAAACGCGTCTGTCACCGCCTGAGCTCCAAAGCACAGGTGGTCGCCGACACGGAGGGCAGGGAGGGCGGTGGAAGGGGGGCGGTCGACGAGTTTGGACAGCATGCGGTGGGCGGAGTGGGGGTTGTTGTCGTCAAAATCGTGTTGCACGCGTTGAGTGACACCGTCCCAGTGCTTGTTGGTGGCGCGTGCGATGGCGGACTTGAGCTGGGCAGTCATGCGCGCCTCCTTGGGGGCGTCACGGTTGCCAGTCAGTGCACTGTCGGAACGCATGGACTAAAGGTCGTGGGCGAGCTTGAGAGTCTCGGGGGGGAGGTAGAAGTGGATGGGGACCTCGCGTGGGCGGGGGCCAAGGGTGGATCTGGCCGCTGAGTGGATGGCCGCGGTGAGGTGGCTCGTCATCTGGTCCAGGGTGGGGGGGGTCGGGGAAGGGGGGAGGGTGGCGAGGGCCTCCTCGACTGCTGCCGCGAAGTGGAGCCGCGTGTCAGGGTCTCGGAGCAGGTCGGTGAAATAGCGGGAGGGCGGAGGAGGACGGCGGGAGTGGGTGATGTTCCAGGCTCTGGAGAAGCGGAAGAGGATGCGCGCGGTGACAAGGGCGTGGTCAGAGCGGGCGATGGTGTCAAGTCCCCGGGTCTTGGGGCATCGTGCTCGCACGTCTTGCACGGAGCCCAGGTGAGGGCGGCGGACGAGGATGTAGTCTGGGATGTTGCAATCCTTTTGGGTGTTGCTGTACCAGGAAAATACGCTCGAAGGGGGATGGGGGAAGAAGGTGTAGGTGACGGCAAGATTGTGGGCGGCACACAGGTCGAGAAGCCGGTGGCCGTTGTCGCTGATGCCAGGTTTGTGGTGGAACCCGGCAAGGGGGGAGTAGGGAGGGAAGAAGGAGGAGGGGCGGTGGAGGGGGGGGCAGGCGTACGGACCCACCGACGGGTGGGCGTCGGGGGATGCCGCTGTGATCTTGGCGTTGAAGTCGCCTAGGACCAAAAGGAAGTGGTTTGAGGGGGTTTGGGAGAGCACGTCGCGGTGGATTTGTTCGTAGAACGCGTCCTTGGCGACTGCGTCATCCGCGGCGTCTGTGGGGGCGTAAGCGATGACTGCGGTGACGGGAGGGGCGCCGGCGGGGCGGAAGCGTAGGACGAGGATGCGGTCGCTGAGTGCGGCGTAGCCGCCCTCTTTGAGGAGGAGCTTGGCGGTGTCAGGGCTGAGGAGGGCGCCGACGCCGTGGGTGTTTTGGTCCCACCGGACCAGATGAAGTGGTAGCCATTCTCTTCGAGCGGCTGGCTACCGGAGCAGGGGTGCCGCACCTCTTGGAGGCCGCATATGTCGATGCGGAGGTGTGCGAGGTGTTTGGCGAGAGCAAGTGGGTGTGCCATGGGGTTGAAGCGTGAGCCATCTGCTGCACCCCAGAGGGTGCAGCAGTTGTAGGTGGCCGCGATGAGCTCGTGGCGTGGGTGAAGGAGGTGGGGGCGATTGGTAGCCGGGGGGACGGAAGGTGCAGGGACGTTGGCTAGCCGTCCTGCCCGTCGGTGGGGTGGGGCCCGCTTACTCCTGCCCCACCCCGGGGCCGGAGGGGGAGAGCTGCTCAAGGGACATGGAGCGGGTGATGGAGCGGGTGATGCGCTGACCAATGCCTGCAGATGCCTCGCGGATCTTGATGGCCTCGATCATCGAGCCCTTGCCCTTGCGGGTGACAAAGGCCGGGGACTCGTGCGTGGAGGGGCCGCCGTAGTCTGCGAACCCTGTGCCGGGGTTGGAGAGCTCGGAGGGTGTGTGCGCATCGGTGGTAGTGAGGGCGTTCTGGGGGGTGGTGGGCGAGTCGGCGGTGCCGGCTGCGTGGTCCCACCCCTGGAAGGAGGGGGAGCCTGCAGTGGCGTGGGTGGGGGCGGCGGGGGCGGCGGAGGGGGCGGGAGTGGTGGAGGTGGGGGATGCCGGGGCAGAGGGGGTGAGGGAGGTGGGGAGGAGGGCGGCGGCTGCGGCAGATGCGACTGCGGCAACGGCGTTGGCAGCGGCGTTGAGGGCGCGGAGAGGGGAGGCCGACCGGCCGCGCGCTGCAGGCTTGGCAGGCTTCGCGGCGGGGGCGGTGGAAGTGGTGGAGGGGCGCGCGTCCGGGCGCGCGGGCGAGGTCGACTGGCCACGTTCGGAAAATTTGGCGGGCCTTACGGCGGGAGTGGTGGCGAGGGGGGCGGCGGAAGTCACAGGGGGGGTGAGGGACGTCTTGGGGCCGGAGGTGACGATGGCGGGGGTGGCGTTGGCGTTGGCGGGGGCGGCGGAGGGCGTGGGGGGGGAGGGGTTGGCGGAAGGCTTGGGAGGGGAGGTGGCGCGGGGCGCAGGGGAGGGGTTGGCGGAAGGCTTGGGAGGGGGGGTGGCGGAGGGCGCGGGGGAGGGGTTGGCGGAAGGCTTGGGAGGGGGGGCGGCGGAGGGCGCGGGGGGGGAGTTGGCGGTAGGCTTGGGGGAGGCAGCGGAGGGCGCGGGAGAGGGGTTGGCGGAAGGCTTGGGGGCGGGGGCAGCAGAGGGCCCGGCGGCGGCAGGCTGCTCGAGGCAAACGCGCTTGCCAGGTGGGGAACGGGCGCGCTTGGAGGCGGCCTGTGCGGCGGCGTTCACCACCTCGGACACGCCGACCAGGGCGGCCTTTGCTGCCTGGCTTGCAGGGCCAGGGGGGACGATGGGGGCCTGAGGGGCAGGGGGGGCGGGACCACGCCGCGCGCCGCGCATGGGCATGCGCATGGGGGCCTGGCGGGCGGCGGGTGTGTGGGCGGCGGCGATTGCCTGGGGGGCGTGGTCCTAGGCGGGCTGCGCTGCTTGGCCGTCGTGGGGCGGCTGGGCGGCGGGGCAGTCGAAGGAGATGCGAGCGTAGAGCTCATGGGAAAGGTCCAGTTCGGTTGTGCCAGCGAGCACGTGACCGAGGTGGACGAGAAGGAGGCCGACTCCCGCGAGGTAGCCGGCGTGATCCCTGGCGATCAGCGCGACGGTGGCGCCCGCGAGGGCGATGAGCATGCCGGTGGAGCCGATGGCGGCGATGAGCGCGTTGGATGCAAATCCGACCGCGACGATGCCGAACAGCAGGAGGGCGTGCAAGGGAGGGGGTGCCATGGTGAACACACACACACACAGGTGAACACACACACACACACATAGGCCATGGTGAACACACACACAGCAGGAGGGCGTGCAAGGGAGGGGGTGCCATGGTGAACACACACACACACACACACACAGACAGGGAGGAACACGAGAAGTTCAACGTGTGGGTGGCATGGCTCAACATGGAGAATGTGTATGGGACGCACACACACACACACACACACAGGCACACACACACAGGCACACACACACACACACACACAGGGAGGAGCACGAGAAGTTCAACGTGTGGGTCGCACGGCTCAACATGGAGAATGTATACCCGCACACATACAAACACACACACACACACACATGCACACACACACGCATGCACACACACATGCACACACACACACACACACACACGTACGTTGTGCCATGCGTAGGGAGGAGCACGAGAAGTTCAACGTGTGGGTTGCATGGCTCAACATGGAGAATGTGTATGGGACGCCCACGCCCGAGGCGGCGCTCTCCAAGCTGTTCCAGCGCGCGCTGCAGTACAACAACCAGAAGGTAAGAAAACCCACCCTGCTCAGTGATGAGTCGAATCCTTCTCCGGGGAGGGCACAATGCATGAGGGCGCCCATTGATGGCCATTGCACACGCGTGCACACACGCACACACACACACAAACACACACAAACACACACACACACACACTCGCAAACACACACACACACACACACACACACTCGCAAACACACACATACACACACACACGGGCACACACACACACACGGGCACACACGCATGCACACGCACGCACACACACACGCAAGCACACACCTTCCCCACTCCTCCATCTTTGCATACACAGAAGCTATACCTCGCTGCCGTCGGTATCTGCGAGAAAGGCAAGCGCTGAGCTGTTTGACCCTAACTCTCTCACACACACACACACACACACACACGCACACACGCAAACTCACACACACACACACACACACACACACCTTCCCCACTCCTACACTGCACGCACACAGAAGCTCTATCTGGCTGTCGTCGGCATCTGCGAGAAGGGGAAGCGCGTGCAGCTGGCCGGCCCCAACACACGCACACACACACACAGACACACACACTCGCAAACACACAAACACACACAAACACACACACACACACACACACACACACACACACACACACACGCGCGCCTGCACACACCTGCACCACCGCAGAAGCTCTACCTGGCTGTCGTCGGTATCTGCGAGAAGGGAAGCGCGTGCAGCTGGCGGACCCTAACCCTCTCACACACACACACACACACACATGCACACACACACCTGCACCACCGCAGAAGCTGTACCTCGGTGCCGTTGGAGAAGCGCGCTGAGCTGGTTGACCGTAACACACACACACACACCTTCCCCACTCCTACATCTGTGCATACACAGAAGCTATACCTCGCTGCCGTCGGTATCTGCGAGAAGGGGAAGCGCGTCGAGCTCGCCGACCGTCTGCTGCGGGCCGTCACGAAGAAGTTCGGTGGCAGCGCAAAGGTAAGAAACTGAAACTGACGAGATGCTGATGATGTGGGTGTTGCAGCCGCGTGTGGCGTGCACAACTAGCTACGAGGATGTGCGTGCGAGTGCTGAGCTGGCGATCACGAAGAAGTTTGGTGGGAGTGGTAAGATGTGAATCGAAATAGAAATGGAAATTGACGCCTAGCTAGAAGGTTGTGCGTGCATGTGCTGAGCTGGCCAACAGCCTGGCTCCGGGCCGTCACCAAGAAGTTTGCTGGGAGTTTAAAGGTGGGGGGGCTGTGTGACGGTCGGTCGTGCATGCCCTGTAGATACGCGATCAGAGTGCTAGCTAGGAGGTAAGCCTGGCTAGGAGGTTGTCTAGGAGGTTGCGCTAGCTGGGAGGTTGTGCTTGCGAGTGCTGAGCTGGCGTACCGCCTGCTGCGGGGCGGTCACGAAAAAACTCGGTGGGAGCGCAAAGGTGTGAACCCAAAACAGACCCTGAAACCTGTCAGTTTTCTCGTGTCGACGCCAGAAATACATGGCCCAATCCCCTTGAAACCGCAACCTACACTTTCTTAAAAAAACAAGTGTGGCTGCGCAAGCTCGACTACGAGCTGGCCAGCACCTGGACGACAACTCAAAGCCGTAGTAGGAGCCCCCTTTTCAACACGACAACCCTACCACATTCACAACTCCCGAGGCGACGCCTCAGGCGTCCCATTCACTGGCGCGAATCAGGCGCTCCGACCGCCTGAGTCGCCACACCGACCGTCTCAGGCGCCCACCACCGCCTGAGGCGCACCCCGGACCGTCTCAGACGTTACGACCGCATTCACTGGCGCGGATCAGACGTTGGATCTGGGTAGGGCAAACGCCAAAACGGATGGCTTGAGCTAGCGAACCCATCCCAAACCCCTGAACCCTTACGCAATCACCGCAATGTTTTACAGGTGTGGCTGCGCAAGCTCGAGAACGAGCTGGCCAGCGACCTGGGTTAAGGCTCAAAGCCGTAGGAGCCCCCTTTTCCACACAGCAAACACCAAACTGGATGGCTTGAGCGAGCAAACCCATCCCTAACCCCTCAACTCTTGCCCTATCATTGCAATCTCCACAGGTGTGGCTGCGCAAGCTTGAGTACGAGCTGGCCAGCGACCTGGGCGACCACTCAAAGCCGCAGGAGCCCCCCTTTCCACAACACAAACGCCCAAATGGATGTCTTGAACGGGCAAACCCATCTCAAACCCCTGAACCCTTACACAATCATTGCAATGTTCTACAGGTGTGGCTGCGCAAGCTCGAGAACGAGCTGGCCAACGACCTGGGCGACCACTCAAGCCGCAGAAGCCCCCCTTTTCACAAAACAAACACTCAAATGGATGTCTCGAACGGGCGAACCCGTCCCAAACCCTTGAACTCTTGCCCTATCAATGCAATTTCCACAGGTGTGGCTGCGCAAGCTCGAGTACGAGCTGGCTAACGACATGGGCGACCGCTCGCGCGGCACACTGGAGAAGGCGCTGCAGGCGCTCCCCAAGCGCAAGCACATCAAGGTGATTGGTGGTAATGGCGAGTGTTGGGTGTGTGCTGTGCCGCGGTGCGCATCCAACGCACCTGCTCCCGTGTCAAACAATTTTCGGTTATGAAATATGCGTGGACGTCTGGCAGAGCGGGAGGGGGCACGCTGGAGCGCGCTCTGCAGGCGCTGCGCAAGCGCAAGCACATCAAGGTGATTTTTTGCTGACGACGTGTGTGTGGTGTGTGCTGTGTTGCGTTGCGCAGCCAACGCACCCACTTTCGTGCCAAACGGAGGTCGGACATGCAAGTTGCATGGGTGTTCATGTTCTTGGGGGAGGGGGGCTCGCTGCGGGCGCTCCCCAAGCGCAAGCACATCAAGGTGATTACCGGTGATTTATGTGGTGGCCTTACCCCATTCCCAACGCCCTAGGCGGCGCCACCCTCAACCGACGCCCTAAAACCCGTGTAACCAAAACCTTCCACGTGCACACACCACACCACCGCATGCGCCGAACGCAGCTCGTTCAACATACATCACAAAGCAACTCACCGGGACTGAAACTGAAACTAATATACAGGTCATCACCAAGCCTGCGTTACTTGAGGTATGCACCGGCTGCCCCGAGCGCAGCCACGGCACCTTCAACCAACGCCCTAAAGCCCCTGCAGCCAAAACTGTCCACGTGCGCACGCCATACCACTGCGTGCGCCCTGAGCGCAGCTCCTTCATTGTTCACAACAATAACAACGTACTTCAACCTGAAACCCAAACCAAACCCCCGCCCAGGTCATCACCAAGACTGCGCTGCTTGAGTTCCGCACCGGCTGCCATTGAGTGTGGCCTCGGCACCTCAACCGACGCCCTGAAAACCCTGCACCCAAAACCGTCCATGTGCACACGCCGTACCACCGCATGCGCCTTCAGCCAGCTACACAAACAAACTCACCGAAACACGAAACTCAACCCCGTCCAGTTCATCGCCAAGACTGCACTGCTCGAGTTGCGCACCGGCTGCCCCGAGCGCGGCCACGGCACCCTCAGCCAACATTCGAATCCCCCCCCCCCCCCCCAAACTTCCACAACACTCGCGTGTGTCCAGCGCAGCTCCCTCTACCAGCAACAAAAACAACGTATTTCAACCTGAAACATGAAACTGCAACCCGCCCAGGTCATCATCAAGACTGCGCTGCTCGAGTTCCGCACTGGCTGCCCCGAGCGCGGACGCTGCGCCTAAACAACCAAAACCAAAATGCAAAATCTGCTCAGGTCATGACACCACATGCCCGCAGCGCAACACCTTCAATCAAAACAACTCAACAAACAAAAACTGAAACTCCTCTACATGTCATCACCAAGACTGCGCTGCTCGAGTTCCGCGCCGGCTGCCCCGAGCGCGGCCGCGACACCCCAACCGACGCCCTAAAAACCCTGCAACCAAAACTGTCCACGTGCACACGCCATACCACCGCATGCGTCGAGCGCAGCTCCTTCAGCATACACCACACAACAACTAACCGGGAACTGAAACCGAGACTCATCTACAGGTCATCACCAAGCCTGCGTTGCTTGAGGGAAGCACCGGCTGCCCCAAGCTCAGCCGCGGCACCTTCAACCGATGCTCTAAAGCCCCTGAACCCACAACCTTCCACGGGCACCAGCTGTACCACCGCCTGCGCCGAGCGCACTTCCTGCATCCCAAACCCAAAACACGAAACAAAACCCCGTCCAGGTCATCACCAAGACTGCGCTGCTAGAGTTCCGCACCGGCTGCCCCGAGCGCGGCCGCGGAATCTACGAGGGTGTGCTGCGCAACTACCCGCGCCGTCTCGACCTGTGGAGCCAGTACATCGACCAGGTGTGTGTAGGGGGAGCAGGGGGGTTGTGTGCTCTGTGTGTGTTGTGTGTCGTAGGTTTTTATAGGTATGCACCTCTGGCGATTATTTCCACCCAGGCATCATCAGCCTCCCCACGCCTCCGCTCAAAACCCGCCTTCCCCCACACAGGAAATCAAGCGCGGCGACCCGCAGCGCATCCGCTCGCTGCTTGAGCGCGCGACGCACCTGAGCCTGCCGCCCAAGAAGATGAAGTTCCTGTTCAAGCGGTTCCTCGAGTACGAGAAGGCCAACGGGGACGAGGTGCGCGCGGCTTCCTTTGTTCACAGTTTACAGTTTACAGTACAGCCCCTTCAGAGGGCGTGGTATTCAGCAGGGCTGACCAAGCAGACTAGGGACCCTCTGTCCGTCTGGGTTGCACACGCATGCCGCCCAAGAAAATAAAGTTGATGTTCAAGCGGTTCCTCGAATACGGAAAGGCCAACGGGGACGAGGAGAGCGTGCATGCACAGTCGAGTGGGATGTATTTGCCATTTATGTATTTACCATATTTGCCAACCTAAACCCCAAACTGCTGTTCGTGAATTGTGTGAACGCAGGCGAGTGTGGCGCACGTGAAGAAGCGCGCTATGGAGTACGTCGAGTCCACTCTCAAGTGAGAGTGTAAGCCACACTTGTGTGGGTGTGGAGCCCACACTCTGGGCGTGAATGTGGACTCCACTCTCGAGTGAGACAGCAAAGCCCGCACTACGGAGGTGTGAGCACAGAGTCCACACTCACTTTGCGCTAGGGAGATCGCCATCTGGCGCTCAGTTGCAGCATCCACGCCGAGGTCTAGGGTATGAGGCTGGCGTGTCCATACCTCGCGTGGGCTGTGGGGTATACGGGGCATGGGAAAGCGCATCTCGTGCTTTTGAAGGGCTGGTGAAGTTGCCGAGCTGGTAGGCTTGAATTGGATTTAAAGCGGGTAAGCAGCTGTTTCTTCTTCGACTTCTGCTTCGACTGACCTCATCAGGAAGACAATGGGACGGTTTGAGTTTGCCGAATGAATGCGTCGCGCAACAACAACAGCACGCTCCGTCCGAATCCGATGTTCCGCGTGGAGTGCACCGGTGCACGTATTATGGCGATCAGCTGCATGGGAAGCATACTAGGACAGTGAGTGCCCCCAGGAGACGCCAAGAGGTACACGCGCACTCGACCTGTATAGCAGCCTTCAGCTTGCTGGTGGATACATAACGAAGACCATGCGCTGTCCTACCAAGACCTGGAACTATCGAAGACCATGCGCTGTCCTGCAGTACGCTGCTGCAGGCTGCAGTACACTAGGCCTAGGCAGCATGCTCAGCAGCAACAGGAGCAGCGGGCTGGCTGCAGGAGCGACAACACAATGTCTTGCCTCACATTTGCGTGCACGCTAGCAAGGACAAGCCCCCGCGTATGCATACTCTGCTCTGATAATGGCGAGCTCAGACGGTGGCGACCATGTGGCGGCTGGTGGAATTCCACTTCGAAGTGAGGTAGGCGATGACTCAATCCAATCCGTGCACTGCCCTTGCAAGGGCCAATTGGCCCAGATGGTCAATCTGAATCCCCTTGCGCCATCTAAAAATCTGGAGTTATAATTCGTCCATTTACAAGACGAAAAATCACGCAACTCACCCTGAAACACGTCACGTGGTGCGCAACGTGTAAAACCAGGTCCCCCCTACACCCCACCAGCCCACCAACCCTGAGCACGTATGCTTGCAGAGCGCCCTCCAGAATCATTCCCGCACCATCTGACCTCAGCAGACCAGGCACGAGAGAGAAAACTCCCCCAGTAGTGTGGGGGTGTTGCAGTGCTGTTGAAACAACAGCCCTGTTGAATAAACACAGCCACCCTGTTGAAACCCTGCTGAAACGACACCTTGCTGTTTCAACATAATTTCAACAAGGCTCGAGTGTAATTTCAACACCCCCTATAGTAACTGACGGTGTCTCGGTGGAGGGCCGTCACCAAGGGGTTTGGTGGGAGCGCAAATGTAGGAGCTGGCCCATGCCCATGGTGCCCAGGAAGCCAGTAGTATGAGTGGGTTGCCCGGCGTATGTGCTCGTGGGCATGGCGCTCGGCGTGGCGCCGTTCTTCGCCGCCGTGGGCAGGGTTGCACGGTACGTGCGTACTGGGGGAGGGTCAGCGTCCTGACCGGTACCGGTACGTGGTACGGTACCGCGGTACGCGGTACAGTACGCGGGGGCGTCGGAACGCACCTCGAGTCCGAAGTCCCCACACCTCCACGGCTAACTCCCTCGGTTCTCGACGGATTGTGCATCCAAGCAGTGTTCTGGATAGCTCTTGGCACAGAATTTCCAGCGCATGTCGCATCGTTCAGATCCGTGTTGAGGTCAGGGAGTTATGGCCGTTTGAGTGTTGTGTTACAAGTAAAAGGCGTATTTGCTGCGTACCGCAGTATGCGCCCCTACGTCCTGACCGGTACCGGCACGTGGTACGGTACCGCGGTACGGTACCACGTACCGTGCAACCCTGGCCGTGGGCGCCCGAGGTGAGCCGCCGCCTGGTGTTCTCGACTTGTGCACACCCAGGGTGCGTACTGCGTTACCCCCCCCTACCAAAATCCCAACGCCTGATTTGCGCCATGGAATGCGGTCATAACGTCTGAGACAGTCGGGGGTGCGCCTCAAGCGGTGGTGGGCGCCTGAGGCAGTCGGTGTGACGCCTCAGGCGGTTTGGGAAACGCCTAAGGCGGCGCCTGAGGCGATCAGGAGTGCGCCTGAGGCGACGCCTCAGGCGGTCGGAGCGTCTGAGGCGCCACCTGATCCACGCCATGGAATGGGACGCCTCAGGCACCGCCTCAAGCGTTGTGAATGTGGTAGGGCTGTAAACTGTTAACTGCAACCTAGGCCTTCTCGACTCTCTTAGGCGTACGCCCCCATCGACCGCGGCGTCCTTCTTGCAGGCAGGGTTGCACGGGACGCTCGTCCTGAGGGGAAGGGTCAGCGTCCTGACTGTACGTAGGACGTAGGACGTTTTTTTTTTTTTTTTTTTACGGTACTGCAGGACGCAGTACAAGGCCGCGGGGGGGGGGGCGAGTGTGGCGCGAGCGACTAAGTGCCCACACCCCGTCACACACAACTCCGTCGTTTCTCAATTGATGTACGTATACGACCCAATCAATCCCTTGGAAAGCCCTTGTTACAAGCTATCCAGCACAGGTCGAATCATCCGAATTGGTGCAGCAGCCAGAGAGTTATGGCCGTGGCCGTTTTTGTGTGGCAAGTAAAGGCGTCTGGTGCTGCCGCCGACCGCGTCCTGCAGTACGCGCCCCAACGTACTGTCAGGACGTAGGACGTGGTACCGTACCCCAGTACAAATCACGTCCCGTGCAACTCTGCTTGCAGGAATGGACGTTTGGGACGTGGGACGTTTGGCTTCGGCGACGCCGTGCTGCCATGGATGCACACGCTGGCCGCCGCCAATGGTTCCATCTCTACCAGTGCTGTTTTCAATTGATTTCAATTTATTGATTTTTGCAGCCGTCAGCTGGCTGGTTCTGACATATACCACCCTCCGTGCTAATTCCTTACTGGAAACGTGCAAGGGGCTGTTACAGCCGTGGTGCAAATCCTCTAGCTGGCTCTGGGCGGCAGCTGCCGTGTGCCACGAGGTGCGGCCTGGCCTCGGCACAACAGCTACCCAACCTGCTCCCCTGCCTGCGGGGCTCTGCGGCTCACAGTTTACAGCTTACAGTTGACAGTATTCAGTACACGCCCTCGAGGCGTGCGGTTGAGGAAGCTGCCAACGAGGCTACCTACCATTCAAAGGGTTTGTCGGGGGGGGTAGCCAGGGGTGGCTCTGTGTTCCAAATGCCGCCAGGCTCTGCGGGTGAGCCCTGGTAGGCTGGCGCACTGCGTGGCCTTGCTAGCTCCCTTCGTAGAAACCCCTAGACGTGTAGTCTAGGCCGTAACCCACGCCCCAGGGTCCTCCGGGCGCGTACGCGTAAAGCCTGTAAAACCTGCGGGTGAGCCCCGGTGGAATGGGTTTGCGCACGGTGATGGCTTCGAGTGGTACCACCCCCTAGCTAGGAGACGGTCACGCCCAGACTCAGCCTCATGCAACAGTGCTGGTGTGCTACACCAGCAGCGTGGCGGTGCTCACAGCTGCGTGTAGGGCACCGCGGCCTGCACCAAGGGGCATCAACACACTTTCACCCCGACTGTATGTGTTTGTGCGTGTGTGTGTGTGTGTGTGTGTATGTGGGTGTATGTGGGTGCTGCATCAGCTATTTGCGACCTTGCAAGCAAAGCTGTGCAGTGAGGGGCAACTTTAGTCAGGCCGCCGGCGTAACGTGCGGTGTTTGCCCTCTATGCGTATGCCGATTTCATGCTCTTTCTAGCATGCATAAGCATGCGACAGCAGCCACTTCAGCTTGACACACATTCACGTGTCGATGCATGCGTCGCTGCTGTCGTGTCATCGCGCGGTGGAAGTGTGGACACACTCTTGCCACATTTATGGCACCTACATCACTCCAGCCATCTAGCTGTACGCCGTACGCCGTACGCCGTACTAGCGCCCACCCGAGACATTGAAATGTCCGTCTCCCGCTGGCATAGGGTCACCCCCCTCCCCGCCATCCTCGTCCTCATCCTCGCCTCCCTACTGCAGCGGGGAGCAGCAGCCGCCACGTCGTGCTTTGCGCGCACCGAGGCGAGCTTAATCTGAAAGCTGGACGGGCGGTGAGTCGCACGACCGCGCACACAGGCGGGGCAAGGAGGGAACGCATAGGGGAGGTCGGGTCGGAAATGTCGCGTCACCGCCTAGGGAGGGTCGGAACCAGACCAGACACCTGAACAACCGCACCACGCACTCCACTCCGCACTCCAATCCGCACCGCGCATTCCACTGCAGGCCCACTACCACTCTCACGGTATATCTCACCGTGCGACTGGCGAACGATAAGTAAACCAAGCCCACCCAGCCTACCTGGGGCACCTTCAACATCGTAAGTGCATCTCAGCCTTGTCGGTCTGCGCCACGGCCGAGACTCACTGCATGGAGCACTGCACTGGAGCACTGCACTCTCACTGCACTGTCTGCAGTGAGTGGTCTGCCTGCTTGCAAGCCTGCCGCAACACGCACGTGCGTCATGTCTCACGCCCCCCCCCCATTTTCCTTCTGCAGGAGAACCCCACCCTGAATGCCGGCATCTTCTCCGGCAACGGCGGCGTCGGCACGGCATTCGCCTACCAGATCCTGCAGGCTGGCGGCGCCGCACGTTCGTTTGGCCTCGCCATCTCTCTCACCTCCGATCCAGTGACCACCAAGCTGTCCGACTTCATGCCCGCCTCGATCGTGCTCAACGGCGTCCCGTGCACAATCACCAACAGCGATGTCACATCACCGCCGCCTCCTTCCCCATCACCACCACCACCTCTATGCTGCTTGCTTGGCGCCCGCCACCAAGTGTGGATGGCGTTACCGTGGGCTACTTGTAGCTTGACCTTTTGTGGGCCTTGAGCCTTGTTTCTCTAAGTCCCACTGGAGCTTTGGAACCGTACGTGTGACCGCCAGAAGTGGATTGTAACCAAACATCATCATCATCATCATCTATGCACACAGTGCGACGCTGGCACCACCCTTGACACTGTCACTGGCACGTGCGTCGCCCTCATCACAGCCTGCTCTGCTGGTACCTCCCTCGACCCTACTTTGGGGTGTGTCCCCGACATTGCCAGCTGTGCTGCTGGCACAACCCTCGACGCTGGCACGTGCATCGTCGACGCCTCCGCCTGCTCTGCTGACACCACCCTCGACACTACGTCAGGCACGTGCGTCATATTCACTCCCGCCCCTGCAATCACCCCCACCCCCACCCCCGGCTCTGTCGACGGCACGCTTGATTTCACGATCGAATCGGGGTATGCAATCGTCACCAGCCTGCAAGCACGGGTTGGTGATTGCATTGTGACCCTGACGTGCTTGGGCACCGGCGATACTCCCAACTCAAGATTCTCAGTCACTCGTGACGGCTTCGCTTTTGGGGGGGTTATAACCGGGGCTCCGACCGCATCTACCTTTTTGATGACAGTGACAGGTGGCACGGTCGTGTTCAACAGCTACGCCGTGGGTTCCTACGACTGATTTTCTAATTCAGAAGTAGCGTTCACCATAGCTGGTGCCGTCACACGCTACCAGCTGAACTCGGGGCCCCATGGCGTTGACAACCCCGTCACCTATGCGTTTGCACCGCCGGTGCTCGCGCCTGGCAACTCTACCCTTCGTCTGACTACCGACACTACTCCAGGATTCTGGGAAGATGCTCAGATCAAATCGTTCTCCGTTGCGTGCACACCCACACCAGCGTAGTGCTGGATGTTTCACCGTCTTAACACTTTGCACATGTGATTCATCCATCGCCAGGCTTTTGCTGCTTGCTGTCACCTAAGCAGCACTAACAACTGGGGGTGGGGAGGCTCCCCGGGCGGCTGTGACGTGCGAGGCGGCCACAATGACTGCAGAGCCAGTCAAACACCACAATAAACATCACCAATATTTTGCGTAGTCAGTACGGCTTCGAGTTACGTAATGGAAGCTTGCGTCCCTTGATCCCACATCCCAACGATTTGAAGTACCAACATGTAAACCCGCGGTTGAATTATCAGGATGACGGTGATTGCGGGCGGACCCGTGCAGTCACATTATATACTCGCGAGCATACTCGTGAGCTGATCAGCTCAGAGCACCCCTACCCAGACCTTCCTGGTCATGAGCCATCCTCTGATCACGAGCCATCCCTCTGAGTTATCCTTGTGGGTCAGGTTTCTGCCATTGGGAACGCTGGGCCTGGCACACCTAGCTGGCTTCCTTGTAGCTTCCCAGCTTGTGCCGACTACAAGGACATATACCCCGGAAGCTGCCATCGTCAAGGCCGCACGGCGCGTTGACCAGTAGTTTTGCTGTGCAGTGCTGTGCACTGGCAGTGCTCAAGGGGGGCCTACAAACAGGTGGCCATGGCTGCACTGAAATTGCCCAGTAGCTGCCCAGTAGCTGCCCAGTAGCTGCTGCGCAGCACCACAGCAAGCTCGCTCGGTGGAGAGCGGGTGAGAACTTAGATGCCACCAACACTCGCCCACAGCATGGCATGGGTACCTTCCAAGAAACTGCCCAGTATATGCCGTTTGTCTTCACTGTGATGATCGTTGGTGAGCTAGAGCGCTTGCAGCGCCGGGGCACAAAACGGCTTGCAGGCTGCCCAGTAGCTGCCCAGCAGCTTCTCAGTACCTGCTGTGTGGCACTGTGGCCCGGCCCGGCTCGCTCTCTGACACCACCCCTCATTGTTAGGCTGGCGCGCTGCGTGGCCTTGCGGGCTCTACAAGTAAAGCTCCCCTAGATGTGTAGTCCAGGCCTTAACTCACGCCCTGGCGTCCTCCGGGCACGAACTTGAAAAAACTGTGAAACCTACACCACCCCACGGTGCGGCGTATGCCATCACACCTCCCTTCCAACCACCTTCCAACCACCTTCCAACCACCTTCTACCCACTCATGTGCGACGCCACTCCAACTGTACGCCTTGATGTGGGGCGCGGGGCCGGCCTGCTTAGGTATTTGGAATCCACACTTCGCAGCCCACCTTCTCTCTACCTTCCCTGGTTATAATGTCCACCCGCAGGAAACCGCAGCGCCCCCCACCCCCCACCCCACCCCATCCAATCTGCCTCGAGGTGGAGCTCCACCACTCCTGCCGCCGAGGAGCAGTCTGTACAGCAAGCTGCAGCAATGAGCTTAACACACCGTACCAGATTTCTGAGAGGCATTGCTGGGGAGTTGCAGGGTCAGGGCAGGGGCTGTGCTCGCCACCACGCTCTGCACATGCAATGCGGGTGCAATACGGGTGCAATGCTAGTGGGGGCACTGCCCCAGCATCGCACCCTGCCAGGCTGTGTGTAAGCGTTGCATATGCGCTGCGTGTGCAGTTCATGCGGGGGATCATTGCACACGCGCAGCCCTAGCACTGCCCATGCATTGCCCCGTCTCATGCACAGCTTGTGCTGCGTATCCGTGCAGGCTGTGCTGGAGCACTGCGTATGCTACGCGTGTGCAGTGCTTGCGGGGGAGCACTGCACACGCACGGCCCTTCAACTGCCCCAGCATTGCCTCCTCACATGCATTGCACACGCATGACTCGGATTGCGTGCCCGGCAAGCTGTGCTGGAGCACTGCGTGCGCTACGCGTGTGCAGTGCACGCGGGGGAGCACTGAAACCGCGCAGCCCTTGAACTGCCCCAGCATTGCCTCCTCATATGCATCGCACACGCACGGCTCGGATTGCGTGCCCGGCAAGCTGTACTGGAGCACTGCTTACGCTACGTGTGTGCAGTGCACGCGGGGCAGCAGTGCACACGCGCAGCCCTTGAACTGCCCCAGCATTGCCTCCTCATATGCATCGCACACGCACGGCTCAGATTGCGTGCCCGGCCAGCTGTGCTGGAGCACTGCGTGCGCTACGCGTGTGCAGTGCATGCGGGGGAGCACTGCACACGCGCAGCCCTTGAACTGCCCCAGCATTGCCTCCTCATACGCACAGTTTGGGATGCGCGCCCACGTGGGCTGTGCTGGAGCACTGCGGATGCTATGTGTGTGCAGTGCACGCGGGAGAGTACTGCAGATGCGCAGCTCTTGCCCTGGCTCTCACTCTGGGAGACCTCCACGTGGGTGCCTCCCCTACAACTCCCACTGCAGTCTCTTCATCCCACATACACAGCAGAGTCTAGTATTACCTGCTGAGACCACTGTATTTTCGTATTTGTATGGTGTGGGCCTGCAGCCGCCACGCCCGTTGACTCGAGCCTTTCACTACGCGAGCCCCGCGCATGTCCTAAACATGTTGCCAATGCTCCGCGTCGAGGGCGGCGAGGTTTGCGGACCGCGACGATCGGGGGCGGTAGCATGCGTTACGCCGCGTTCGCCCAACGCGACGCTCTTCCATGCTCCGCGGTCATCCGCGATGTGGCCGGACAAGGGGCATGGACACACGCTGGTCAGGAGACGGACACCAGAGAAGGCATGCAGCTGATCACGAGAAGGCATGCAACTTCCCGCGGCATGCACCCCAGTCGAGGGTGAACCCACTTAATGCCGATAAGGTTGCTGCATTGCTCCAAATCCACCCAGCTACTACGCTGGCACCGTGCCCCATACACCCCCCCTCCTGCCGCTTGAGATCCGCCACGTGCTCAAAGAGGCCGCCGTGGCGCAAGTGCAGCCATGTGAGATTTGAACAACTTCAAACACACGGTGGGTGCCTCGACCCTGCTGCTAGAAACTCTGCACACGTTGGTAGATATGGCCTCGCTTGTACAACGTTTGCTACTAGCGCTTCGGCACTTTGAGCCCCCGCGTGTTACACAGTGAAGGACAAGCGGGATACAAGCTATCGCTTGTAGCAAGCGCCGCATGTAACCCGCTTGTAGCGAAAGCCTCACTTGGCTGGCAGCCTCTTAGCTACTGACGCACAGTGGGTTGGTGCCTTGCTGCACACCACCATGCCCAGCTTCCTAACTAGCTCCGCGCCCCCTACGCCTCCCCCCCCTGCCGCCTCGAGGCGACACTGTGGATTCAGACCCCCATTTACACACACCCCAGACAGCATTTTACACCCCTGAAATGCGGCGACGGCTTTCTACCCCCCTAAAATACTCGGCAGATGCAACGGCTTCATTCTACCCCCCTAGAAGATGCAACGGCTTCATTCTACCCCCCTAGAAGATGCAACGGCTTCATTCTACCCCCCTAGAAGATGCAACGGCTTCATTCTACCCCCCTAGAAGATGCAACGGCTTCATTCTACCCCCCTAGAAGATGCAACGGCTTCATTCTACCCCCCTAGAAGATGCAACGGCTTCATTCTACCCCCCTAGAAGATGCAACGGCTTCATTCTACCCCCCTAGAAGATGCAACGGCTTCATTCTACCCCCCTAGAAGATGCAACGGCTTCATTCTACCCCCCTAGAAGATGCAACGGCTTCATTCTACCCCCCTAGAAGATGCAACGGCTTCATTCTACCCCCCTAGAAGATGCAACGGCTTCATTCTACCCCCCTAGAAGATGCAACGGCTTCATTCTACCCCCCTAGAAGATGCAACGGCTTCATTCTACCCCCCTAGAAGATGCAACGGCTTCATTCTACCCCCCTAGAAGATGCAACGGCTTCATTCTACCCCCCTAGAAGATGCAACGGCTTCATTCTACCCCCCTAGAAGATGCAACGGCTTCATTCTACCCCCCTAGAAGATGCAACGGCTTCATTCTACCCCCCTAGAAGATGCAACGGCTTCATTCTACCCGCCTAGAAGATGCAACGGCTTCATTCTACCCCCCTAGAAGATGCAACGGCTTCATTCTACCCCCCTAGAAGATGCAACGGCTTCATTCTACCCCCCTAGAAGATGCAACGGCTTCATTCTACCCCCCTAGAAGATGCATCGGCTTCATTCTACCCCCCTAGAAGATGCAACGGCTTCATTCTACCCCCCTAGAAGATGCAACGGCTTCATTCTACCCCCCTAGAAGATGCAACGGCTTCATTCTACCCCCCTAGAAGATGCAACGGCTTCATTCTACCCCCCTAGAAGATGCAACGGCTTCATTCTACCCCCCTAGAAGATGCAACGGCTTCATTCTACCCCCCTAGAAGATGCAACGGCTTCATTCTACCCCCCTAGAAGATGCAACGGCTTCATTCTACCCCCCTAGAAGATGCAACGGCTTCATTCTACCCGCCTAGAAGATGCAACGGCTTCATTCTACCCCCCTACGGTAAGATGCAAAGGCTTCAATTCTATCCCCTAGAAATGCAACGGCTCAATTTCTAACCGACCCTAGAAGATGCAACGGCTTCATCTACCCCCCCTAGAGAGATGCAACCGGCTTCAATTCTACCCCTAGAAGATGCAACGGCTTCATTCTACCCTAGAAGATGCAACGGCTTCATTCTACCCCCTATGAGATGCAACAGCTTCATTCTACCCCCTCTAGAGATGCAACGGCTTCATTCTAACACCTAGAAGAGCAACGGTTCATTCTACTAACCCCCCTAAAAAGATGCAACGGCTTCATTCTACCCCCCATAGAAGAATGCAACGGCTTTCATTCTCCCCCCTAGAAGATGCACATACGGCTTCATTCTACCCCTAGAAGATGCAACGGCTTCAATTCTAAACCCCCGCTAGAGATGCAGACGGCTTCATTCTAACCCCTAGAAGATGCAACGGCTTCATTCTAGCCCCCCTAAGAAGATGCAAACGGCTTCAATTCTACCGCCCTAGAAGATGCAACGGCTTCAATTCTACCCCCTAGAAAGATGCAACGGCTTCATTCTAAACCACCCCTAGAAGATGTCAAACGGCTTCATTCTAGCCTGCCCTAGAAGATGCAACGGCTTCAATTCTAACCTCCCCTAGAAAGATGCAACGGCTTCATTTCTCCCCCTAGAAGATGCAACGGCTTCAATTCTACCCCCACTAGAAATGCAACGGCTTCATTTACCCCCTAAAGAAGATGCAACGGCTTCATTCTACCCCACCTGAGATGCACGTTCATTTCCCTAGAAGTGCACGGCTTCAATTCTACCCCCCTAGAAGATGAACGGCTTTTTCATTCTACCCACACTAGAAAGATGCAACGGCTTTCATCTACCCCCCTAGAAGATGCAACGGCTTTCATTCTAACCCCCCTAAGAAGATGCACGGCTTCATTCTACCCCCCTAGAAGAGCAACGGCTTCATTCTACCCCCCTAGAAGATGCAACGGCTTCATTCTACCCCCCTAGAAGATGCAACGGCTTCATTCTACCCCCCTAGAAGATGCAACGGCTTCATTCTACCCCCCTAGAAGATGCAACGGCTTCATTCTACCCCCCTAGAAGATGCAACGGCTTCATTCTACCCCCCTAGAAGATGCAACGGCTTCATTCTACCCCCCTAGAAGATGCAACGGCTTCATTCTACCCCCCTAGAAGATGCAACGGCTTCATTCTACCCCCCTAGAAGATGCAACGGCTTCATTCTACCCCCCTAGAAGATGCAACGGCTTCATTCTACCCCCCTAGAAGATGCAACGGCTTCATTCTACCCCCCTAGAAGATGCAACGGCTTCATTCTACCCCCCTAGAAGATGCAACGGCTTCATTCTACCCCCCTAGAAGATGCAACGGCTTCATTCTACCCCCCTAGAAGATGCAACGGCTTCATTCTACCCCCCTTCATTCTACCCCCTAGAAGATGCAACGGCTTCATTCTACCCCCCTAGAAGATGCAACGGCTTCATTCTACCCCCCTAGAAGATGCAACGGCTTCATTCTACCCCCCTAGAAGATGCAACGGCTTCATTCTACCCCCCTAGAAGATGCAACGGCTTCATTCTACCCCCCTAGAAGATGCAACGGCTTCATTCTACCCCCCTAGAAGATGCAACGGCTTCATTCTACCCCCCTAGAAGATGCAACGGCTTCATTCTACCCCCCTAGAAGATGCAACGGCTTCATTCTACCCCCCTAGAAGATGCAACGGCTTCATTCTACCCCCCTAGAAGATGCAACGGCTTCATTCTACCCCCCTAGAAGATGCAACGGCTTCATTCTACCCCCCTAGAAGATGCAACGGCTTCATTCTACCCCCCTAGAAGATGCAACGGCTTCATTCTACCCCCCTAGAAGATGCAACGGCTTCATTCTACCCCCCTAGAAGATGCAACGGCTTCATTCTACCCCCCTAGAAGATGCAACGGCTTCATTCTACCCCCCTAGAAGATGCATCGGCTTCATTCTACCCCCCTAGAAGATGCATTGGCTTCATTCTACCCCCCTAGAAGATGCAACGGCTTCATTCTACCCCCCTAGAAGATGCAACGGCTTCATTCTACCCCCCTAGAAGACTTGTACTTAGCGTAAAAGAGGTCTCTCCCAACGATGATGAGAGTTTTACGATGTACCATGCTAGAACCAACGATGTACCATGCAAGAATGCAGTGTCCCTGTTTAGGGGGCTGATCACGTGTCTGCTACACCCTGTCGCTTTCGGGCTGGCTGGCTTCTATGGTAGATTGCTGCGTGTGTGTGGGTGCGTGGGTGCGTTTGTGTGTGTGTATGTGGGTGGGTGGGTGCGCTTGTGTGTGTGTAAGGACTATGTTTTTGTGCCGCCGGCGACGGCGACGGCCGCTGGCGACGGCGTGGCGTGCGCACAGCTTCTGGGGGTGCCCGGTGGCGGAGGCGGTGGTGGTGGCGGCTGCTGCTGCCCTCCTTGCTCCTACGCCGGTCATTACGTGCTGCCAGGTGTGGCTGCTGCAGCCTCCCGCTGGGGTGCGTGCTGGTGTGTGGGCGGTGGTGGCAGCGCTCGTGGTGGACGCCATGGAGCGCGGCTGCCGCCACTTGTGGCGCATTACGTGCCCGCGTGATGGTGTGCAGCCCCCTGCTCGCTCGGTGGCGGTTGAGCGGGCGGGGGAGCTGGCGACGATGGATCTGTGGGACGCGCTGGCGTCCTTTGCTGAGGGTGGCGGGGTGCCGCGCGGGTGGGCGGGTGTGGTGGGCCCGACCCACCCCTTTGTTGGAGTAGTGGATGGCGGGCTCACTCTGAACAAGACGTCCTAAATCCCTGAGAGGATGGTTTCTTTTGAGGGTAGGTGGCGCCACATGCGTGCGCTGGCGGGTTGTGATGTGGTAGCTGGGCGGAGTGATGCGGCGGGTGTGCACAACGGCCCCGCTTCCGGTGGGTTGAGGGTGGGCTTTTTGGTCCCTTCATGGTTTTATACCTTGGGCCCGCCATCCGTTTCCTGGAGGGGTTTAGTGTGGAGCCTGCACTGTGGTGCTGCTTGCTTGGTGCCCGCCACCGCGTGTGGGTGGCGCTTCCGTGGGGCATCCCCCCTTTTTTCTGTTGGTAGGTCTTCAGGACTGCTTCCTCTAAGTCCTGCTGGAGCTTTGGAACCGAACGCGTGCCCGCCAGAGAGCGGATTGTAAAAAATCATCATCATTTTTGTGTCTGATGGTGCTGCTTGGGGTGTGAATCCCTGCGTTGCAAGTGTGAGGTGTGAATCCACACGGTTAGGAGCGCGGAGAGCGCCCTTTCAAGGCCACCACGGCTCTCCCAAGCTTCAGAACAAGCGTGCATCATCTGATCCATGACGCTCTGCTCAACGCGCGTGCTCAGCGTGTGCGCTGGGCCGACGCTCGACTCGCTCGTGTGGCACGTGTGCTGGGCTGCTGCTCGACCCGCGCGATTGGCGCATGCGCTGGGCCGCCACTCGACTCGCACTCCCGGCGCGTGTGTGCTGGGCTGCTGCTTGACTTGCACACGCAGCGCAAGTGCTCGGTGCATGTGCTGGGCTGCCGCTCCAATCGCGGGCTCGGTGTGTGTGCTGAGCTTCCGCTCGACTCGTGTGCACAGCGCGTGTGCTGGTCTGCCGTTCGACTTGCGCGATCGGCGCGTGTGCTGGGCTGCCGCGTGACTTGCATGATCGGCGCGTGCGTTTGGCCGCCGCTCGACTCGTGATCTTCACGGCACGCAAACTATAGGTGTCTGGTGTGGCAAGGTAACAGGGGGGGAAATTTGTGTGCTCGCAGCGTGCGGCACGCCATGGGTGTGTGCCTGAGGGAAGTCCTGGAGCTGGTCGGCAGCTCACATGCGGCGGCTCTGTCTGGGGGCATGCTCCCTCAACATGGAGGGAGCATGTTTGAGGCACATGGAAGTGCTGTGGGTCGTAGTCACCACCACACACAGCACTGCCTGATGCAGATAGTGTGGGGTGTGTGGGGGACAAGCACCTGCCAGCGTTGTAGTGCAGTCCAGCTTCCGGTTCCCAGTGTGTCTCTATCTTCGAAAATCTACGCGATGCGATGATGCGGCAGGGAGCCCGGCGGGTCTGATCGTAGGCATGAACCGTATGAGCGGCGTCACCATGCTCGCATGGTGAGCGGCGCATGGCGAGCGTTGGGTGCATGGCCACCCCCGAGCCCACCAGCCAAAACTCCGCATGCTTCCTGCAGATTGGACCATCTGTGGTCAGTACAAGATGTCTGCAGACAAACACAAAGAGAATCTACATCTATCGCCGATCGATCACCCCAGCTGCTGGCGCGCATGATGATGATGTGGTAAGGCCCCACCTTTGCGCGCGCGCTCCCACCCACCTGTGTGCCAGTCCCCCCCCCCCTCCCCCTCTGCGTGTGCACACGCTTGGGCGCGCCGACCCACCCCCATATGCGTGTGCGCGTGCCCCCACACACCACACCCACAGGATCAACAAGAATTTGGCCGAGGCGTTGCGACCAAAGAACCGCAAGAAGAAGGCGGAGAAAACTGTCGACTGGATCAGCGGTAGCAGCAAGTAGGCAAGGTAAGTTCCCCTACGCCTGCCACCCTCGCCTGCCACACCCTGCCCTGCCCCTCGCCTGCCACACCCTCGCCTGCCACCTCGCCATATCCGTCTTGTCCCTCACACGCGCACTCACACGCACTCACACACACACGTGTGCAGCAACCTCTTTTCCTCGTGGTGCCCGGCTGCTCCATGCCCAACCTGCCGGTGTTCGGACATCGTACACATGCTTAAGGACGCCACCTCAATCGAGTCAGACATGGCCAGGACGTGGCACACGAGCTGGGCGTGCCGGCGCCATGGCAGTTGATGCAATTGACCTGTCAGCTGTGACAGCGTGCCCCCCTTCAGCACGCACCACTGGGTGACACGACGCGTGGGACGCGGCGCAGGGCACTGATGCGAAGTGGCCGGCGGTGGCGCTGTTCTTCAAGAACATGCGCAGCGTGGCTGAGGCCGAGGCGCTCACGTACAAGTTATAGATAAATTGATCACGATCAAATACAAGTCTGCATTTTTTTCAGAGGGCTGAACGAGAGAGAGGCACAAAAACGAATGTAAACCAAGTGCCGGCACCTGACCCAGCAGCTACTCAGCAGCTACCGCTACCGCTTCTGTACAGCAGCTACTCAACAGCTACCTGGCAGCATGTTCTTGCACCCCCTAGCAGCGACAGCCAGGTAGTGTCGTAATTTGCAGCACTGCTTATTAGGGGGGGTAATGTCGCACACACATTACCATGGTAGTGAGGCCCACGGATTTAGGGGGCTAGGCGTAAACATTAGCATGGTAAACTGCGGACGGAATTAGGGGGCTAAAAAGACATAATACGTCCGCATTGCCCACATTTGGGCAACATAAGGGGGGATAAACTGGGGGGTAAAGCTCTTTGGGTTGTATTTCCTCACTGAGAGAATCCACGTTCTACCCCCCTGTTTAGGGGGGTGTAAATGGGCGTCTGAATCCACAGTGCGAGCACAGATCGGCGACGTGCTCCGCGTGGGGCCCGTGGCGCGCGCACGTCAGGCTCGGGTTGAGCCGCCTCAGACATTCAGGGTTCGTTACATTGCACCAAATCTGCTTCCGAGGTAGCGTCGCCCCTACCCTCCTTTGTATACGCCCCCCCCCCCTGCCGCTTGAGCTCGGCGACATGCTCCGCGTGGCTCCCGTGGCGCGCGTACGACAGGCGAGGGTACACCGGCGCGGCGAGGCCACGCGGGTTCGGATATCTCAGAAGCCTTTTTGTATTCCGCTGCAGACAATCCCGAGTCTTCGCTTGGGAATATGAGGCTGTTGCCATGCACCAACGATATCCCAGCTTCCCTAGTGCCTGCTACGCTGCTTCCCCCTGCCGCTTGAGCTCCGCCATGTGCTCTGCGTGGCTCCCATGGCGCGCGTACGCCATGCGAGAGTAGAGCCACTGTAGGATCGTGCCGAGCGCATCGGAGCGCACAGGGTACGACTCGTGGGGCTTGGGGAGGAACGGAGGCGGTGCGCAAGTCCAGAGCGGTACAGAAGCGGTGTGGAGAGGTAGGTGGAGAAGCACGACACACATGCGCATGGAGGGGGGGGGGCAGGGCGTGTCAGTCGTTGGACACACCCATATAGTGAGAAGCAGGCGCATGTAGGCGCCGTGCGTACACGCACACGCGAGTCGATCGTACTCGCAGGCGCATGCAGGTTGCTTGGTCCCCCGCCCTACCGCGGCCGCCCCCCTACCGCGGCCGAACCCCCCCCCCCTCCAAAGGGTCGCAACATAAATCAAACAAAATCGCAAACCAGGAGGTAGCCATGTTGAAGTGGTGTTCTGGGTTGAAGTTCGCTCTCTGTCTGCCTGACGTTAGACATTGGGAAGCACCAGTCCCCCCCACCCCACACCCCACACACACGTACACTGCCCGGCCGCCCCCCGCCCGCGGCCCTGGGTGCTCACATAAAAAACGAGCAAACTCCTTTGAAGTAGTGCGCGCTCGAAAGTCTCGTGTGCTCTCTGCCTGGTGGTAAAATAATGCGCAAGTCCCCTTCACTGTCCAAACATTATGCCCCCCGCCTCCTTCATTCCCAACAAGTGTTATTTCCAGGATTTCAATTAATTATTCAACACCCGGATTTGCTGCAACCGTGTTTAACGTTGACCTCCCGTTGACCGTTTGTCCCCCTCTCCCTATAGGTAATTTGAAAGCTCTTGACGAGCTCTTTCTGTCAGGCGCGTCAGACCACAGATCCACTGAATGGGTTTAGCTGTGTTTAAGGTCAAAGTACCGCCGGTATACAGCCAAATGGCTGTGCACAGCCGAAAACAAAACCACTGTTCCGAACCCTGCCCCTACCCTCCAAACTCGCAACCCTCCGCACCCTAGACCCTTGACCTTGTGTAGTCTAGGCCTTGCCTCACGTCCCAGGGTCCTCCGGGCGCGAACGTGTAAAACCTGTAAAACTTCGACCCAAAACCTTGAAACCTCGACTTACTTTGAAGTGGTGGTCGCTCGGGAAGTCCTTGGAGCTCTCAGCCTGGCGGTATACGTTGGGCAGGACCTTCCGGTGCAACGGGCTGCCCATGTAGCCGAATCGGTGCCACACCTGCGCATGCGTGTGCTTGTGCGTGATGCTTGTCACGCTTAACATGAGGTTGTTCAATCTTCAAAAGAATTGTAGCCCCAACCAAAGCAATAAAAGGTGATGGAGGACGGTATACGTTGGGCAGCACCTTTCGATGGAGAGGGCTGCTCATTTAGTCAAATCGGTGCCACACATGCGTGTCATGCTTGTGTGTGATGCTTGTCACGCTTTGCATCAGGTTGTTCAATCTTCAAAAAATTGCAGCCCCAACCAAAGCAATTAGAGGTGGTAGAGGGTGGTATACGTTGGGCAGCGCCTTTCGATCGAGAGGGCTGCCCATGTAGCCGAATCGGTGCCACACCTGCACATGCGTGTGATGCTTGTGTGTAGTGCTTGTCACGCTTAACATGAGGTTGTTCAATCTTCAAAAGAATTGTAGCCCCAACCAAAGCAATAAGAGGTGATGGAGGACGGTATACGTTGGGCAGCACCTTTCGATGGAGAGGGCTGCTCATGTAGTCAAATCGGTGCCACACATGCGGGTGATGCTTGTGTGTGATGCTTGTCACGCTTAACATCAGGTTGTTCAATCTTCAAAAAATTGTAGCCCCAACCAAAGCAATTAGAGGTGGTGGAGGGTGGTATACGTTGGGCAGCGCCTTTCGATCGAGAGGGCTGCCCATGTAGCCGAATCGGTGCCACACCTGCACATGCGTGTGATGCTTGTGTGTAGTGCTTGTCACGCTTAACATGAGGTTGTTCAATCTTCAAAAGAATTGTAGCCCCAACCAAAGCAATAAGAGGTGATGGAGGACGGTATACGTTGGGCAGCACCTTTCGATGGAGAGGGCTGCTCATGTAGTCAAATCGGTGCCACACATGCGGGTGATGCTTGTGTGTGATGCTTGTCACGCTTAACATCAGGTTGTTCAATCTTCAAAAAATTGTAGCCCCAACCAAAGCAATTAGAGGTGGTGGAGGGTGGTATACGTTGGGCAGCGCCTTTCGATCGAGAGGGCTGCCCAAGTAGCCGAATCGGTGCCACACCTGCACACATGTGGTGAATGTCGCGTGAGGGTGCGCGGGCCACCCACTGTCCGCTGTTTACAAGAGAATGTACGTTGACAAGGTCCGAGCACGCCGCATGGCGGCGTGAACATCCGGCGAAGCTCCCCCCTCAAACAGGCGCGTGAACACACCCACCCACCCTTCGACACAGGCACAACCACACACACACAACCAACCAACCAACCAAGCGTTACATGAGGCCGTCCGCATGCACCGGCAATGCCTGTACTACTAACAGCAATACACCCAGGCAATACACACACTCACACACACACACACACACACGCACACAGACACACCTGCTGTACCGCAAGGACGGGCCTCGTGGATCCGTGCGATGAAAACCAGGGCCACCTCCCCTCTTTTTTTGACTGGGTGTTTGCAACGCCAATATCTGCTCTGCCAGCCACGCCCTCAATGTGGGGGATTCACCAAATCATACACGGCCGCCCCCCTCCCTCCCGCCCCAAGTTTTTTTTTGTCAGGATGTTGAATTAAATTTTTGAGGCCATTTGACAGGCAAATCCGGCTCGATGGCTCCGAACTCCGGCTCGAAACGCCAATGACGAGGACAATGTACGCGCCACAGATTCCGTGAATGATTTATGGTGTGCGCCCCAACTGCCCGGCTGCCCAGCTGCCCAACTACCCAACTGCCCTGACTGCCCAACTGCCCAACTGCCCAACCACGCACCTGCCCAACCGCCTTAACTGCCCAACCGTCGCTACCGTACCCACGACTAGACTTTGCCCCTAAGCAAGTCCGAAAACGCCCCGCACAGGGTCCGTAAACATGAAATTAAGTTCGAAAATCGATCCGAAAAAGAAAAAAAGTCGACGCCCCAACTGCCCACCTCCCCACTGCCGAACCGCCAAACATCCTAACTGCCCGACGGCCCGACTGCCCGTTTCCAGTCAGTATTTGTGAAATTCGTAGGCACACCTTTGTAATCGCCTTTTGCATCGCCACGATCTGCTCGTCATAGATACCGCCAATGGTCTCAGGCGTGCGCTCCAACTGCCCAACTAGGCCAAACTTCCTAACTCCCCAGCTGCCTAACTCCCCAGCTGCCCTAACTGCCCAACCGCCCAACTCCCCAGTTGCTCACAATCTGCTCTTAGGAGATTCCGCCGATGATTTATGGCGTGCGCTCTAACTGCCCAACTGCTGTAACTGCTCAACCATCCTTACTGCCCAACCGGCCCTAGTCAGTTGCCGCTGTACTGCATTTTTAGGCCCACCTTTTTTATCGCCTTGTGCATCACCCAAATCTGCGCGTTGGACGTTTCCTTATGACTTCTGGCGCGTGCTCCAACTGCCCAGCTATGCTCAAGTTCCCAACTGCGCCTTAAATGCCCCTAGAGATGCCCTAGAAAGCTGCATTTTTTTTTGGACTCGCCTTTGTGATTGCCTTTTGCATCGCGAGAATCTGCGCGTCGGAGATGCCGCTGATGATCTCGGGCGTGCGCTCGATGTCAGCTTCTGCGATTCGCACGCTGAACTGCAGCCAGTCCAGAACGCCCTCCAAGACTGTAGGGGCAGTGCGTGTGTTCGTGTGTGTGCGTGTGTGTGTGTGCGTGTGTGTGTTTGTGTGTGTGTGTGTATGTATGTGCGGAGTGAGTCCAGCATGCCATCACGGTGCAAAATATGTAGATGCCGATTTCGGGCGTGGGCGCTTGACGTCAGCTTCTGCGATTCGCACGTTGAAGTGCAGCCAGTCCAGCACGCGCTCCAGCACTTCAACATGTGCGCATGCGTGTGTGCGTGTGTGTGTTTGTTCAGACTGATTTAAGCGATCTGTCACAGTGCAAAATATGTGGATGCCGATTTTGGGCTAGACGCCAGCTTCCGCGATTCACACACTGAATTGCAGCCAGTCCAGCACGCCCTCCAAGGCTGCGAATGGCTGGGGGTGGGGAGACGGCACGTGTGTAGAGCGCGTGAGTGAGTTAGGAGTGTCACCACAGAGCAAGACGATGCAGAGCAAGAGATGCGGAAGGAGAACAAACAGAAGAAACCACCTTCATGTCAGCTTCCGCAATTCAAACACTGACCTGTTGCCAGTTGAGCACGCCCTCCAAGACTGCCAATGGTTGGTGGGGAGATGGCGTGTGTGAAGAGTGAGGGAGTGAGGCGTGTCACCACAGTGCAGAGCAAGATGATGAAGAGGAAGCTAGAAGGAGGAGAAACAGAAGAAGACACCTTCGTGTCACATTCTGCGATTCACACGCTGAACTGAAGCCAGTCAAGCACGCACTCTAAGACTGAAGGAGCAGGGTGTGTGTGTGTGTGTGTGTGCGTGTGTGTGTGTGTGTGCATGTGTGTGGAGTATGAGACAAATACACTTTCACAGTGCAAACTACGTAGATGGTGATTTCGGGTGTGCGCTCGATATCAGTTTCGGCGATGCGCACGCTGACCTGAAGCCAGTCCAGCGCGCCCTTCAAGAGTGCGATGAGGGGTGGGGGAGGGGTGGGTGGCAGGTGCGTAGCGTGAGTGAGTGAGTGAGGTGTGTCACCACAGTGCAGAGCAAGTCGATGAAGAAGAGGGAACCAGAAGGAGGAATAGAAGAAAGCAACTCCCTGTCAGCTTTTTCGTCGATGCGCAAGCTGAACTGTAGCTTGTCGAGAACGCCCTCCAAGACTGCACGCGTTTGGGGGTGGGGCGATGGCGCGTGCGTAGAGTGAGTGAGTGAGGCGTGTCACCACAGTGCAGAGCAAGAAGATGGAGACGCAGAGACTAGAAGGAGGAGGAACAGAAGAAAGCAACTCCCTGTCAGCTTTCGCCGATACGCACAATGAAATGCAGCCAGTAGAGCACGCCCACCAGGACTGCCAATGGTTTGGGGTGGGGAGATGACAGGTGCGTAGAGTGGGTGAGGAGTGTCACCACAGTGCAGAGCAACACGATGGAGAAGAGGAGACTAGAAGGAGAGGGAGAAACATAAGACAACACCTTCATGTCAGCTTCCGCAATTTGCATGCTAAACTGGAGCCAGTCGAGCACGCCCTGCGAGACTGTAGGAGTTGGGTTGGGGCACATCATTTTGTGAAGCATTGACGGTGGATGTTACAGTCTGTGCGACACCGGTGAGTAGCACGATGAGCGAGCGTGACTTCAACGGTCGACAGAGAATAACATAGAACAAAGGCAGCGAGTGCGCTCAATGTCCGTATGTTATAAGGAGGGTGGTTTGTCCCGGATAAGGGACAATTTCCCCCTTTTTCGCATGCATGCCAAGGCTGCCACGCTGAGTCCCACCTCACGAGGGTGGGCACGTTGGAAACCTGACACTTCAGGCTACCTGCTGATGTTCTTACCTGTTTTAAATCCGAATCCTTGCTGTTGCTGGGAGAGCTCAAACTTGGAGGAAATTCAGAGTGGCGCCAATTATTTTCAAAATCAGAATTGGCTTCCGCGATGCAAACGCTTATCTACAACCAATCCACCACACACTCAGTGACTGCTAGACTACACAGGGGTCTGCGGCACCCACCCAACCCCACCCACCGCCCAACTACACACACACACACGCACATACACACACCACACATACACACACACGCTGCCCCCCCACCACACACACACACCTGCGTGGACGTTGTCCTTCACAATAATAGGGTTGCAGCTGTGCAAGACTACACACAAACACACACATTCCATTCCATTCCATAATGTTACACGACTGCAACAGCACTACCCGTACTTAAGTACTGGCAATGTTCCAGAGGTCAAAAGGCACATGTGTGTCGTTCTACAGCGGGGGACCAATCAGCGCTAAGAGGGGTACATCACATGGGGGGGGGGGGGGTGCCACTCGGGCCAACCAACTTCAACTTTCAACTTCATTCAACCTCAATCGCGGCGTATCATCCCCCCATGGGCTGATTAATTCCATGGGGCGATAGTTGGGGGTAGGCAGGCCTAGAGGACGTCGGATCAGCTCCTCGATGGGGCGACGGGCGAGCGTAGGCGGGCCTGGGATAGGGGGCGGCGGCGGATCATCTCCATGAGCCAACGAACTCGATGGGGCGATGATGAACGTAGGCAGGGGCGCAGGGATGGGGCGGCGGATCATCTCCATGGGCCTCTGAACTCCATGGGGCGATGATGTAGGTAGGCAGGGGGCGGAGGCAGGGGCGAGGGAGGAGAGGCTGGGGCGTGGGGGTGGTGAGGCGGATCATCTCCATGGGCCTGTGAAGTCCATGGGGCGATGATGTAGGTAGGCAGGGGGTGGAGGCAGGGGCAAGGGAGGAAAGGCTGGGGGGAGGGGGGGGGGAGGGAGGGCCAGCATGGGGTCGGCGCGCGTGAGGGCGCATGGGCGGGAGGCGCATGGGGCGGGGGTGCATGGGCCTGCATGGCGCGCACACGGGACGGCAAGCTCCATGTGGGGGTGGAGCGTGGGCGGGTAGTCGACTGTGGGGTGGTGAAGGTGGGGGATAGGTGGACTGTGTAGTTTGGAGCGTGTCAGTGGGAGTGAAGGGTGCTGAAGGGGGGGGCATGGCGATGTGAGGTTCTCTGTGGTGCATGGTGGTGGGGCGCCGCAGTGGGGCGCGGCCGAGGATCTGCTCGGCGGGGGCGAGGCGGTCTGGGATGCGGTCGACAGTCGACCGAGGAGCTGTTCGGCGCTGGCGAGGGCATGGAGACGGGCTCTGCGATGACATTTTGAATTTGGGGGTCGAGTTGCTCGGCTCGTTGAGGCTGCCCTTCGGACGATGGCGATGGTGGATAGTCCAGGATGGGCCGCATACATTGGCGGCAGTGGACGGGGGGGCGGGGCGATGGGGGGGATGGGCGACGGCGACTCACATGGGCCGACCGCCGCGACTCCGCGCCCAGGGAGTGGGCCGCCCAGGGAGTGGGCCGCCCGGGGAGTCAAACACACACACACACACACACACACACACACACACACACACACACTCACACACATACACACCACACACACACACACATACGCTGCCCCCCCCCACACACACCCCTACACCTGTGTGGACGTTGTCCGTGGCATGCAACAGGCATGCCTACACACACACACACACACACATGCACACACACACACTCACAAACACCTGCGTGGACATTGTCCATCACATAAACAGGGATGCAGCTGTGCAAGACTACACACAAACACACACACACATACACACCACACATACACACACACGCTGCCCCCCCCCCCACACACACACACCTGCGTGGACGTTGTCCGTGACCCTAACAGGCGTGCCTACACACACACACACACACACACACATACGGACACACAGACACACACACACACACACACACAACCAACCAACCAACCAACCAACCAAGCGTTACATGAGGCCGTCCGCATGCACCGGCAATGCCTGTACTACTAACAGCAGTACACCCCGGCAATTGTTACGAGGTCTGACCCGTGCACTGGGATGTCTTTCGAATAGCGGGTGACCGACCAGCGCCTGAATCGAGTGGATAGTATCCTTGGTTTGGGGGGGTCGGGGGGTTGCCTCTGAGGCACTGGCATCTAACTAAAGGCTTGCTGACTGAAGGCTTTCTGACTGTGACCACCATCATCATCATTATCTACTTTGTTGGCTGGCTGCTCCCGCATTGGCTGCCATCTCTCTGCAAATACCATTCCACAGGCGTGGGAACCTCGCGAGGGTGAGCCACCCGGGAGGCCGCCTGCGGGCTAGTATCACAGCAAGCTCAGGGACGGTCTTCAGCTGGGACTCCGGTGGGGACTCGGCGTACTCCTTCTTGGCCTTGTCAAACTGCGTTGTGACAGCAGTCTTGAACACGTAGGAGTCGAAAATGTCTTGGACATTCTCACGGTACGAGGTGATGACCCCACCTTGGTAGGGTATCACGTCTGGTCGTCGGTGCATGAAGAGGGCGGCGGTGGCTGGGAACATGGGTTCGGCGGGCGGGGAAGGGGAGGGGGGGGTTGTAGGAGGCAAGGGGGGAGAAGGATGGGGGTTGGGAGGAATCGGAGGAGGCATGGGGGGATCAGAGGAGGCGTGGGGGCAAGGGGGGAGAGGGAGGGGGGTTGGGAGGGATCGGTGGAGGCGTGGGAGGGATCGGAGGAGGCGTGGGGGGCAAGGGGAGAGAGAGGGCGTGGTTGGGAGGGAACGGAGGAGGCGTGGGGGGCAAGGGGGGAGAGGGAGGGGGGTTGGGAGGGATCAGAGGAGGCGTGGGAGGGATCGGAGGGGGCGTGGGAGGCCAGGGGGGAGAGGGAGCGGGGTTGGGAGGGATCGGAGGGGGCGTGGGAGGGATCGGAGGAGGCGTGGGAGGCAAGGGGGGAGAGGGAGGGGGGTTGGGAGGGATCGGAGGGGGCGTGGGAGGGATCGGAGGAGGCGTGGGAGGCAAGGGGGGAGAGGGAGGGGGGTTGGCAGGGG
>VFSX01000428.1:99123-101027 GCA_016618255.1 Chlamydomonas sp. UWO 241 | reverse complement strand
CACATACACACACACACACACACACACACACACACACTCACACACACACACACACACAAACACAACCAACCAACCAAACCAACCAAGCGTTACATGAGGCCGTCCGCATGCACCGGCAATGCCTGTACTACTAACAGCAGTACACCCCGGCAATTGTTACGAGGTCTGACCCGTGCACTGGGATGTCTTTCGAATAGCGGGTGACCGACCAGCGCCTGAATCGAGTGGATAGCATCCTTGGTTTGGGGGGGTCGGGGGGGTGCCTCTGAGGCACTGGCATCTAACTAAAGGCTTGCTGACTGAAGATACTCACAGACACACATACAGAGACACACATACTCACAGACACACATACTCACAGACACACATACTCACAGAGACACACATACTCACAGACACACATACTCACAGAGACACACATACACAGACACACAAACTCACAGACACACATACTCACAGACACACATACAGAGACACAACCAACCAACCAACCAACCAAGCGTTACATGAGGCCGTCCGCATGCACCGGCAATGCCTGTACTACTAACAGCAATACACCCCGGCAATTGTTACGAAGTCTGACCCGTGCACTGGGATGTCTTTCGAATAGCGGGTGACCGACCAGCGCCTGAATCGAGTGGATAGTATCCTTGGTTTGGGGGGGTCTGGGGGGGGCTGCCACTCGGGCCAACCAACTTCAACTAGGGTTGCCACTCTGGCCAACCAACTACAACTTGGGTTGCCACTCTGGCCGACCAACTTCAACTTCAATCGCAGCGTATCATCTCCCCATGGGCCGATTAATTCCATGGGCGATAGTCGGGGTTGTCCGTCGTGCAATGTAAACGTCGCCGCAACTACTAGATCCGTTCGGCCGCGGCCTACTAGACTGAGTTTTCGTTGGGCAGGCAATGAGGACGTCGGATCAGCTCCTTGGACCGATGAACTCGATGCGCGACGGACGAAGGCAGGCGGGCCTGGGATAGGGGCTCGGTAGACGGGAAAGGGGGGTTTGGAAGGGGCGTGGGAGGGGTCAGATGAGGCATCGGGGGGGGTCAGGTGAGGGTTCATCAGGGGTATCGGAGGAGACGTGGGAAGGATCAGGGGAGGCATGGGAGGGATCAGGGGGGGCGTGGGGGGATCAAAGGAGGCGTGGGAGGGATCGGAGGAGGCGTGGGAGGCGAGGGGGGAGAGGGAGGGGGGTTGGGAGGGGTCGGAGGAGGCGTGGGAGGCTAGGGGGGAGTGCGCGTGCGCGTGTGCGCTCACGGATAGGGGGGGGGGGGGAGGAGGGATTGCCAGCCTGGATTGCCAGCATGGGGTCAGCGTGCGCGGGGGGGCTGGGGAGGTGCATGGGGCGGGGGTGCATGGGCCTGCATGGCGCGCACATGGGACGGCGAGCTCCATGTGGGGGTGACAGCGTGGGTGGGTGGTCGACTGTGGGTGGGTGACGGTGGGGAAGAGTTGGACTGTGTAGTTTGGAGCGTGCCAGGGGGAGGGAAGGGTGCTGAAGGGGGGATCATGGCAAGGTGAGGTTCTCTGTGGTGCATGGTGTCGTGGCGCCGCAGTGGGTCGCGGCCAAGAATCTGCTCGGCGTCAGGCGGTGGCGGGGCGGTCCATGATGCGGTCGACAGTCTGCCGAGGAGCTGTCCGGCGCTGGCGAGGGCATGGGACTGGCTCTGCGACAGGATAAGGATTGGGACTGTGGAAGAGGTTGCTCGGCTCGCTGAGGCTGCCCCCTTCGGACGGTGACGATGGTGGATAGTCCAGGGTGGGCCGCAGTACATAGGCGGCAGTCGACGGGGGGGGGCGGGGCGATGAGGGGGGATGGGCGACGGCGACTCACATGGGCTGACCGCCGTGACTCGCGACCGCGACCGCCCAGGGAGTGGGCCGCCCAGAGACAC
>VFSX01000428.1:44123-96623 GCA_016618255.1 Chlamydomonas sp. UWO 241 | reverse complement strand
CAAGACAGTGGCAGCAGCAGCAGTCGCAGTCGCAGCAGCAGCAGCCAGCAGCAGCAGCAGCAGCAGCAGCCAGCAGCAGCAGCAGCAGCAGCAGCAGCAGCCAGCAGCAGCAGTAGCAGCAGCAGCGACAGCAGCAACAGCAGCAACAACAGCAGCTATACATCGCGACACCTGAAGTACAGCAGTACATCTCGCGTCATCGGAGGAGCGCCGAATAGGGGTGAGCGCTGGAAGTGGCTGGGTGCCTTGAACTGGGGAATCACGAGGTCCTTCTTGGGGTCGTAGCACACGTGCCCTTTGCAGTCGTCACGCCAATCGTGGTCCTGTTTTGTATGGGTGCTTTTCCTCGGTATGTGCGGGTTTCATCAGTTTCATTCAAATGCATTTGTTTTTTTGGGGGGGGGGGCGGGTATTCGGGGGAAGTGCTTGTATATGTCGACGGTTGTGCGGGGTCGTAGCACGCTTGTCCCTTGTAGTCGTCACGCCAATCGCGGTCCTGCGTGGCTTTTTTCATTCAGCACATTCGGATCTATTCGGTCGTGTTCAGTGTACGAGGCTGGGTACCTTGAACCGAGGCAAGCGAAAAGGGTGTCTTGGGTCGTAGCACGCGTGCCCTTTGAATTAATCACGCCAATCGTGGTTCTGTGTGGCGGTGTGCTTTAATTTGGTTTCATCCTAATATATTTGGGTCTGTTTGGTTGACGTTTAAGTGTGGTGTCAAGAGGTCCTTCTTGGGGTCGTAGCACGCGTGCCCTTTGTAGCCGCATGCCAATCGTGGTCCTGGTTTGTATGTTTTCTTCTTCTTCTCAGTATGTGCGGGTTTCAACAGTTTCATTCAACTGCATTCTTTTTTTTGGGGGGGGGGGGTATTCGGGTCAAGTGCTTGTATCTGTCTCTGGTTGTGTGAAGTCGTAGCACGCGTGTCCCTTTATAGTCGTCACGCCAATCGTGGTCCTGCGTGGTGTGTGCGTTTTCATTCCGTTTCATTCGGACGTATTTGGTTCTGGTCGGTTGTCGCTTAATTGTGGGATCATGAGGTCCTTCTTGGGGTCGTAGCACGCTTGTCCTTTGTAGGCGTCACGCTTATCGTGGTCCTGTTCTGTATGGGTGCTGCTTCTCCATGTATGCGTGTTTTATCGGTTTCATTCGGTTATATTTAGTGTTTTGGTGAATTCGGGTTACGTGGTTGCACGTGTCTGCGGTCATGTGGTGTAGCATCACGTGTGTACCTTTGTAGTTATTGTGACAATCGTGGCCGTGCGGTGTTCCTAACATGCATGTTGTGTTGTCGTCTTTTTCGGTTTTGAGGGTCGAGGCATGGACACGGCATACTGCGAGTCCTGGTCCTGTACGCCTGAGTTTGCATTGACCCCCCCCTCGAGACCAGATTCCCCACCCCACCCCAAAAACACTCCACACTTGGTGAGAGAAGGCGAGGAGGGGGGCAGTGGAAAGCTCTCGACGGGAGCAGCACAACAGTATGCGTTGCGTGCACACCCACCACGTTTTGCGCCTGGTATGCCCGGTCAAAATTGCTTGAGCCGGGAAGAAAAATAATTACTTAAATCGTTCCCAGGGGTCACAGTGTTCTCGTCTTCCTGTTTTGTCGGGAATGCATCAGGTATGTTGCGCCTTCATTTGTTTTGTGACTACAATAAAATGCGCACCTGCAATCCCGGCAACACCATCATGTCAATCGGTTGGGAGTTGTTGTCGTTGGGCCACCCAGTCTTGGACGTGTGGTCCATTTTCCTCCATCACATCATGTGTTGGTACAGGCTGTGTTCAGGCGCGTTTATATTATAAACAAACGATTCCAGGCTGCCAGTTTTTTTCCGGGAAAGGATAAAATAACTACCTGCAATCCCAGCCACACCATCATGTCAATCGGCTTTGAGTAGTTGTCGTTCGGCCAGCCAGTCTGGGACGTGTGGTCAAGCCCAAGGCGCCCCCAATGCGTCAGGACGATGCTGGTGTTGTAGACCTGCGTGTTAATAGTTTTGGGGTTCATGTTTTAGCCTCAGCCATCAGGTATCAGGTTCTAGGTTTCGGGGATAGGTGGAAGTGTTTTGGGCTTCAAGCTTGCAATTTCGGACCTATTGTCAAGCCCAAGGCTTCCCCAGTGCGTGAGGACGATGCTCGTGTTATAGACCTGCGTGTTCAATAGGTTTTGGGTTCATGTTTTTGAATTTCAGGTTGTAGCCTCAGGGTTGAGGTTTCAGGTTCCAGGTTTCCGGGTTTGAGTGAAGGTGTTTTTGGCTTGAAGCATGCCTGTCTGGGACGTGTGGTCAAGCTGAAGGCGTCCCCAGTGCGTGAGGACAAATGCTGGTGTTGTTTACCTGCGGTTTTAATGGTTTGTTGAGTAGGTTTTGTGCGTGAAGTTCATGGGTCTGGGTTTCGGAGTGAAGGCTGAAGGGTTTGGTTGCAAGGGTCCAAATTTGGACGTGTGGTCAATCCCGAAGCGCCCCCAGTGCGTGAGAACGATGCTCGTGTTGTAGACCTGCGTGTGTAGGGGATTGGGGCTTGGGTTTCGTGTTATGGGTGCAAGAGTCGAGGTCGCAGGGTAAAGACGGAAGGCCGAGGTCGAGGTTCTGTTCAGGATGTAAGGGGCTTGAGAGCTGTTTGCCCCGTGACCATGTGTGTGTGTCATTGGGTTGATACCACTGGTCGAGGGTGCAATTCTTGCTCATGCAACACGCAACACTCACCTGAAGCCCTACCACATTCCCTCTGGTGGCGCATTAACTTGCGCAGATCAGGCGGTGCCTCAGGCACGCCGACCGCCATAGGCGTCGCCTGAGGCGCACCCCTGATCGCCTCAGGCGCCACCACAGGCGCCACCCCGACCGCCTCAGGCGCCCACCGCCTGAGGTGCACCCCGACCGCCTTAGACGTCGTGACCGCATTCACTTGCGCGGATCAGACGATGGGGCTGTGGTAGGGATGCAGGAGAAACAAGCCCTGCTCGCGATGGTCAATGGACTGTCGTGTGTACACTCTCTCTACCCCTTCCTCTATCCCTCTTTCTCTCTTCCCCCCCCCCCCCCCTGCCTGCCTTGCCCTGCCCCTGCCCCTGCCCCTGCCCCTGCCCCTGCCCCTGTCCGTGTCCGTGTCCCTGCCCCTGTCCGTGTCCGTGTCCGTGTCCGTGTCCGTGTCCGTGTCCGTGTCCGTGTCCGTGTCCGTGTCCGTGTCCGTGTCCGTGTCCGTGTCCGTGTCCGTGTCCGTGTCCGTGTCCGTGTCCGTGTCCGTGTCCGTGTCCGTGTCCGTGTCCGTGTCCGTGTCCGTGTCCGTGTCCGTGTCCGTGTCCGTCTCCGTGTCCGTGTCCGTGTCCGTGTCCGTGTCCGTGTCCGTGTCCGTGTCCGTGTCCGTGTCCGTGTCCGTGTCCGTGTCCGTGTCCGTGTCCGTGTCCGTGTCCGTTCCGTGTCCGTGTCCGTGTCCGTGTCCGTGTCCGTGTCCGTGTCCGTGTCCGTGTCCGTGTCCGTGTCCGTGTCCGTGTCCGTGTCCGTGTCCGTGTCGTGTCCGTGTCCGTGTCCGTGTCCGTGTCCGTGTCCGTGTCCGTGTCCGTGTCCGTGTCCGTGTCCGTGTCCGTGTCCGTGTCCGTGTCCGTGTCCGTGTCCGTGTCCGTGTCCGTGTCCGTGTCCGTGTCCGTGTCCGTGTCCGTGTCCGTGTCCGTGTCCGTGTCCGTGTCCGTGTCCGTGTCCGTGTCCGTGTCCGTGTCCGTGTCCGTGTCCGTGTCCGTGTCCGTGTCCGTGTCCGTGTGTCCGTGTCCGTGTCCGTGTCCGTGTCCGTGTCCGTGTCCGTGTCCGTGTCCGTGTCCGTGTCCGTGTCCGTGTCCGTGTCCGTGTCCGTGTCCGTGTCGTGTCCGTGTCCGTGTCCGTGTCCGTGTCCGTGTCCGTGTCCGTGTCCGTGTCCGTGTCCGTGTCCGTCCGTCCGTGTCCGTGTCCGTGTCCGTGTCCGTGTCCGTGTCCGTGTCCGTGTCCGTGTCCGTGTCCGTGTCCGTGTCCGTGTCCGTGTCCGTGTCCGTGTCCGTGTCCGGTCCGTGTCCGTGTCGTGTCGTGTCCGTGTCCGTGTCCGTGTCCGTGTCCGTGTCCGTTTCCGTGTCCGTGTCCGTGTCCGTGTCCGTGTCCGTCCGTGTCCGTGTCCGTGTCCGTGTCCGTGTCCGTGTCCGTGTCCGTGTCCGTGTCCGTGTCCGTGTCCGTGTCCGTGTCCGTGTCCGTGTCCGTGTCCGTGTGTCCGTGTCCGTGTCCGTGTCCGTGTCCGTGTCCGTGTCCGTGTCCGTGTCCGTGTCCGTGTCCGTGTCCGTGTCCGTGTCCGTGTCCGTGTCCGTGTCCGTGTCCGTGTCCGTGTCCGTGTCCGTGTCCGTGTCCGTGTCCGTGTCGTGTGTCCGTGTCCGTGTCCGTGTCCGTGTGTCCGTGTCCGTGTCGTGTCCTGTCCGTGTCCGTGTCCGTGTCCGTGTCCGTCCGTGTCCGTGTCCGTGTCCGTGTCCGTGTCGTGTCCGTGTCCGTGTCCGCGTGTCCGTGTCCGTGTCGTGTCCGTGTGTCCAGTGTCCGTGTCCGTGTCCGTGTCCGTGTCCGTGTCCGTGTCCGTGTCCGTGTCCGTGTCCGTGTCCGTGTCCGTGTCCGTTGTCCGTGTCCGTTCCGTGTCCGTGTCGTGTCCGTGTCGTGTCTGTCCCTGTCCCTATCTCTGTCTCCCCTGTCCCTGTCCCTGTCCCTGTCCCTGTCCCTGTCCCTGTCCCTGTCCCTGTCCCTGTCCCTGTCCCTGTCGCTGTCCCTGTCCCTGTCCCTGTCCCTGTCCCTGTCCCTGTCCCTGTCCCTGTCCCTGTCCCTGTCCCTGTCCCTGTCCCTGTCCCTGTCCCTTCTGTCCCTCTCCCTCCCTCTCACCTCGCTCGCCATGTAGCAGGCACCCTCGTCATGGTTCAGCATACAGATGCGGCATGTCACATGGCGACATGCGTGTGTTTCACCGAGTCGGTCACACAAAGGGAGTAATAAATGCATTTTATAGTAGAACACGTGCGTCCGTGTCCGTGTCCGTGTCCGTGTCCGTGTCCGTGTCCGTGTCCGTGTCCGTGTCCGTGTCCGTGTCCGTGTCCGTGTCCGTGTCCGTGTCCGTGTCCGTGTCGGTGTCCGTGTCCGTGTCCGTGTCCGTGTCCGTGTCCGTGTCCGTGTCCGTGTCCGTGTCCGTGTCCGTGTCCGTGTCCGTGCCGTGTCCGTGTCCGTGTCCGTGTCCGTGTCCGTGTCCGTGTCCGTGTCCGGGTCCGTGTCCGTGTCCGTGTCCGTGTCCGTGTCCGTGTCCGTGTCCGTGTCCTTGTCCGTGTCCGTGTCCGTGTCCGTGTCCGTGTCCGTGTCCGTGTCCGTGTCCGTGTCCGTGTCCGTGTCCGTGTCCGTGTCCGTGTCAGTGTCCGTGTCCGTGTCCGTGTCTGTGTCCGTGTCCGTGTCCGTGTCCGTGTCCGTGTCCGTGTCCGTGTCCGTGTCCGTGTCCGTGTCCGTGTCCGTGTCCGTGTCCGTGTTCGTGTCCGTGTCCGTGTCCGTGTTCGTGTCCGTGTCCGTGTCCGTGTCCGTGTCCGTGTCCGTGTCCGTGTCCGTGTCCGTGTCCGTGTCCGTGTCCGTGTCCGTGTCCGTGTCCGTGTCGTGTCCGTGTCCGTGTCCGTGGTGTCCGTGTCCGTGTCCGTGTCCGTGTCCGTGTCCGTGTCCGTGTCCGTGTCCGTGTCCGTGTCCGTGTCCGTGTCCGTGTCCGTGTCCGTGTCCGTGTCCGTGTCCGTGTCCGTGTCCGTGTCCGTGTCCGTGTCCGTGTCCGGTGTCCGGGTGTCCGTGTCCGTGTCCGTGTCCGTGTCCGTGTCCGTGTCCGTGTCCGTGTCCGTGTCCGTGTCCGTGTCCGTGTCCGTGTCCGTGTCCGTGTCCGTGTCCGTGTCCGTGTCCGTGTCCGTGTCCGTGTCCGTGTCCGTGTCCGTGTCCGTGTCCGTGTCCGTGTCCGTGTCCGTGTCCGTGTCCGTGTCCGTGTCCGTGTCCGTGTCCGTGTCCGTGTCCGTGTCCGTGTCCGTGTCCGTGTCCGTGTCCGTGTCCGTGTCCCTGTCCCTGTCCCTGTCCCTGTCCCTGTCCCTGTCCCTGTCCCTGTCCCTGTCCCTGTCCCTGTCCCTGTCCCTGTCCCTGTCCCTGTCCCTGTCCCTGTCCCTGTCCCTGTCCCTGTCCCTGTCCCTGTCCCTGTCCCTGTCCCTGTCCCTGTCCCTGTCCCTGTCCCTGTCCCTGTCCCTGTCCCTGTCCCTGTCCCTGTCCCTGTCCCTGTCCCTGTCCCTGTCCCTGTCCCTGTCCCTTCTGTCCCTCTCCCTCCCTCTCACCTCGCTCGCCATGTAGCAGGCACCCTCGTCATGGTTCAGCATACAGATGCGGCATGTCACATGGCGACATGCGTGTGTTTCACCGAGTCGGTCACACAAAGGGAGTAATAAATGCATTTTATAGTAGAACACGTGCGTTGCTGTCACTACCCGGGTGGTATAGGGTGGATCTGGGGGCCCAGTGCCCTGTATAGGTCCAGTGCGTGCGCGCATGTGGGGGTTTACCCTCAACCCTACCAGGTAGCCAGCCAGTTTCCCACTGAAACTGAGTTTAGGGTGTCGGGCGATGGCGCCGACACAGGTCTTATACATTATTACTGGTGTCACACAGACTGAAATATCCATCATCGTTATGGGGGGGGACCAACCTCGCTTGGCATGTAGCAGGCTCCCTCGTCGTGGTTCATCAGCCAGATGCAGCATGCCACATGGCGACATGCGTGTGTTTCACTGAGTCGTTCGGGACCGTGGAGACAAAGGGAGTGTTTAAACGCAACAAATTCATATTATCGGGGGGGGGGGGCGGGGGGGCGACCCCACCTCGCTCGGCATGTAGCAGGCACCCTCATCGTGGTTCATCAGCCAGATGTGGTCCCGCCCTTGGCGACGGTCCCACCTGTTCGTCGGGGGGTGGTGGGGTGGTGGGGGTGGGGTGTTAAGGGGCCACACATTTTCTTGACTGCTGCGAGTTACCCACCAATGGGAAGGGGGGTGGGGGGATGCAGCCAGCGCGCTGCCTCCAGGCGTATTAATTAGGCTGTCTGTAGCAGATGGGCCCAAAAGGGCCCTAGGTGTCGGTGGCTTATGTATAGGTGTATTCGTGACACTGTCTGGCGATCAAAAGCACGCGCCAACCAAGAGACCAGGAGGAGGGGGGGGGGGGGGCGAGATGTCTCGGTGTGTGCGCCAGCGCAGTAACAGTAAAAGTAACATCGGCTTTCCAGCGAATGCTACCTTCTGGTCCTAGCACCACCGCCCAGACCCAAGTCCAGTTCTGGCCCTAACAATTACTTGTTACGTGAGGTAGCCACCAGCCGGCTGCCTGCAAACGTGCAGTCCCAGAGCAAAAAGGAGAGCCAGCGCAATAGTATTACATTCAGGGAGCGCGCAACAAAAAGGGCGCACCATGGGAAGGTCTTCTGCAGCCATCGCTTGGCCTCTAGGATCATGTTCATCGCGTGCATGGGGCGGATGTCGTGCACCTGGTGATGGGTGGGTGGGTGGGTGGGTGGGTGGGTGGGTGATGGGTCATTTGCATGGGGCGGATGTTGTGCACCTGCGTGGGTGTGTGTGGTTGTATGTCTATATTTACATGTGTTCCGCCGTCCGTCCGTCCGTCCGTCCGTCCGTCCGTCCGTCCGTCCGTCCGTCCGTCCGTCCGTCCGTCCGTCCGTCCGTCCGTCCGTCCGCCGCCCGCCCGCCCGCCCGCCCGCCCGCCCGCCTGCCTGGTGACTCACCGGAGCATAGAAGAACGGGTGGTCTGCCCAGCCGAGAACCGGCCACATCATGCACGTAATGTAGACAGGAACGTAGAAGAAGTCAGCCTCATCTGGATCGAAGGTTCTGCGTGTGTGTAGTGCGTAAAACACTGTAAGGCATGTAACTGAGAATGCAACCGCAATAAAGACAGACCTCCCTAGCACAGTAGGAGCCAGCAGCGGCTGAAACTGCCTGAGTAACCGAAATCAGTTCCGACATGTAACTGAAACTGCAAACGCGATAAATACCGACCTCCCTGACACAGTAGGAAACAGCGGCGGCTGAAACTGCCACAGCAACCGCAATTAAAACCGACATGTAACTGAAACTGCAACTGCGAAAAAGACCTCCCTCCCTAACACAGTAGGAGACAGCAGCGGCTGAAACTGCCACAGTAACCGAAATAAATCCCGACATGTCACTGAAACTGCAAACGCGATTAAGACCGACCTCCCTAACACAGAAGCAACGCCTGATGTGGCGCCTCAGGCGACTCCTTCAATGCCGCGGATGAGGCAGCACCTCAGGCACGCCGAGACCGCCCCAGGCGCCACCCCTGACCGCCTTAGGCACCCACCACGGCCAGAGGCGCACCCGCGACCGCCTCAGGCGCCACCTTTGAACGACTTGGGCGCCCACAACGGCCCGATGCGCACTCGCAACCGCCTCAGGCGCCACCTTTGCACAACTTGGGCGCCCACCACGGCCTGAGGCGCACCCACGACCGCCTCAGGCGCCAACCCTGACCGCCTTGGGCGCCTTCCACGGCCCGAGGCGCACCCGCGACCGCCTGAGGCGCCATCTTTGACCGCCTTGGGCGCCCACCACGGCCCGAGGCGCACCCACGACCGCCTCAGGCACCACCCCTGACCGCCTTGGGCGCCCACCACAGCCCGAGGCGCACCCACGACCGCCTGAGGCGCCATCTTTGACCGCCTTGGGCGCCCACCACGGCCCGAGGCGCACCCGCGACCGCCTCAGGCGCCACCTTAAACCGCCTTGGGCGCCCACCACGGCCCGAGGCGCACCCGCGACCGCCTCAGGCGCCACCTTAAACCGCCTTGGGCGCCCACCACGGCCCGAGGCGCACCCGCGACCGCCTGAGGCGCCACGTTTGAACGACTTGGGCGCCCACCATGGCCCGAGGCGCACCCGCGACCGCCTGAGGCGCCACCCCTGACCGCCTTAGGCGCCCACCACGGCCCGAGGCGCAACCGCGACCACCTGAGGCGCCACCTTTGAACGACTTGGGCGCCCACCATGGCCCGAGGCGCACCCGCGACCGCCTGAGGCGCCACCCCTGACCGCCTTAGGCGCCCACCACGGCCCGAGGCGCAACCGCGACCACCTGAGGCGCCACCTTTGAACGACTTGGGCGCCCACCATGGCCCGAGGCGCACCCGCGACCGCCTGAGGCGCCACCCCTGACCGCCTTAGGCGCCCACCACGGCCCGAGGCGCAACCGCGACCACCTGAGGCGCCACCTTTGAACGACTTGGGCGCCCACCATGGCCCGAGGCGCACCCGCGACCGCCCCAGGCGCCACCCCTGACCGCCTTAGGCGCCCACCACGGCCCGAGGCGCACCCGCGACCGCCTCAGGCGCCACCTTTGAACGACTTGGGCGCCCACCACGGCCTGAGGCGCACCCACGACCGCCTCAGGCGCGACCCCTGACCGCCTTGGGCGCCCACCACGGCCCGAGGCGCACCCGCGACCGCCTCAGGCGCCACCTTTGAACGACTTAGGCGCCCACCACGGCCTGAGGCGCACCCACGACGCATCAAGCGTTCCGACCGCCTCGACTTGCACGCCTCAGACGTTGGGGCTGCTGTAGGGCCTGTGCTTGCTCTTCACCAGCTCCTAAGAGAGTGCTCAATGGAGTAACCGCCACTCTAACAATTTCAACACACACTGTAACTGCACTGTAACTGACAATGTTACCGAAGCTAAACCCTTATGATGAAGTTGTATTACAATCGACTGCTGGCGGTCACAAGTTCTGTTCCAAAGCTCCAGCGGGACGTAAGAGAGCAGGCACCAGGCCCACCAAAAAGCTCAAGTTGAAAAAGAAGCTCGACCCCAAAATCCAACGGGGGCAGTGAGCGGCGGCGCGGTGCGAGTCCCACACTTTTCTCTTCCCGCTCGGGACCCCTCTTCACGGCAAAGCTCACTGCAGCCTGCCGCGAACTGTGACGTGAAGTACATTGAGCAGTACAGTAAAACCGAAAGTGTCTGAAATAAAACCGACCTGTGCTTGCTCTGCAACAGCGCCTCGTGAAGCTACTACTCAATGCTGTGACCGCTTTTACTAAAGTGCAACTGCCACTAAAACCGAATGTAACATAAAATAAAACCGACCTGCGCTTGCTCTGCAACAGCGCCTCGTGAAGATCCTTTTGGATGCTGTAACCGTGTCAACTGAAGTGCAACTGACACAGTAAATGACATGTTAACCGCAACTCAAACCGAACGCAACCAACCCGTGCTTGCTCTGCAACAACGCCTCTTAAAGAATCTGCTTGGTGCTGTCACCGCGTCTACTGAAGTGCAACTGACACTGTACCTGACATTGTAACCGCAATTAAAACCGAATGAAACAGAAAATTAAACGACCTGTGTTTGCTCTGCAACAGCGCATCTTGAAGGAGCTCCTGAACACTGTGACTGCTTATACTAAAGTGCAGCCAACACCATAACTGATATTGAAACCGCAAATAAAACCAAAAGTAACCGCAATGTAACCGACCTGTGCTTGCTCTGCGACAGAGCTTCGTGGAGATACTGCTAGATGCTGTAACTGCTTCTACTCGAGCTGACACTGACACCGTATGTGACATTGTAACCGCAACCATAACCAAATGCAACCGGAAATAACACCGACCTGTGCTTGCTCTGCAACAGAACTTCGTGGAGATACTGCTCGATGTTGTAGCCGCTAGAGACAAACCTGTGTGTGTGTGTGTGTGTGTGTGCATCGGGGGCGCGCGAGGGGGTGACAGAGGGTCACCAGAGGGTGTGTGTATGGGGGGGTGGGGTGGTGGGAAGGGGGCTGAGGGGCAGAGGTTCACAGGGGGTCAGAGGACGTTTAGGGGGTCTGGGGCGCATTGTAAAGATACTGCTCAATGTTGTGGCCACTAGCTGCTAATCTGTGTGTGTGCACCGGCGGCGTGCAAGGGGGTGCCGGAGGGTCACTAGAGGGTGTGTGTATGGAGGGGTGGGGGTGGGGTGGAAAGGGGGGTGGAGGGCAGAGGTTCACAGGGGGTCAGAGGAGGCTTAAAGGGTCTGGGGCTCATCGTGACGATACTGCTCGATGTTGTAGCCACTAGAGACGAACCTGTGTGTGTGCTCTGGAGGCGTTCAAGGGGGTGACAGAGGAGAGAGGCGCTAGGCTCCTAGTGGGTGTGTTTAGGGGGGGGGATCAGAGGGTCACAGGGGGTCAGATGAGGTTTAGTGGGTCTGGGGCTCATCGTGAAGAAACGTCTTGATGTTTTTGCCACTAGGGGCACCTAGAGACAAACCTGTGTGTGGGCATTGGAGGTGCTCGGGCAGTAGTTGGGGTCAAGGCTGTAATGTGGAGGTGCATGGGTCTACAACGCACGAGCACACTCACACACACACATGCGTCTGTCGGACAGTAAAATCGACCACATGGTGTCCAGTCATGGAGGGGACAAACGTACACACAGAAACGCAACCATACAGACGGGCACCAACCAGCCCACCCACACGGACACACACACGCACAAACACACACATACACACACGCAAGCACACACACACACAGACACGCACACACACACAGACACAAACACACAGACGCACTTACATGGTGTCGTTGCGCCCGTTTCCAAAGATTCGGTGGTTGCAGGCGCCTGGTGTGAGCTTGTACTGGAGCATCTGTGGGGTGTTGCAGGTGTTGCTGGTGTTGCAGGTGTTGTAGGTGTTGCAGGTGTTGTGGATGTTGCAGGTGTTGCTGCAGGTGTTGTTGCAGGTGTTGCTGGTGTGACAGGTGCTGTGGGTGTTGCCGGTGTTACAGATGTTGCAGGTGTTGCAGGTGTTGCAGTGTTGCGGGTGTTGCAGTGTTGCTGGTGTTGCAGTGTGGCAAGTTACAGAGGACACTCGGTGGTCGCACGCACCTGGCGCGCGCTTCACCTGGGGGGTGTCGTGGGTTGTTGAAGGTGCTGGCCCCCACAAACTCGAAATAACAAACTTGAGGCATGAATTTATTCCCTCTGTCTCTCTCTCTCTCTCCCTCTCTCCCTCTCATTCCCTCTTCATCTCTCAGTTCCTCAATCATTCAATTGCATTTACACACTCTCATACCTGGGTGTTAAGGTGTGGCGGCATGTCATAAACATACATCAGTGGGCGGCGGCGCCCCACCACGCGCCCTCCTTCGCCTGCATGCGTGTGTGTGTGCGCGTGGAAGTGTGGTGGTGTGCTGTGGGGCTGGGTGTCGGGCGAGTTGCCAAGGCTTCTTTGCTCCTGCAATGCCCTTTGTAAGTGCAAGTCTCTCTTTCTCTCTCTCTGTTACTCTCTCTCTTTCTCTCTCATTCTCAAACGCACACAGCAGCAAACACACACGCACGACACCCACGCACGCCCCAGACGCACCCACACACACCCACACACACCTACACCCACCCCCACCCCGATCCCCCACACCCGCCTATGCCTCCTCCGTCCGCCTGCTTCTCCATTGGAGGTGGAAGTGACGCCGGAGCGCTTCAAAGCTCTGTTATCACTCTCCATACATCGCTCTCTCATTCTCTCCCTCCGCCCCTCACTCGGGTCTTTCTCTGTGTTGCACTCCCTCTTTCTCACACAGATGCTCACACAAACACGCACCCTCCATACCAGCCCCAATCCAACCCCACGCCCCTGCACACACACACACACACGCCTATGCCTCCTCCCGCTGCCTGCTTCGCCACCGGAGGGGGAAGTGACGCCGGAAGCATATACAAACTCTGTCTCACTCTCCTTCTCTCTCTCGCATGCTCTCTCTCCTCCCCCTCACTCTGCTTCTCTATTTTTCTCACACAGATGCTCACACACACACACACACACACACACACACCACCAAGCCCCCACCCACCCCCACACCCCCACCCACACACACCTTTACCTGCTCCCTCCGCCTGCTCCTCCACCGGAACGCCGGAGGTACTTTCACTCTCAGCATCCTTCTCTCTCTCTCCGATACTCTGTTCCTCTGTTACTCTGTCTCTCACTCTCACTCTCACTCTCACTCTCGCTCTCACTCTCACTCTCACTCTCTCTTGCTCTCACTCTCACTCTCACTCCCACTCTCACTCTCACTCTCACTCTCACTCTCACTCTCACTCTCACTCTCACTCTCACTCTCACTCTCACTCTCATTCTCACTCTCACTCTCACTCTCACTCTCACTCTCCTTCTCACTCTCACTCTCACTCTCACTCTCACTCTCACTCTCACTCTCACTCTCACTCTCACTCTCACTCTCACTCTCACTCTCACTCTCACTCTCACTCTCACTCTCACTCTCACTCTCACTCTCACTCTCACTCTCACTCTCACTCCCCCCCTACACACACACACCACCCCCACCCCACCCCACATCCCCACCCCACACAACCACACCTACACCCCCCCCCCACACACACACACCTCTGCCTGCTCCCTCCGCCTGCTCCTCCACCAGAGGGGGAAGTGATGCCGGAGGCACTTTCACAACAGGTGACAGCCAGACGGGCAGCTCAGCTATGGGGTCGATCTCCATGCCTCCACGCCTGCGCATGTGTAAGGGATGTTGATGACGCAGGGGGGGGGGTATGGAGATTTTTCTCAGCATGCTAGTTCGTGCGTGGCGGATTGTCTAGGTGGAGGTAGGCGCCAGTATGCTCAAGGAAGTAGCAGGGTAAGCACAAGTATGTGTTTTTAAGCGCAAGTATGCTGAAGTAAGCGCATTCATGCTTAGGTAAGCGCAAGTTTGTTTAAGTAGGCCCAAGCATGCTATAGTAAGTATGGAGCGTGGCTGCTAGGGTAAGTCGAAGTGAGCGCAGGTCTAGGGCAAGCTTTCGGTGCATACAAACCATTGTCTCTGACTCTTGTTTTCTCTCCCTCCCTCATCCCCTCCCTGTCTCTCTCTCTTTCTCTCTCCCTCCTCTTTCGCATCCCCTCTGTCCCTCATTCGCTCTCTATCCTTTTCTCTCCTCCCTCCCTCCTCCCTCCCTCCCTCCTCCCTCCCTCCTCCTCCTCCTCCTCCCTCCTCCCTCCCTCCCTGTCCTCCTTCCTGCCCTCCCGCCTCTCTCCCGCCCTCCCGCCCCTTCCTCCCACCCGCCCTCCCTCCGTCTCTTCTCCTCTCTTCCTCTCGTCTGTTTTTCTCTATCTCACTCTCAAAATCTATCCATCTCACCCTCTCTGACTCTCTAACTCTCGCCCGCTGTACCCCTCTCTCTCTGTATTGTCTCGCTCTCTAATGCCCGCACCTTCTGGAGCAGTCAGTGCCGTACCAACCATCGTCACACCTGTGGGAGAGTGTGCGCGTGTGTGTGCATGTGTGTGAGGGGGGGAGGGGCACGTGCGTGTGTGCGTGCGTGCATGCGTGCGTGTTTGCGTGCGTGCGTGCGTGCGTGCGTGCGTGCGTGCGTGCGTGCGTGCGTGCGTGCGTGCGTGCGTGCGTGCGTGCGTGCGTGCGTGCGTGCGTGCGGTGCGTGCGTGCGTGCGTGCGTGCGTGCGTGCGTGCGTGCGTGCGTGCGTTGCGTGCGTGCGTGCGTGCGTGCGTGCGTGCGTGCGTGCGTGCGTGCGTGCGTGCGTGCGTGCGTGCGTGCGTGCGTGCGTGCGTGCGTGCGTGCGTGCGGTGCGTGGCGTGCGTGCGTGCGTGCGTGCGTGCGTGGCGTGCGTGCGTGCGTGCGTGCGTGCGTGCGTGCGTGCGTGCGTGCGTGCGTGCGTGCGTGCGTGCGTGCGTGCGTGCGTGCATGCGTGCGTGCGTGCGTGCGTGCGTGCGTGCGTGCGTGCGTGCGTGCGTGCGTGCGTGCGTGTTGTGGTGGGTGGTCAGTGCTGTAACGAACGTGTCACACCTGCCAAAGGGAGATGGGGGGTGTGCTTCCTCAGCGCATCAATGCACTCACAATGAGATATTGAGTTCAATTGAAACCTCCAAAAGCCCTCGTCGCACCATCTGCACCCGCTGTGCTGTTCCAATCAAGAGATGAGACAAAGTTCGCAGATAAGTTTGCAATACATTAATGAGGCAAGATCTCTACCAGATATCTACTCCACGTGAAACAATTTATGTATGAATGGTTTAAAGTATCCACACCTGCAGAAGCCTTCGTCGCACCACCCACGCCCGCTGCACTGGTTCATGCAGAACGCCTGCATTGGCGTGTGTGTTGGTGTGTGTGGGGTGTGGGTGTGGGGTGTGGGTGTGGGGTGTGGGGAGATTGGAGATGAATATTAAGCGAGTTGCTGCTGTGTGGCTGCATCATTTATTTTGATGACCACCGCACCCGCTGCAGTCGTTCATGTAAAACGCAGGCCTGCAGTGGCATGTATTTCTGTGTGGAAGGCCGATTTTACTGTTACTGTTGTAATTGCGTCGCCCACTCTCGCAACACCCCACACTCTGCCCACACCTGTGACGGTCTCTTGGACTCGCGCCCCGTCAGCGTCTCCAGAGAACACACACACACACGCGCGGCTCGGATACTTATTTTCGACGCATTTGTTTTGTATATTTTGAAGCAATGTAAATACTCCATGCCCAAAATCTGCCCACACCTGCGGTGGTTTCTCGCACTTGCGCCCCGTGAGTGTCTCCAGAAAGAACATGTGGCTCATCTGCTTCTATATTACATATTTGTTTTGATTTGATTTAATTTTTAAATGTTTATTTTAGTCTTAATATTAATTAATTATAATGCAATTCATCCAGGCCCACACTCTGCCCACACCTGCGACGGTTTCTCGCAGTCACGCCCCGTGAGTGTCTCCAGAGAGCAACCACACGTGTGGGCTGGGTTTGTGCCTGTGCGTGGGGGGAGGGAAGCAGGAGAAGGGTTGAGAATGGCCGCCAATCCGACGTTGGGAAAGTTTGACCACCTGTGGTTGTGTGGGAAGTGTGGGCAGTGTGGGCGGTGTTTCTCCGAGTGTCGACCAAAGGGGGGGAGGAGTAAGTATGCCGGATGCCTTGCCTAGTTTCCCAAGTGCCAAGCAACGAGAACGAGAACGAAAATTCGATAACTGGATGGGCGACGGCGTGGACGACAGTGTCCCACGCTCCACGCTCTGGTTCTTGCTGCCTGGTAACCGTAACCTTTGGGGAGTATTTCTCGAGTGTGTCAACTGTGTGTCCAGTGTCCAGCCAAGTGCACTTCAGTGCGTATTACTGTGTCCGAAAGACATCCCAGCACACAGGGCAGACCTCGTAACAATTGCCGGGGTGTGCTTGCTGGCAGTGCTGCCTCAATTGATTCAGATGAATGAAAACCTACCGCTGGGCCAACATCAAAAAACTTGACTCATTGCTTGTTTTTGCCGTTGCATTGGCCAAAAATGTGGAAATCTCAAAATTATCACGTCTCGGCCGAAATTATCGCGATTTAGGCGGTTTGGGCCTATACCTGCAAGTCGGAAACTAATAATGACCATCTGTTCATCGTCGTTGGCGGTAGACCGCCAACGGCGTTCTACCGCCAAAGAAGCACTGGCTGCCGGGGTGAATTGCCGGGGTGTACTGCTGTGAGAAGTACAGGCATTGCTGGTGCATGCGGACGATCCAATGCAACGCTTGGTTGTTTGGTTGGTTGGTTGTGTTGATCTTACCTGGCTCCGCGTTGCACCATCCCTTTGGTCCATACAAGTTGTCGAATGGGACCGCCCCCCAGTGGAGAGAGGTCTTGCCATCGGGCATCTGCAGAGTGTTTGGGGGGGGAGGATTGTGTGTTTGTGGATGGATGGGTGGGAGATTGAGAGAGAGGGAGAGAGAGAGATTGAGAGAGAGAGAACGTGAGAGAGAGCGAGAGAGGGTGGGGGAGAGGACAGGAGAGGGTGCATGTGTGTGTTGTTGTTGAAAGGGACTGCACCCTAGTGGAGGGAGGTCTTCCCACTAGGCATCGACAAAGTATGTGTGTCAGTGATGTCCTTAGCGCACCCGCAGCCCCCGCCGCGGGGGCAAACCGGGAAATCTGGAGGGAAGCTGCAGGGGCTAATTGTGGGAGATTCCCTCCGAAATATGTAACAAACCTATCATTTTTACTGTGAATTCTCGCCTGCTCCCCTCCCCAATGTTGCGGGGGCAAACATTACATGGTCGGTTTCCTTGATGACACCACTGGTGTGTGTGAGAGAGGCGGTGTGTGTCTCAGAGGATGCGTGTGCGTTCGTGTAAATGAAATGGGAAGCAGACGAGATGAGAAAGATAGAACGAGAAGAAGCGTGGAAGTTACAGTTACAGTTACATGGCATTCCAGCTAAGACAACACTAGTCCTAGTGCCACCGCCCTGTGAAGGACGATAGCCACCAGCCGGTTACCTGCCGTCTAGACTACCGCTCCCGCCGGCTAGTTTAGACCCAAACAAGTCCCTGAGGGACATGTCTGGCAAGGAGCGTATAGGAAAGGACCGTCCTCCTCCTGGCCTTTGAGGCCAACCACGCCGGCTGTGCCGACTGGCGGCGCTGAAGCAGAAAAGTCCCCGCCTGGCATGGTGCATGGTTGTCCAACTCCATGCATGGGGCTCTGCCTGCGCCCCATGCGTCATGCATGGCCAGGTCCCACCCTCCAGGGGGGCCTGGGCAAACAGAGTCGTCATGGCAGGCTGCCTGAAGACCAATGCCGACGCCAGTCACCGGCAGACGAGTGCCCCCGAGGGTGAGCGCGGTGACAAACGCTGCGATGGTGAAGCGGATAAACTCTGTTGTTGCCTCGGCGGTCACCACCGCTGAAGCCCTGATGGTAGCTCGCCCCCACGAGCAGCCATCTTGACCGATGTCCAGCATGCATTGACGGGCGCCAGCTCCTCCGCTCGTCGATCAACTCGTCGAGATCGGTGCCGCATGGCGTCCTGCATGGGAGGAGGATAAGGGCCGTCTCCCAGCACGGGTCGCGGCAGCGCCGCGGCTGCTCGCCAAGCCATGACAGAGCCGGGCAAGCCGCTCCTGTAGTTTCCACCGAGGGACAGTCTAGCAGGAGCCAGGCCAGTCGTATTTTATCCCGCTCGTCAGCGGCACGGAGATCCTAGTCACCAGCAGCGCCGCATTGCAGGGTCCAGGGCTCGGCGACGAGAACGCGCCTCCGTTAATCGAGCCCCGAAGCGTGGAAGAGAGTGGAAGAAAGAGACAGAGTGATAGACAGATAGACACTGCAACAGGTTTGCAAGGGTCACTCACAGGCTGCTCGGCAATAACAGGCATTCGCATCAAATAATGTTTAGTGTTTTTATGTTCTCATTGTTCTGTGTGCTTCGTTTCTCTTAGCTCCACACTCTCAGACACGTCCCCACACCGCCACCCACCCACCATAGCTTGCTTGCACGGGTCACTCATCGGCCGGCCCTCCACGACCACAGGCGTCCCAATCAAAGCACGTTTTGTGTGCATTTTTCTTTGGTAATTTTCTTATTTCATAAGCACCACACGTTCAGACTGTCGGAACCAGACACACCCCACACTTTTCCACACCCACCGTCGCTGGTCTGTCATCGAACGCCCCTCAGCCACATCAGCCATCCAAATCGGAGCACACTTTGTGTACATTTGTCTTGTTATGTCTGTTTGCTTAATAAGCGCCACACATTTAGACTATCTAGATATCATACGCAGCCCACACTTTCTCACACCTACCGTTGCTGGCTTACACTGGTCGCTCATCGGCCGCTGCTCAGCCACAACAGGCGTCCCGATCGGAGCACATATTGAGTTTGTTTTCGTTTCTTTGTCCCTGTTTTCAAGCGTCAAGCCTCCGCACCATCCGTCTCACACTTTCAAACACAGCCCCACACCTCCCCACACCCACCGTAGCTGGTTTGCACGGGTCAGTCATCGGCCCCCCCCTCAGCCACAACAGGCTTCCCAACTGAATCACATTTTGTGTACATTTGTGTATTTCATGTCTTCTTGTTTAATTAGCTCCAAGCATTTAGACTGTCTGAACCAGACACACCCCACACTCCCCCAAACCCACCGTAGCTGGCTTGCACGGGTCGCTCATCGGACGCCCCCTAAGCCACAACAGGCGTCCCAATTAGAGCTCGTTTTTTGTGCATTTTTAATTCCATGTCGTCTTGTTTCATTAGCGCCACACGTTCAGACTGTCTGGATATCTGACACATCCTACACTCCCACACACCCACCGTAGCTGACTTGCACGGGTCAGTCATCGGCCACCCCCTCGGCCACCCCAGGCGTCCCACTTGGACCTCATTATGAGTCATGCATTTTGTTTCTCTGACCCTGTTTCCAAGCGACGAACCCCCACACCCAACACCTCGGCAATAACAGGCGTTCGCACCAGAGGAAATTTTATTTTTTTGTTCTCATTGTTCTGTGTGCTTTGTCTTTTGAGCCCCACACTTTCATACACTCCCCCAACCTTCCCCACACACACCGTCGCTGGCCTGCACGGGTCGCTCATCAGACGCCCCTGAGCCACAACAGGCGTCCCAATCAGAGCACATGTTTTCTTGCTGTTTGCAATTTTGTATGTGTTTCGATTTTTATGCGTCACACTTTCCCACCCACCCCACACTTTCAGACACTCCCCCACACCTCCCCACACCCACCGTCGCTGGCTTGCACGGGGCGCTCATCAGCCGCGCCTCAATGACCACAGGTTTCCCAATCGGAGCACACTTTGTGTCGTTTCTTTCGTTTCATTATCCCTGTTTTTAAGCGTCGAACCCCCACACCCGCCTTAAACCTCCACGTATTGTAGCTGATTGAATGGAACACCACGGGCGTCCCAATCAGATGAAATGGCGAATTTTGTGTGCAGTGGTCACACACTTTCTCACCCAAACCCACACCTCCCCACACCAACCGTCGCTGGCTTGCACGGGTCACTCATCGGTCGCCCCTCAGCCACAACAGGCGTCCCAATCGGGGCGTCAGGTGGGGCAGGGATGCGGCGGTGTGTGGAGTTTTGTCCGCAGTAACACATCCCAATGTTGTCGTCGCAAACTCCTGTGTGTGTGTGTGTTTGTGTGTGTGTGAGAAAGAAAGAGAGGGCGCATAATGGATGCGGTGTGATGGGTCGAGGCCGCAGAAGCACACTCCGACGTTGTTGCCGCACACGCATGTGTGTGCGTGTTTGTGTGAGATGCGAGATCCGAGTGTGATCAGGAGCATCAGAGTAACATCAGAGTGGCATCAGAGTGACATCAGTGTGATCAGAGTGAAATCAGAGGGACAGCAGCGTGTGTGTGAGCGGCGTCATTTCACATGCCTGTGTGCGTGTTAGATCAGAGTGACATCAGAGTAAGATCAGAGTGGCATCAGAGTGAGACAAGTGTGTGATCAACGTGACCAAAGTGAGATTAGAGCGGCATGCCAGCGTGCATGCCGTGATCTCACACGCCCGTGTGCGCGTGAGATCAACGTGACATCATAGTGGCATCAGAGTGAGACAAGTGTGTGAGCTGTGTGACTGGAGTGAGATCTGAGAGACATCATAGTGTGTGTGCGTGGCGTCAGTGCACACCCGTGAGATAGGAGTGGCAGCAGAGTGGCATCAGAGTGGCATCAGAGTGAGACAAGAGTGTAATTAATGTGAACAGAGTGAGATTAGAGTGACATGCCATCGCGCGTGCCGTGGTCTCACACGCCTGTGTGCGCTTGAGAATGAGAGTCAGAGTGACACCGGTGTGGCATCAGAGTCAAACAAGTGTGTGATCTGTGTGACCAGAGTGAGATCAGGGGGACATCAGACTGTGTGTGCGTGCCGTCAGTGCACACACCTGTGTGCGCATGATATCAGAGTGACAATAGAGTGGCATCAGAGTGAGCTCAGTGTGATCAGTGTGAACAGAGTGATACAAGAGTGACATGCCATCGTGCGTGCCGTGGTCTCACACGCCTGTGTGCGCGAGAGATCAGAGTGACATCAGGGTGGCATCAGAGTGAGACAAGTGTGTGAGCTGTGTGACCGGAGTGAGATCAGCGTGAGACAAGTGTGTGACCTGTGTGACCAGAGTGAGATACGAGGGACATCATAATGTGTGTGCGTGGCGTCAGTGCACACGCGTGAGATAAGAGTGGCATCAGAGTGAGATCAGCGTGGCATCAGAGTGAGACAAGAGTGTGATCAGTGTGATCAGAGTGAGATCAGAGGGACGTCAGAGTGTGTGTGCGTACCGCCATTGCACATGCCTGTGTGCGCGTGAGATCAGAGTGGCATCAGAGTGACATCAGAGTGAGACAAGGGTGTGATCAGTGAGATCAGAGCGAGATTAGAGTGACGTGCCATCGCGTGTGCCGTGATCTCACACGCCTGTGTGCGCGTGAGTGAGAGTGACATCGGAGTGGCATCAGAGTGAAACAAGTGTGTGATCTGTGTGACCGGAGTGAGATCAGAGGGACATCAGACTGTGTGTGTGTACCGTCATTGCACACGCCTGTGTGCTCATGACATCAGAGTGAGATCAGAGTGCTGCAGCAAGCACACACGTGTGATGATAAGCATGCATCAGTACGAACCTGCGCAGCGCGATGCCTTCCATCCGTCGTGCATCCAATTGAGGTCTTCCTTGGTGACAGGGTCGATGTGGCCCTGGGGTGCATGTGTGCGGGGCGGGGTGGGCGTGTGTGTGGGGCCGAGTTTTCAGTCCGTCGGACGCCGTTGATGGCGCATTAGTCCATGTGTGTGCGTGGCAGTCAACAAGGCATGGGGCAGATATGTGTGTCGGACGGAGAGGTTATTTGGCGTGGGCCCCGTGCAACGCGATCGTGTGTGAAAAGTGTGAAATGACAATTATCACACTTTGTCGCCACAAGATCCCCAGGTTTGCGTCAAGCGGCCGGCTTTGCGTCACGTCAAAGCGGGCGGGCGGGCGGGCGGGCGGCGGGCGGGCGGGCGGGCGGGCGGGCCCCGATCCAAGCTTGAACCCATCCACGTGCGCCCAGCAGCAAGCACACGCAATACCAATGCACGCGCGCGCACCATTGGAATGCCTGGAGGGTCGGCGCGCCCACGAAAGTGGTTTGTGCAAGGGCGCTTCTGCATCTGCGTGAGTGCGTTAGGGGGGGGGCGCGTGTGTGTGTGTATGTTGGGGGGGGCTGTGTATTTGTACAGATGTGTGTGTTTGTGTAGGAGTGATCGTGCAAGGGGGTTGTGCGTGCATCTGCAACTGCGTGTGTGCGTGTGTGGGGCAGTGGTGTCTGTGTGTGTGCGTACGTGTGCGTGTGCGTGTCAAGTCTATTTCACAGATGGTTGATGGGTTTCAATGGCGCATTCGACACTGGAAATGCGCTTCCCGTGTGCGAATGTGTGTGGGGGGGGAGGACTACCATAGCACCATCGTCCAATCCGCGCAAGTGCATGCGGCCACAAAGCCTGCGAAGGTCGGGGGTGCGCCGCAGGCGTTGGTGGGCGCCTAAGGCGGTCGTGATGACGCCCAAGGCGGGGCCTGATGCGATCAAGGGTGCGCCTTCAGGCCGCCTGAGGCCGCCTGACCCGCGCAAGTAAATGCGCAGGCTGAGGCGCCGCCTCGGGCATTGGGAAGGTGAGGGGGGGGGGGGCGTGACACCCAGTCGATCTAACCATCCTAGAATCCTTACAAACGAAAAAAAATACCCACCTCTGAGCAGTCAGCCCCCTTGTATCCAGCGGGGCACATGCAGTAGCCCTGCGGAAGGTGGGCAGAAGGTGGGTAGAAGGTGGGTGGAATATGGGCGGAGGTGGCGAGTAGGTGAGCGGAAGTTGAGTCAGTGGTCACGGGCGATTGTGTGTGCATCTGTGAGCCCTCCGGATCCAGAGGGGCACATGCAGTAGCCCTGTGGAAGGTGGGTGGAAGGTGGGTGGAAGGTGGGTGAAAGGTGGCAAGAAGCTGAGCGGAAGGTGGCTGGCTGGTGCACGGGCGCTGAGCAAGTCGGCCCCTTGTATCCGGCGGGGAATATGCAGTAGCCCTGCGGAAGGTGGGAGGAAGGTGGGTGGAAGGTGGTTGGTAGGTGGGCGAAAGGTGGGTGGAAGGTGGGTGGAAGGTGGGTGGAAGGTGGGTGGTGGTGGGCGGAAGGTGGGTGGAAGGTGGGTGGAAGGTGGGTGGAAGGTGGGTGAAAGGTGGCAAGAAGCTGAGCGGAAGGTGGCTGGCTGGTGCACGGGCGCTGAGCAAGTCGGCCCCTTGTATCCGGCGGGGAATATGCAGTAGCCCTGCAGAAGGTGGGAGGAAGGTGGGTGGAAGGTGGTTGGTAGGTGGGCGAAAGGTGGGTGGAAGGTGGGTGGAAGGTGGGTGGTGGTGGGCGGAAGGTGGGTGGAAGGTGGGTGGAAGGTGGGTGGAAGGTGGGTGGAAGGTGGGTAGAAGGTGGGCGGAAGGTTGGTGGAAGGTGGGTGGAAGGTGACTGATTGGTGTACGGGCGCTGCTCCCCTTATGTTTGGCAAGGCACATGCTGCAGCCCTGCAGAAGGTGGGCGGTAGGTGAGCAGAAGGTGGGTGGAAGGTGTCAAGCAGGTGAGTAGGCGATTGTGTGTGCATCTGTGAGTAGTCACGACCCCTTGTATCCAGCGGTTCACAGGCGGTTAAAACCCTAAAAATCCCAACCCCCAACCCTACATCGGACACCCGAACTCTTAACCATTAAGCCTAAACCCTAAGCCCTAAAACTCCATAACCCTGAACCCTGAAGCCCCATTTAATCTCCACCCTCAAACAACCCGGTCGTACTGGCAAGGCCCAACACCGTTGGAGCAGCTGTTCTGACAGGAGGGTTGAGCCTCGGGCCGGCGGCTTTCAAGATAATTGTTGGGAACCTCAACCCTAAACTTGAAAGAAAAAAAACTAGAACCAAAAACCCTCAACCTTGAAGCCCTTCCTAATATAAACCCGAAAACACGTTTGTTTAGGATTCAGGGTTTACAGCGCCATTACTGCCCTAATAAACCCCACCTGGTCGTACTGGCACTGCCCCACTCCGTTGGAGCAGTTGTTGGGGCAGGGCGTGGTCCCACGGGGCGCCGATTTGGAGGGCACGCGGGCCTGGCGCCAGAAGTCGGAACACCCTGAAAAGGAGACGCACAGAGAGGGGGGTGTATGTGTGTGTGAGGGGGCGGAGCAGCTTGTGGAGGCACGCAGGAGTGGCTCAAAAAGTGATCACACCCTGAGAAGGAGACGCACACAGGGGTGTGTGTGTGTGGTGTCGGGTGGGCTGTGTGGGGTGTGTGTGGCAGCTTGTGGGGGCACGTAACGCTGGCACCAAACTCATAAGGCAAGGTCCACACTTCCACGCATCCAGACCTGAGCTCTTGAACAGCGCACAAACTTTGTCTCCGACTGGCCCCTTGCCCTCGGCGCCATCGGTCCGACTGGCTGCAGCGTTTGAGTCGGCGCCCTGACCATGGCAGCGAAGGGGGGGGGGGGAGGGTTTAGACCTCAGACATTTTACATGTCAAGCTGGAGAGCGATCTCGGAGGCGGCAGCAGCAGCAGCAGGGTCAGCAGATTCAGTGTTGAGTGCCGTGTGTGTGACCTCCCTCCCTCGGCCCCATCAAGCCTGCAGGAAGCAGCGTTTGGGTCGGCTCCCTGAAGATGCACGGAAGCGAAGAGGGGTCAGCAGCCTCAGAGGTGAAACAACTATGAGCTAATTTGCTATTAGTTAGACATTATTAAACACTATTAGCTAAAGAGCAAGCATGGAGGCAGCAGCAGCAGCAGTAGCAGCAGAGTCAGGTATTCAGTGCCGGGTGTGTGACCCCTCTGCCTTGTCCCCATCAAGCCTGCAGGAAGCAGCGTTTGGGTCGGCTCCCTGAAGATGCACGGAAGCGAAGAGGGGTCAGCAGCCTCAGAGGTGAAACAACTATGAGCTAATTTGCTATTAGTTAGACATTATTAAACACTTTTAGCTAAAGAGCAAGCATGGAGGCAGCAGCAGCAGCAGCAGCAGCAGCAGCAGTAGCAGCAGAGTCAGGTATTCAGTGCCGGGTGTGTGACCCCTCTCCCTTGTCCCCATCAAGCCTGCAGGAAGCAGCGTTTGGGTCGGCTCCCTGAAGATGCACGGAAGCGAAGAGGGGTCAGCAGCCTCAGAGGTGAAACAACTATGAGCTAATTTGCTATTAGTTAGACATTATTAAACACTATTAGCTAAAGAGCAAGCATGGAGGCAGCAGCAGCAGCAGCAGCAGCAGCAGTAGCAGCAGAGTCAGGTATTCAGTGCCGGGTGTGTGACCCCTCTCCCTTGTCCCCATCAAGCCTGCAGGAAGCAGCGTTTGGGTCGGCTCCCTGAAGATGCACGGAAGCGAAGAGGGGTCAGCAGCCTCAGAGGTGAAACAACTATGAGCTAATTTGCTATTAGTTAGACATTATTAAACACTATCAGCTAAAGAGCAAGCATGGAGGCAGCAGCAGCAGCAGCAGCAGCAGCAGCAGAGTCAGGTATTCAGTGCCGGGTGTGTGACCCCTCTACCTTGTCCCCATCGGTCCGGCTGGAAGCAGCGTTTGGGACGGCGTCCTGAAGATGCAAGGAAGCGATGAGAGGTCAGCAGCCTCAAAGGTGAAACAACTATGAGCTAATTTGCTATTAGTTAGACATTATTAAACACTATTAGCTAAAGAGCAAGCATGGAGGCAGCAGCAGCAGCAGCAGCAGCAGCAGCAGTAGCAGAGTCAGGTATTCAGTGCCGGGTGTGTGACCCCTCTACCTTGTCCCCATCCGTCCGGCTGGAAGCAGCGTCGGGGTCAGCACCCGGGGGATGCATGACAGCGAAAGGGAGGGGGGGGGGGGGGGGGTAAAGACCTCAGAAATTCAAGCTCAAATGCTAGATACCAATCTCGGCAGCGGCGGCGGCGGCGGCGGCGGCGGCGGCGGCGGCGGCGGCGGCAGCAGCAGCAGCAGCACAAGTGACAGCTCCATACCTTTCCTGGATCCAGCAGCTGTATACTAATCGTGTCGAGGTTGTGCCGATCAGTTGCGATGTTCTCGAATGCGTGTGCCATGCGCCGACCTTGTCCCGCAGCGCTGGCACGCCCCACCTGAGTGCACCAGAGTGTGTGCGAGAGTGTGTGTGGGCGGGGGTATTTGTTTTTTTGTGTGTGTGAGTGTAACTGAGTGGAAGTGAGTGAGTGTGTTTGCGTCGCTAGGGGTCAACCGCGTCAACCGCGTCTGCCATGCCACGCATGTGCTCCAAGCAGTGATCTCTCTGCAAGCATGGCCAGCAAAGTCAGGCACCCGCGTTAGCATCAAAACAACGACATCCTGCAACTGTAAGCACAAAGGCAACAACAGCAGCAATAGTAGCAGTAGCAGCAGGAACAGCCCCGCTGTGTCCTCCTCATGCTTCAAATAGCACGGTTCCTAACCATCCCCTCCTTACCGCTAGCTGCCCGATCAGCACCGTCACGCCCCCATGGCAGCAGCAAGCAGTGATTCCCTCGCAAGCCGTATACCGCTCGGGTCCGGATTTCCCAGTTCCCAGAACCACCCCACTCTTGGTGGCAGAGGGCGTGGAGGGGTGCGTTGAAAAGCTCTCGCCGAGACCAGCAGAACAGCATGCGTTGTGTGAACACCCGCTATGAATTGCTCTTGGTATGGGCGGTCAAAGGTGCTGGAGCCGGGAAAAAAAACTCATGAAATCCGTCCCAAGGGTCACTGGAACCAAGTGCTCCATCACACACACACACACACACACACACACACACACACACACACACACACACACGCACGCACGCACGCACACACACACACACACACACATACACACGCATCACCACACCACACACGCATACACACTCACCTCCACCAACACACGCACCTCATCGCGCGCCGCCTCAGTATCAAACAGGACGGGGTCACCCAGTTCATAGACATCGGGAGTGAGGTCATCAAAGGCTCCTGCGAGCCGGCGCTGCCCTCCGATTGAGGTCCGCACTCGATGCTGCATGTATTCGTCCAACTCCTGCGGTGTGTGTTGTTTGTTGCATTGCATTCGGTCACGGATGCAATCAGGTGTGGTAATGGGGAGCTGTTAGTTTGGTGTTTGGTCATCAAAGGCGCTTGCAAGCTGGCGCCGCCCGCCAATGGAGCCAGTCAACTTCCGGCCCTTCATATACTCGTCCAACTCCTGCAAAGTGTGTGTGCATGTGCGCGGCATGCATGAAGGTCGTCTTGCTTGCAGGGTGTCACGCAGGCTTCTGTTTTATGCTTTGAAGCCATTGGTGAAAAAACGCGCGTCTGCCCATGTCCTGATTGGACACCTGTGTTTTTAGGATAGGCTGTTAGGTTCAGGGGGGGGGTTCAAGCCATTTGGGTGCATGCAAATGCAAGGCGTGCAAGCCGGCGCTGCCCGCCAATGGAGCCAGTCAACTTCCGGCCCTTCATATACTCGTCCAACTCCTGTGCAGTGTGCACACGTGGTCGATCATTTTTACAGTCTGTCAGACGTGTGCGAAGCATGTGTGTGGGCGGCATGCCCCCCCCCCCTCTTTGTGGGCTTTCAGGCAGGTTTCTGTTACACACGAAACAATAGTTCAAAGGTGAAGGGTTTAGGGGTTAGGGGTTAGGGTTTAGGGTTTAGGGTTTTAGGCTTTAGGGTCTTAGGGTTTCGGATTTACCCTAAAACTTTCGGGTTTTAGGCAGGGTTTTAGGGTTTCTTCTTAACGCGTCCTAACCCATGAAGGGTGTGTGTAGTTGCAGGGTATACAGACCGGCGCTGCCCGCCAGTGGATCCAGTCAATTTCCGGCGCTCCATGTACTCGCCCAACTCCTGCGTAGCGCGTGCGCGTGCGTGTGTTGGTGCGCATGCACGCATAGACTTTATTGATCGGTTAAAGACCTGCAGTGATCTGTGTTTGTGCATCATGGCATTGGAGAAAGATCCCCGCGGGGGGCGTGGGGGGGGGGGGCTAATCCATTGCTGTGTCCGCGCGCATGCACGCCTGCACGTCTGCTCTGTTCGATAACGGATCTGGCGTGATCTGAGTGCGTCATGAGGGGGGGGGGGGGCGTGTAGGCCTGTGTGTGCGCGTCGTAGAGTGCGCTTGCAGCCAGCGTGCAGCCAGCATTGGTGCCCCCCACCACCGGCACGAGAATCACACCAGATCTGTCCAGATCAGGCCCTCCTGATACCATGACTAGCAACAACCGGAAGCAGGGATGTGTGCCCATGCAGGCATGCATGCATGCATGCGCTCAGTCACTGTGCACGCCTCACCCATGGGTGGTGGCTCGGCAGCTCAGCGAGCGTGTCAGCGTCCAGGCCCCACCGCATCCACGCCTCAGCTCCGAGTGCCGCCGCCTGCCCGGGGTCTGCTCCGCTTGGCAACGGTTGGCAGGCTGTCAGCAGGAGCAGCAGCGTCGGGAGCAGGAGCGGCGGCAGCAGCAGCGCCGTGCCGCGCATGGGTGCATGGCACGCGTGCATGGGCGTGCAGGGGGGGGGGGCTCGCTCGCTCGCTCGCTCGCTACACGCTGTCGGCGCTGCTCCTCCACTTCCCCTCCTTGCACGTTGTGGCGCTGTTGGGCTGGCTGTCTGTGATGGCGAGCGTTGGAAAGACAGCTGGGGTGCGATCCTCAGCTGGGGGATCAGAGAGCACTTCTAGGCACTCCCCAGTTGTGACTAAGTGGGTGTGCTCCGCCTAGGGCACGGGGACGATTACGATCAGAGTGAAAATCGCGCAGGATCAGGGGCGTGGTGTGCAGTTCGGACCGCATAACCCTCACACCTGCCTGTTGGACGCTCATTTTAGGCCTTTGTGGTCTTTCAGGCTCATCATGGCTTACAACGGACCCCCCAGCACCGGCTACGTGCCGCCGCACCTGCGCGGCGGCGGTGCCCCCCCTCCTCCCCCTGGTGGGGGCTATGGTGGTGGTGGTGGAGGCTACGGTGGAGGAGGGGGCTACCAGGGTGGTGGAGGTGGAGGCTACGGTGGAGGAGGGGGCTACCAGGGCGGTGGCGGAGGCTACGGAGGGTGAGAAGCGAGTCGCATGCATGGAGGGCGCCCATGCACTGTGTCGGGACGCGTGATCCATGTGCCCTCACCTGCATGCATGCACCCGACTGCTGCGATGCTCGCAGTGGTGGCGACGGCGGTGGGGGCTACGGCGGCCACCAGGGGTGAGGAGAGAGCCCCTTGTGTTTGGGTCGCAAATCGATGATTATGATTGTGATGCCCCCACTCCCAGGCCCATGGCAAGCTCGCGCGCTCGGGTGCACCGTGGCGATCCCGGTTGCACGCAGACATAGGGCAGCGATCCAGGGGCGTGCGAGTGGCACACCGCATGGGGCATGGAGTGCTCCTGACCGCCGGCTCATGCGCATGCGCTCGATCGCAGGGGTGGTGGCTACGGAGGAGGCGGCGGGGGCTACCGTGGTGGAAGTGGTGGTGGTGGCCGTGGAGGGGGCGGTGGTGGCTACGGAGGAGGGGGCGGGCCGGACAGCGGCGGCTTCAACCAGAGCTACAACGACCCCTTTGCCAAGGTGCGTTGTTGTGCCAGCCATGCACGCCCCCCCCTACCATGCGCCTCGTATGCGCCTCATGCGACCCACTAGCAGCCTGCAGAGGTAGTGGTGCTGCTGATAGTGACGATCCACGCACGTGGGGGGGCGCAACACGAAACAGACGGCAAGATCGTAACTTTGCCCCTTCGCAGCAAGAGAAGGAGAAGGCCGAGGTTGACGCCGTCTACGGTGATACTGAGAACACCGGCATCGACTTCTCGCACTACGACGACATCCCTGTGGAGACGTCTGGGCGTGATGTGCCCGCGCACTGCATGACTTTTGAGGAGCTCAACCTGCCCCCAGCGCTGATGTCCAACATCCTGGTGCGCATAGGACAGCGATGGGAGGTGGTTTTCGTGCTGGTGTGCCTACCGGGGGGGGGGGGGGGGGAGGGGGGGCGAGCGGTGGGGGCGCGCGCCCATGCACGCATGGGATGCCATGCAAACACACTCTGATGCCACTGCTCGCGCTGCCTCCCACCCTGCAGCGCTGCAAGTACACCAAGCCCACGCCGGTGCAGCGCTACGCCATCCCTATTGGCGTGAACGGCCGCGACCTCATGGCGTGTGCCCAGGTGTGACCGTGCGTGCAATGCGCGCTGCTCAGCTTGACGTGCACGCGCTGGGAAGAGGGTGTGCATGCGGCATATCTCAGGACCGTCCGCCCAAGCAGCTATGCAGCCTTGCGTCTTTGCACTGGCTGTGCGGTGCGATTCCATCTGCATGCGCTGTGCTAAGGGCAAGAGCAAGCACTGGGAGGGCATGAGCAAGCAAGAGCAAGCACTGGGAGGGCATGCGACATGATTACATGAGCATGCGACCTCATGTCGTGTGCCTGCTTACTGCGCTTGCATGTGGGCATGTGAGCAGTGCCGGTGAAGACAGAACCGAAATCCATCGCTGACTCGGATGATGAAAAAACACGAGCTTTTTAACCCTGAGGCTCTGCTCGCCATGCATGCCGCGCTTGTGCATGTGCTGTGGGGAGAGGAGTGTGACAGCATGTGCCACCCTCCTAGGCTCCGTGCAGAGAGCCGCGCCGAGGCACATGGGACTGACCTGGGGGCACTGGTGCACGCATGCTGTTGGCACGCATGCTGTCGTGCACCCGCCGCATGCAATGAAGCAGCAGCATGGCACACGCACGCCTCTCCGCCCTCCTCCCCTCCCAGACCGACTCCTGCAAGACCCGCGGCCTTCTGCTTCCCCACCATCACAACGATGCGACCGTGCTCATCAAGAACTACCACCCGCACGCATGCACAATCGCACGACTATCATCCCCTCATCTCACGACCCCCTCCCCTGCTTCCTCTTCCCCCCCTCCCCAGACCGGCTCCGGCAAGACCGCGGCCTTCTGCTTCCCCATCATCGCGACGATGCTCATCAACAACTACCAGCCGATGGCGCGCAACCAGCGCCGTGCGACGCCGTTTGCGCTCATCCTCGCGCCCACGCGCGAGCTGACCAGCCAGGTGAGAACGATCACTACCGTACAGCGCCTGGGGCTTCGCGGGGGGTCGAAAAAATTCATTGTTTAATCGCTCCGCGTGGGTTGTTTTCCGTCGTTTTCAGTTGATTCGACTTCCGAAATTGTGATACTCAACGATTCTAACAAGGTTCTAGATTCGGGAGGGGTTCAAAACCATACGTTTTTGCGGAGGCACAGGCTCTGTATGGTACCCTTCAACTGTGTGCACCCTGGATCGCCACCGTGCACCTGAGCGCGTGAGCGCGAACTGGCCTGGGAGTGGGGACCATGATGTTTGCCCTCATCGTTTTGTCCACGCGCGAGCTGACCAGCCAGGTGAGAATGGTCACTGCCCAATATCTGCGTGCACCCAAGATCGCCATCGTTTACCCGTGCGCGCGAGCGTGATGTGGGTCGGCATGGTGTCATTCCGCTAATTTCCTCCATTGTTGCGGGGGCAGACACGGCATTCTCTGTTTCCTGAAGGACACCTCAAGGACATCACTGACGTCCGCCCTCACGCATGCGCACCAGTGTTTCCGTTAGCCACCCCGCAACCCGACAAAGTGCACTTTCGGGTTGAGGTTGGCCGATTCGGGGTGGCGCGTCGGGTTAAAGATTTCGCGAATTCCGACTCGAAAAGGTGTGAAAATCAGCATTTTCGCACCTTTCCGCCAAAATTCGCCTCTGACGGGTTGAGATTGGCGAAATCAGCGTGAGGCCCGGGTTGAGCCAGCATTTTCCCAAGATCCTTAACGGAACCACTGATGCGCACGCACACAGATCTACGACGAGGCGCGCAAGTTTGCGTTCCAGACTGGCATCCGCCCGGTTGTCATCTACGGAGGCGCGCCGGTCGTGAACCAGCTGCGCGACCTCGAGCGCGGCTGCGACATCCTCGTCGCCACGCCCGGCCGCCTGTCCGACCTCATGGAGCGCGGCCGCGTGTCCCTGTCGGCGGTCCACTTCCTGTGCCTCGACGAGGCCGACCGCATGCTTGACATGGGCTTTGAGCCGCAGATTCGACGCATCGTGGAGCAGGAGGACATGCCGCCGGCCGGCACACGCCAGACGCTCATGTTCAGCGCGACCTTCCCGAAGGAGATCCAGCGCCTCGCTTCCGACTTCCTTGCCAACTATGTGTTCCTCACGGTCGGGCGCGTCGGGTCGTCGACCGAGCTCATCGTGCAGGTGGGTCCCTGCAAATTATGCGTGCTTGACGTTTTGGCGGATGCGATGTTTGGCGTTGCGGATTACACTGTTGCACGTGGTCCGGTCCGGCACCTACTACGTGTGCACGACGGTCGGCCATGTCGGCTCGTCGACCGAGCTCCGTGCCGGTTATTGGATTCGTAGGGTTTGGTGCTCAGGTTTCAAGGGCTGTGGTTACAAGGTCGTCGGCCCAACTCAACTTGCAGACAGTTGATCCCTTGTTATGACATGTTTGCCTGTTGGCGCACGTCCGGGCCCACCCAACAGCTGAGAGGATGGCTGGACAACTGGCAGAGAACACCCACACGAGTAGCCAGCTCCCTGAAGGCTCCCCAAAACATGCCACGCAGAGAATACGCGCGCAGGCGGCCCACTCGCAGACCACGGTGCTCGACCCCACACGCACTCGCTGTCTCGTCCCTTTGCAAAAAAAAAACTGACTGGCCCCCAACATCACTGCACCACCACCCCACAGCACCTCGAGTACGTGCCTGTGCACGAGAAGCAGAACACGCTGCTCGACCTCATCCAGACGGTCAGCGGCGACGCGCAGCCCGGCCTCACTCTCGTCTTCACCGAGACCAAGCGCGGCGCTGACGAGCTCGAGCGCTTCCTCTCGCGCAACGGTGCGTTACGTGTGGCGAATCAAGGAGGAAACAGAGACTGCAGGCGGAAAGGCTGACCCCGTGAAGGGTCCGCCTCGAAAGTGTATCTTTCCAGCGCCGCCCCAACTTGGCCCGCTCCCAAAAGGTGTATTTTCGACCTGAAGCCACAGTGACACCACCACCACCCCTTCCCTCGTTGCTATCCACACCCTCCTCCGCAATCCTGGCTTGTGCAGGCCTCCCTCTATCCATGGGGACCGCTCCTAGGACCAGCGCAAGGCCGCGCTCCTCTCGCTTACGTTAAGAAACACACCCTTTGACATTAAGACTTCCACTGCCCTTGCTTGATGCAGGCCTCCTTGCGACCTCCACATCCACGGGGACCGCTCTCAGGGCCAGCGCGAGGCCGCGCTCCGCTTTTTCAAGTCTGGTTGCACGCCCATGTTCACAATCCCATCCACTGTCCGTGCGTGTGCAGGCCTCCCCGCGACCTCTATCCACGGGGACCGCTCCCAGGACCAGCGCGAGGCTGCGCTCCGCTCGTTCAAGTCTGGCCGCACGCCCGTCATGGTCGCTACAGACGTCGCCGCGCGTGGGCTTGACATCCCGCACGTCACGCACGTCATCAACTACGACCTGCCCAAGGTATGAATGCATGGATGGGTGCATGCATGGATTCATGAGTGCATGGATGGTTGCACACGTCTCCTACCCACCGCCGGATGAGTGCATGTTTGTGTACCGGTTCAAGAGACTGTCGGTGTGACCACCCAGCACGGCACGCCCAACAATCCCTCGCCTCAGCGCCCCACCCCCACGCGCACATGTCCAACCCCTGAACCCTTAAACCCCTTACCCCAAACCTTACACCCTACACAAACACACCCGCCCACCACCAGGACATTGACGACTACGTGCACCGCATCGGACGCACGGGGCGCGCCGGCAAGAAGGGCCTGGCGACCGCGTTCTTCGCAGACACGGACGCCGGCCTCGCGCGCGGCCTGCTGGAGCTGCTGACCGAGACGAACCAGGCCGTGCCCGGGTGGCTGACGGGCTTTGCGTCGCGCGCGCCCGGCTTCGGCGGCGGCAAGGGCCGCCGCGGGGGCTCGAAGTTTGGAGGCCGCGACTTCCGCAAGGACCACCCCGGTGGCTACCAGGGCGGCGGCGGCCCAGGAGGTGGCGGTGAGTGTGAGTGTTGCGACAGGGCAATGTGCGTGTGTGTGGGGGGGGGGGGGGCAAGGGCCGTCACGGGGTCTCCAAGCTCGGCGACCGCGATCCTTGCGACTTCCGCAAGGACCACCCAGGTGGCTACGCGGGCGGCGCCGGCCCGGGAGGTGGCGGTGAGTGTGAGTGTTGCGGCACGGGCAACGCGTGTGGGGGGGGGGGGCAAGGGCCGCCGCGGGGGCTCGAAGTTTGGAGGCCGCGACTCACGCTAGGACCACCCCGTTGGCTACCAGGGCAGTGGCGGCCCGGGCGGTGAGTGTGAGTGTTGCGACAGGGGCAACGTGTGTGGGGGGGGGCAAGGGCCACCGCGGGGGCTGGAAGTCGAGAGGCCGCGACTTATGCAAGGACCATCTTGGTGGCTACCAGGGCAGAAGAGAGCGTGAGTGCCGTGGCGGGGGCAAAATATGGGGGGGGGGGGCAGAACAGGGTAACAAGAGGGCTGTTGCTACTGCCAATGCTTGGAAGGATGGGCATTGTCTCACAAGTCGCCTTCATCCCCCCACGTCTCTTTCATGGACACACATGCAGCGGCTTAGGGGGAGGCACACACACCATGCGCAAGCATGCACAAACAAACACACACATACGCACACACACCGCAGCCGGCGGCTACGGTGGCGGCGGCTACAGCGGTGCCGGCGGTGGCTTTGGTGGTGGCGGCGGCGGCGGCTATGGTGGTGGCGGCGGTGGCCGCGGCGGCTACGGCGGCGGCCCCCAGTCCGCGTGGGACTAAGCACCGGCCGCCACAGCCAGCGCGCTGTGGCAGAGGTGGCAAGCACCACCGGTTGCGGCTGCGCGTGCACGCACTGCAACAACCACCCCCCCACACAAAGGGGGGAGGCGCCGCTCCCAGCCGCACGGACGCACGTATCCGCGTGGCTTGCGGGATGTGCCGGACCCTGGGGGGGGGGGGGGGCACGCCATTCGACGGGGGGGGAGGGGGGGGGGAGCGAGACCTAGGCCGGTACGTCCGTCGTTGGGGGTGATCTTTGTGGGGGCGCGTTGCATGCTGCCCCCACTCATGAGAGCACGCCGCATGAGCGTGCCGTGCGTTTGCTATGCTAGCATCTGTCCCCATGCGCGCGCCCGAGCGGTGCGCCCATGTGCGGTTTATTTACTTGCCCTCAAGTGTGCGGGGGATGTGGATATGTACGGGGGATGGGAGGGGGGGGGGGGAGGGAGGCAACCTCGAGAGTAAGAGAGAAAGAGAGCAGGAGGGAGGGGAGGGGGGATGCAGATGCATGGGGGCGAGAGAGACATAGAGAGCGTGCTGCGGACGATGCTTGGGGCATGAAACAATGATCTTGGTGCACTCAATGAGGGATGCTCTTTTTTGCGTGGGCCGGGGATTGGGGGGGTCGCGTCAGACCCCCCTGTTGCGCAACTGCGCCTCCCCCCCCACGGCACATCTATGAGAGCTCCCCCACGCGGGCTGATGCAAGATTCCGCTGGGGGGCTGCGCCGCACACAACGCGCACCCCCGGCCCGGCCCTACCATTCCGCTCGGCAAACAAGCGACCAGCAAAGCGATTTGTTCATGTCCATGGCGCCCCCCGTCACGAGCGCACATGCTTGTGGGGGGGCTCCGGCTATGGGCCCTTGGGCTGAACGTTTATTGTGTTTGGGTTTCGCGCGGCACACGCGCGCAACGCCGCCGCACGTGGATTTATGTTTGACTGTACGTGTATGTGAGGCCGCACAGCCCCGCCTGCCGCGCGCGCGCGGTGGCCTCGGCCGTCCCGCGCCGCGCGCGCGGACGGGTCGCCACAAGTCCCCCGCCAGAGCTCCCCCTAACAAACAAGGAGGGGCGCTCGCCTTCCGCCTCAATCAAAACGAGGGCGCTGGGCGTTACGGACGCGCGCATGTGCGCACCAACGCGCACGTGTGTACCAGAGGCCACCACCGCCTACCCACTGCCTCCAGTGCGTGGGCAGCAAGTGGCCCGCCCCGCGTCACACACAAGCCCGCCCGCCTGCCCCCACCCTTTTCTCCTTTTCTGTGTTTAACGTTGTCCCCTCGTGGTTTCTGTCCTCTTCTCTCTGTACAAACGACAAGGGCGGGCGCTTGATGCGCGCGCGTGCACGCGAGGGGGGTCGTGTGAGAGCACACACGGAAGACGAACGTTTGGGCACCCCCTGTAATGTGTCCGCCACTGTTCGTTTTCCCCACTGTCTCGCAACACAGCCAGCAGGCAGCTAAGTCACGCTGCATAAGTCGCGTGCACCGCAATCAGAGTGGTGTGGAGGCTGGTCTAAAGCTCGATGGAACTGTGCACGATTTGTGTCTGAATTAGCTCGCAAGCGTAAGCCACACCTGGTAGCCAGTGACAACCGGAGTAGCAGCAGGGGCTGCTCATGTTAAAGTGGCTGGCGCCGAGCTCCGTTGTCAGCTGGTGCACGGCGCGGGTGCAGCAACAACAAGAGGGGTTTGCACTCACAGGCCAGAGTTCCAGCAGGATCAATCAAAGCAGGAGCCCTGCCAAAAGTCAACAGGGGGGGGGGCACGGCAGCGCCACTCAAACTCGGCAGCGGGCACCCAGCAAGCAGCAGCAGCCTCTAAGGAAGCAGCAGCAGTTACCAAGCAAGCAGCAGCAGCCACCAAGGAAGCAGCAGCTACTACCGAACAAGCAGCAGCAGCCACCAAGGAAGCAGCAGCAGCTACCGAACAAGCAGCAGCAGCCACCAAGGAAGCAGCAGCAGCTGCCGAGCAAGCAGCGGCAGCCACCAAGGAAGCAGCAGCAGCTACCGAACAAGCAGCAGCATCAGCCACCACGCAAGCAAGCAGCAGCAGCCACCAAGCAAGCAGCCACCACCAACACCTCCACCGCCAGGCACCCCCGGAAGCAGTGTGCACGCCTCGCCGTCGCCGGTTGCCCGTGCTCCTCAAGACAGCGCCACAGGCACTCATGCTTACGTTCATGAATGTGGAGGCTCAAGCGCATGAAGCTCCATGACCAAGACAGATCGAGAGTGCATGCACTTGCCGCGCGCGTCTACCCGTCCCCCCTTCCGCAACCGCGCGGCGCGCAGCGTGCTTGTGAAAACCACGGCAGATGAGCTCCTTGCGAGCGCTGCGGTGCGGCAGCTGCCACAGCCCTGACATCATGTCTGGTACTGAGCCCGCCGTCCACCACTCCAACAAAGGGGTGCGTCGCGCCGACCGCATACGCCCACCTGCGCTGCACCAAGCCGCCGTCAGCAAAGGATGCCAGCGCGCAACTGTTGCCAGCGCCCTCGCACGATTCGCTGCCACTGGCCAGCGCCTCGCAAGAAGCAGCACACACCATAGGCCATAGGTGCAGCTCGCACGAGGCAGAACACACCATACGCCACAGGTGGCAGTGGCCGCTCTCCTTGCAAGCGCTGAGGTGCGGCAACCGTCACAGCCCTGGCATCTCCGCCTCCAGGATTCGCAGCTCCGCCGCAGCGGGGGCCCGAGCTCGGGGCCTTGATCGCGTGATCAAGCGCCAGAGCTTAGGCCTCAATCGCGAGATCAAGCGTCAGAGCTCGGGGCCTCGATCGCGAGATCAAGCGCCAGAGCCACCTCAACCGAGGCCGCCCACCGCAGTGCCGCTCGTCCGCGGCTGATGCGCCGCCGCCGGCTTGGACACCAGCTTCCCCACGACACCCCGGCTAGCGTGCGTAAACCCAATCCTCACCCACGGCGCCGCCCCCCGTGGGCAGGAGGCAAGTTGGCCGCTGCAGAGCGCTCCGCTAGCGAGGCCAGGCCGCCCACGCTGCCAGGCAGCCGGCATGATGGCATTCGGCTGCTCTGGGGAGGGGTCTGAACTGGCGGAGCAGCTGGAGCACCGTGAGGGCAGCACCTCCACCCGCCGCCTAGACCCAGGCAGCGGGCAGCGCCGCAAACGCGACTGCCACTTCAGTGCAAAAGGAGGTCGAGGCGGTGGGCAGCGCAGCAACAGCACAACCGCCGCTGCGATGCAGGGACCCCTACATGAGGTCGAGCGTGCGCCACATACGTAGCATGCCCGGCACACCCCACATCACTGGTGGTGGCGCATCTGGGAAGAGGGCGAGGAACAGGAATGCTTTCCAGGCAACGCAACCTACCGTAGGCGCCGCACTCCGGCTGGAACTGCCGCAGCACGAGCAGCACAGCAGCATATCATTATCATCACCTGGTAGGCAGGCGCACTGCGTGGCCTTGCGGGCTCCCCTAGTAGAGCTCGCCCAGACTTGTAGTCTAGGCCATAACTCACGCTGCATGGTCCTCCAGGTGCGTATGTGTGAACAGTAACAGTAACACAGGGTTTCCAGCTAAGCAGGCTACTCTTCTACTAGAGACACCCGCCGATACTCCAGCACACTTAAGTACTAGAGTACTGCCGGCTCCCGGCCGATAGACTACCGCTCCGGCTAGACTACCCCAAACAGCGGTCTCTGAGAGACATGTCTGGCAAGGAGCAAATAGGAGAGGACCTTCCTCAGGGTTACAGTAGTGGCCTTGTGGCCAGTCAAGCCGGCAGAGCCGGCTAGCGCTGACTGGAACGGTCCCCGCCTGGCAGTGCATGGCTGTCCAGCTCTCGTTTGCATGGGGCTCAGCCGGCGCCCCATGCCTCATGCATGGCCAGGTCCCACCCTCCAGGGGTGCATGGACGACAGAGTTGTCATGGAAGCTGCCTGAAGACCTTCCAACGCCAGTCACCGGCAGACGAGCGACCCCGAGGATGAGCGCGGTGACGAACGCTGCGATTGGTGAAGCGGATTTACTCTGTGTTGCCTCTGCGGTCGCCACCGCTGAAGCCGTGATGGTAGCCCGCCTCCACGGGCAGCCATCTTGACCAATGTCCAGCATGCATTGACGGGCGCCAGCTCCTCCGCTCGTCGATCAACTCGTCGAGATCGGTGCCGCATGGCGTCCTGCATGGGGGGAGGATAAGGGCCGTCTCCCAGCATGGGCCGCGGCAGCGCCGCGGCTACTCGCCAAGCCATGGCAGCGCCGGGCAAGCCGCTCCTGAAGTGTTCCACCGAGGGGCAGTCTAGCAGGAGCCGGGCCAGTCGTATTTTACCCCGCTCGTCAGCGGCACGGAGATCCTCGTCACCAGCAGCGCCGCATTGCTAGGTCCAGGGCTCGGCGACGTGAACGCGCCTCCGTTAATCGAGCCCCAATATATGTATGTATGTGTGAAACCTGTACAAAACGCCATCATCACTACGCCGGCGTGGTTGACCGTGCGCGTGCTGTGCACCACGTCAACAGGCAGCGAGCCACGCCCAACGTCGTGGGCCGCCCTGACTGCGGCAACCAAGGCAACTAAGCCAAGCTTTCATCACACACACACAGGGCTAGCCGAGCCACAGTCTTGAACTGTGAGGCTAAACAACCAACACCGACCCAACGCATGAGCGCACGCACCAGTGTGCCACGCCCAACGGCGCGCACAGGCCCGTTGCCGTACGCATGCCCGGCAGTGCACCGCGCACACGGGCGAGCCCCCCCAACCGCCAGCGGGTGGCATCGCCGAGCTGAGAAGCGCCTGACCAGCCGGTTAGTTTGTACAGGTACAAACGTGCACGCCCGGAGGACCCCGGGGCGTGAATTCAGGCCTAGACTACACATCTAGGGGGGCTCTACTAGGAGAGCCCGCAAAGCCACGCAGCGCGCCAGCCTACCAGCGCCTGCCCAGCCGCATGACCAGTGGGCTCCCGCGACTGAAACGTCCGCTGCACAGCCGGCAGGGCCAGCGACGGGGGGGCGAAAGCCCAGCGAAACAGCGCATCAGCACCCCAATGCTCAGCTGCCGGCACGCGCCCTAGAACCCGTGTGTGCACGCCCTTTTGCAAAGTGTGGGCTTCAGGCCCAGAATTCTCAACCCACGTGCGCACGCCCTTTTGCAAAGTGTGGTGACTGGCACTGGCCGGAGTGCCGGAGTGCCTAGACCGCATCGAGCATGTTGCCGATGTATGCGTGCTGCTGCATACTGCCACTTCCCCGTTTGCGCGCTGGCATTTGGGGCTTCTGCAAACTTGACGCCACGCCCCTGCTCTTAAGCTATCCACCCTTCTGAGAATCCTTGCTCTGAGCCCCTGCCTCAATAGGACTGGACGACCAAGCAAGTTGACGCACGACTCAGCAGTCGAAGGGCTGGCGGCCTGCGCTGCTTACGGTCTGTGCTGCAGACGGTCTGTGCTGCTGACGGACTGTACTGCTGACGGTCTCGACTGCTGACGGCATGTGCTGCTGACGATCTGTGCTGCTGACGATCTGTGCTGCTGACGGTCTGTCAAACAGTGCTGCTGATGGTCTGTGCTGCTGACGGTCTGTGCTGCTGACGGTCTGTGCTGCTGATGGTCTGTGCTGCTGACGGTCTGTGCAACTGACGGTCTGCTGCTGATGGTCTGAGCTGCTGACGGTCTGTGCTGCTGACGGTCTGTGCTGCTGATGTCGATGCTGCTGACGGTCTGTGCTGCTGGCGGTCTGTGCTGCTGACGGTCTGTGCTGCTGACGGTCAGTGCTGCTGACGGTCTGTGCTGCTGACAGTCTGCTGCTTACGGTCTGTCACAGTGTGCTGCTGACGGTCGGTGCTGCGGGCGGTCTGTGCTGCTGACGGTCTGTGCTGCTGACGGTCTGTCACAGTGTGCTGCTGACGGTCTGTGCTGCTGACAGTCTGTGCTGCTGACAGTCTGTGCTGCTGGCGGTCAGTGCTGCTGACGGTCTATGCTGCTGACGGTCTGTGCTCCTGATGGTCTGTCACAGTGTGCTGCTGACGGTCTGTGCTGCTGACAGTCTGTGTTGCTGACGGTCTGTGCCTGACGGTCTGTAATGCTGACGGTCTGTGCCTGACAGTCTGTCACAGTGTGCTGCTGACGGTCTGTGCTGCTGACGGTCTGTGCTTCTGACAGTCTGTATTGCTGACGGTCTGTCACAGTGAGCAGCTGACGGTCTGTGCTGCTGACGGTCTGTCACAGTGAGCTGCTAACGGTCTGTGCTGCTGACGGTCTGTGCTGCTGACGGTCTGTGCTTCTGACAGTCTGTATTGCTGACGGTCTGTCACAGTGAGCTGCTGACGGTCTGTGCTGCTGACGGTCTGTGCTGCTGACGGTCTGTCCTGCTGACGGTCTGTCACAGGGTGCTGCTGACGGTCTGTGCTGCTGATGGCCTGTGCTGCTGATGGTCTTTGCTGCTGGCGGTGTGTGCTGTCTGTGCTGCTGACGGTCCGTGCAACTGACGGTCTGTGCCGCTGACGGTCTGTCACAGTGAGCTGCTGACGGTCTGTGCTGCTGATGGTCTGTGCTGGCCTGCCGTTGACGGTCTACGCTGCTGACGGTGTGTGTTGACGTCTTTGGTGCTGGTTGCGCTGCAGACTGTCTGCGACGCTGCTGGTCGCGCTGCCAATTGTCTGCGCTGCCTAACCCCACGTTGCACCAAAGCGAGGAGGGCACGCGGTTTTCACAGTACAAAGGACGGCAGCACGGTGCTGATAGCATGGTAGCTGTTGGCAAGGAAGCTGATGGTACGGTAGCTGATGGCACCGTAGCTGACATTTGCCAAGGGCGGCCGTGTCGGACACCTTGTGGCGCATGAATTACATGGTGGGGTGGGGGGAGGCCCACAACATGAGTTCGGTAAGGTGCTCTGTTTACGTCAAACTACAAGGTGGCATCTCCCACAAAATGGTCGGCGTAGCGACCAGGGCCAGAGATGGGTCTATGGTAGGGTCTGTTGCATGGCAGGCGGGCTATCAGTCGGGCTCAGTTAGACTTAGATGGGCTCTCAGCTCAGTACGGCAGTGGGGTCTCTAAAGTAGTGTCTTTCTGGGGGACCCAAGGCCCTTCAATGCGTATAGCTGTATCAACACCATGATTCGAGTGGCGGAATACAAGTAGGTGAAGGGAAGAAGGCAACACTTCAGGTAGAGCAATAAATGGTGGTGACGAGGAAGGAAGGAGCGCTCCAGATAGGGTAAATAAAAAGGGTGTCGTGGAAGGAGGGTAGGGTAGTGTATATGTATTTGTGTGTGAGTGTAGTCCTAGGCGTTGCGTTCAAACCATTTCATCTTATTGTTGCGCGCTTCATACCGGTGTGAAGTCGCACTATGGTTGACACCCTGACACAGGGCATCGGTGACCTGGCGCTGTAGGTTCTCTTAAGGACATACATTGCCCGCGGGTGCCCCCGTCACGTTGCAAGAGTGCCCCCGCGGAGGCGGCGGGGGCTTAATTAAAAAAAACTATAAGTGGTGGTGGTGCGGGCACGCGCAAACAGCCACGCGTTCGCGCCACACCGGTGTGTGAAGAGAGCAGCACGTTGCGCGGCGGCGGGGTGGGTGTGTTGGGGGCGGGCGGCTCTGCCCGGCGTGTGGTGGTTAGTAGATCTTTGGAAATTATAATTTCTCATAATCTGGGCAGACGAGTCATGCCCAGTGGGGGTTTGTGTCTGTGTCCAGGACTATTTACTGCCAACAGGCGCTCGTAACAAAAATTGTGCAAGCCGGAGCACTGAGCGGCGTGCGCTGTGGCGGCGTGCCCCGAGGCGGCACGCCGCGTGGGGTGGGACACTCATCATCGTGGGTGTACCGTCATCATCGTTCGCATGCGGTGGGTGTCGGTATGGCGTTGCATCCTTGTGGCATCGCAGCATCGTCGCGCTCTTGTTGGGACGCACGGCACGTGTGTGACTAGCGGAAGGGTCTCGTAACGGCGCGCATGCAGCAGGCTTTGCACACCGTCCGCCTGGAGCACGGCGCGCTCGGGGGCGGCTGTGAAAAGATCAGTTCGTTAGGAAAAGCCTCAATCTGGTCAGGTGGCAATACTAGTATGAAGAAACTCAGTTCGCGAGGTAAAGCCGCACAGGAGGAAACTCGAATCGTGGGAGCGAGCCCCAAATGGAGAAAACTCTGATCGTGGGCTGCGTCAACTCATTGGCAGGCGGCTGGGCTGGGGAAAGGTCCCAGAGGGGGGCCTCGCCAGCCTGTAGTAAACTCTTCCTCTATGTGTCGCCACTTTAAGTGGGAGCCCAAAAGAGATGGGAGACATCATATCAGATCATATCAGACCACAGAAATGGTGAGTGCGTACGTAAAGGTGCTGGTCGTTGTGTGCCTTTGCGTCGTTATGTTGTCACGAGCGGCAGCCGGCGGCCAGTGGCGTGGGCATGGTCGGGGACGACATCAGCGGCGGCAGGCGGCCGTCATCGAGACAGCTGCAGCATTGCCTGGCCGCAAGCTGCTGACCACAACTCACCGTGCGCAGCCTTCAGAGCATGCGCAGAAGGGCGGCCTTGGGTGGCGTGCGCGGCAGGTCGACAAAGATCGGCGTCGACAGCCAGGATGTGAGAGACGCTCCACTCTCGGTCGGTGCCCCTTCCCCCTTCTGGCGCTTGCGCAGGGCCTGCGCAGGGTGGGGTAGGCAGTGTGCGAGGGAGGGAGGGGGGGTGGCGTGGGGGTCAACACTCTGTCTGGTCAGCGCAGGATGGGAGGGCTGTTGGAGGTGGTTGACCGGCCATCATGGGGGAGAGACTCGCTCGCGCGCTTCCCACTACAGGATGACAGTGGGATCGCAGAGGTGTTTCCCTTGCGGTGGCGCGTGGGGGCCCTGGCTGCGTACTCCAGTCAGAGCCGTGAGTCCAACTTTTGACTAGCACGTTCGCAACGCCCAGCCCCCGCCCAGCCCAGCCCCCGCCCGGACTCACGTCTGACTGGGTGTCGAAGAACGCATCCAGGGCCCCCCTCGTGGGGGCGGCAAACAGCCGGCGCGGCTGGATGTGAGCCAGGCGAGAGGAGCGCCCCGCGGTTGCTTGCATGAGGTGGGTCGCGCCGACAGGCGTCGCTCCCTCCCCGCCACCGCCCGCACAGCCCGTCACAACCGTGCCAATGGTCCAGCTGCCCGCGATGCCCCTCAGGCAGGCGCAGGCGACAAGGCAAGGGGGCTTCACATGCAGCCAGGATGACTCCAGTCCATGAAAGCAGCCGTCGCTGCTGCAGCTGCTGTCCTGCCTCTCTAGAGTCATCGATGACATCCTGATCTGGTCGTTAGATGCCGCTGGTGGCACCGCAGCGAAGAGAACCGCAACAACACCGTGTTGGCGGATACAGGGGCTCTGGTGGCGACGCAGCTCTCACGCCTGATCGATCAGGCGGCCGGGGCGTATCACTAGTTGAAATGAATGGGGGGTCTGGGTTTGGGTATGCCGGGTGGGGGCACAAATGTCGCACACTGCTGGTGTGCACTTTCGCACTCAACACACGTTTGAAGTTGGGGAAGGAAAATCGCCAGCACCACCAGCTCTCGACAGCACCACCAGCCTACACCGGCGCCGCGGCGCACGCAACGGGGGGGAGGGCAGGGCAGATCGCGGCGATCGCAACGGGGGGGGGGCGATATTTGGGGGGGGTGCAGATCTCGGCCGAATCACCTTGGGTGCATCACTTAACAGGCAGGTGCCGGCTGAAGGGCGAATGCAACCCATGCGTCCTCATGTGTAGCGCGCAGCGCGTGCTGCCCAGCAACATGACCCTGGCCCCCTCCAACCTCAGTCACCTGCGGCATGGATGCCGCCGGGAAGCTGCGCAGCTGCATGCGTGCGTCAAGCGCGCACGCGTGCGGCAGCCGCCGGGGCTGCCCATTGGGCTCTTCCCCCACACGCTCCCCGCACACTCCTGCGCCCTTACACCCCTACGCTCCCCGCACACCCAGCGCACACGCTGCGCTGCGCTCCACGCAGCGCGCGCTGCCCACCCTTTCTCCTCGCCCAACCCAGGCACCTGGAGCACGGATGCCGTGCAGCTGCGGAGCCGGGCGCGCTGCCGCCACCGCACTGCTAGCTGGGTCTGCCCACTCGTGATACAGGACAGGGGCTGTGAACTGTGGGCGCAGTTTTCTAGAAGCTACACGCGGAAGGTGCATGAGGAAGGTACTCAGAAGATGCGCGGAAGGTGCGCATGGAAGGTGACGAGAAGCCATGGGCCGCAGGCCCAATACCTCGTGGGACACCGCTGTGTCAACTCGGCTCCCCCTCACCCTCCCGCCCATCCATGCCGACGGGGCACAACGCGCACTGCCCACTGCCCACTGCCCACTAGTGGCCCACTAGTACTGCCCACCAGGGTTGCACGGTACGTACATACTTCGGGTCTGAAGCGAACGTACGTACTTATTTTTTGGGAATACGTACGTGTGCTGGCCGTACGCGTGCGAAAATCGGGACGCAGCAGCGCTATACGCCTTTTACTTAAAACACAAAAATGGCCATAACTCACGCTCCTGTGCTGGGATCGCAACCGTTAAACTTTCATTGGAAATCTGATAGAAAAAGGCTATCCAGTGCGCTCTAGTAGGGGGCGACCCGGAAGGCAGGGATTTGCGACCGTTTTTGTGTTTGGTGCGGTGCGGGCGTGTGCGCGCGTGGTGTGCTGCAGCACCCCCGCATGCACGCCCCCCTACTGCAGTGCACTGCTGCATACTGAGGTCATACAGATACCCCGTGTTATAAGCTTTCCAATGCAAGTCGAATGGTTCAAATCCAGGCAAAGGGCAGGGGGTTGTGTCCGTTGTTGTGTGCATCGTTGCAAGCGCGCGCGCATGGTGCTGCAGCAGAACCCAAGGCCCACACGCCTACTGCAGTGCACTGCTGCATACGAGCAGTGACATGGATAGCCCCTCTTACAAGCTTGCCAATGCAAGTGGAATGGTTTCGATCCAAGCACAGGAGCGTGAGTTGTGGCCGTTTTTTTGTTTCAAGTAAAAAGCGTATAGTGCTGCGTACAGGGCGTACGTATATACGCTCCCTCACGTACGTACGAACGTACGAAAAATACGTGCGTACGCGTACTCACGTACCATGCAACCCTGCTGCCCACTGCCCACTGCCCACTGCCGGTACGTGGCTGCCGTGCACTGGGGCTGCCCTCGTCGCACTTAATACGTTTAAAGAAAGTGAAGTGAAATCACTAGAGGTCTCTGCAGCCACAACTCACCGAGCAGAAAGGTTGGTCCAATTGGACCACTGCAATGGTGGCTGGCGTGGGGGGGGGGCGTGTCCGAGTACTAGCTGCAGCTGTGACTGCAGCTGCCTTCTAACTGTGAAAGTGCTGCTATCTAGAGAGAGACCACCAGGCCATCACCAGTCATTAGGACCCATCATAATGCGGCACACGGGCTCTGCAAGGGAGCGCGCCGAACGCGCCCACACAAGAACGCATGAGGCCGGCCACGGGCGTGTGCTGCGACTCTTGAAATTGGTAGCGGTAGGTGGGCTGTGGTAGTGGAGCTGCTCCCGAGGCAACACCACCTGGCCCGGCTGTCTGGTGACCCCGCGTGACATAGCTGCACACAAAGCAGGAGGCCATGGGACACACACCCAAGGTGTATGCTGCGACTGTTGACTGTTTACACCATGAAAAAATAAACGCTGCGCCCTGCGTCGCGACCAACGGTCTTGAACATCCAAAGGCACACGCTCTTAACATCAAACAGCGGCACTCGCTCTTTACACACGACAATTTATTTACAGCTGATCATATCAAAGTGGATCCAGTCAAGGGGCAAAACCAGAGCCAGAAGAAGTCAGGGACCCTCATGCCAAAGCACCCCGGTCCGCAAGGAAACCCCGGGGAGTATACATACACACATATAGTTAGGCTCCCCAACACAAAACACTGGGCATGGTTGGATGCTTGCATGCCAGCCAAAGTTGACAAGTCACATTCAGCTGATGATGATGGATGTTGCAGTCAGGGACACCTCTAGAGGCGTAAAAGACCGTGCTTGGCACGCATGGCCCAAGTACTTTAATGAGATGGCTGTTGGTGGTAGGGAACCCCCACTCTGTAAAGAGCGTGGACGCGGCCCCAGGTCCCTCTACCGCTGCGGCAGCAAACGCTTGTTGAGGTAGGTGAGCGCATGTGGGGAAACATAAACGCGAGGCAGGTTCGTCGCCAATTGCCAAAAGAGAGATCCCCCCGTGGGGAGAAAGGCCAAGACATGGCCGGAGAGGATGTCAAGCCGGGCCGCAACCTCTAACGTGTGAAAGGGTTTTCTAACTGGGATTTCAACCAGCATACACAGGATTCTCAACCTGTTACCCTTAACCCGGCACCGAGTTCGACATTGTACGTGTCGCTGCCCTCCCGCGCCCCCCTGCTGTAGGGAGGAGGCACAGGAGGCTCAAAGCAGGCCAGCAGCAAAAGCTGGGGCCTCAGTAGGCAATCGGGGTATCAACACGCAGGCGTGGGCGCGGGCAGGCTGTCAACAAACAGGCGGGCCCGGCAGAACTGGGCCTTCTGTCCGGCCGCGCGGGACGCCTCGAACGACAGCCGCAGTGCCGTGTGCTGCGCCCGCTCGCGATCACTTAGCACCTCGAAGATGGAGGAGCCCGAGCCCTTAAGGCCACAGCGTGAGCAGACCACCGCATCGGCCACATCGGCCGAACCGACCGTGAAGAGGATGCGAGCCGCTCCACCGGTGCCGTCGGGGCACGCGCCGAGGAAGCGGGATGGCTGGATGCCTAAAAATGTGGAAAGTGTGAATTTTCACACTCTCTGGCTCCAGGAAACTAATTCAAAAACTTCTCACCAAAACACTGATAGGCCATCCCCACTCAACCTGGGCCCAACATGTGGCCAGAGTTTGGGCAAAACATTTGCCACTTTTGGCCACAGGTTGGGTGGGGATGGCCCATAAAGCATAGAACATGAAACATAGATCACAGTAAGGGCAGGTTGTCGAACAAACAGACGCCCAATTGGAAGAAGTCACCTACAAGCAGCAGCAGCCCCCTTATGCATACGGGGGAGCGGGAGGGGGGGGGAGGGGACGGACGCCTTTGGTTGACATGCCCCAGGCGCTGGGAATGTGGAAGGGGGATTGTGAACAACTACGACGAGTCGAAGGAGCGCCTGTGAGCTGCGCGCCTTGGGGTGGGCCCCACAGCCGCCTCAGGCAAAAATACCAACCGCTTCAGTTGCCACGGACGCCTTGGCCTGCATGCCTCAGGCGTTGGGAATGTGGTAGGGGGTTTGTCCACAACTACGACAAGTCGAGGGAGCGCCTGTCCTTGATGTGGACCCCAGCCGTGAAGCTCGCAGAGCGCGCGGCAGACGTGTTGAAGCTAGGCTCGCGCCTGATAGGAGCGCGTGGGCTCGCGTGCGGCCGCGGCGATGACGGCGATGTGGGCGTGTGGGCGTACGACAAGTCGAGGGAGCGCCTGTCCTGGTTGTGGACCCCAGCCGTGAAGCTCGCAGAGCGCGCGGCAGACGTGTTGAAGCTAGGCTCGCGCCTGACGGGAGCGCGTGCGTTCGCCAGCGGCCGCGGCGACGAAGGCGATGTGGGCGTGTGGGCGGCGGCGGCGGCGGAGTGCCCTGCAGCACTGCCACAAGGTCCCACGGCGGCCGCGGCTGCTGCTGGCGATTTGAGCCCGTACGCGTTCACGCGCGTCGGCGGGGCAGCCGCAGGGGCACTGCCACTAGGGCCCAAGACAGCCGCGGCAGCTGCTGGCGATTTGAGCCCGTACGCATGCACGCGCGTCGGCGCGGCTACCGCAGCGGCACTGCCACTAGGGCCCAAGACGGTCGCGGCAGCTGCTGTCAGTTTGGGCCCGTACGCGTGCGCGCGCGCCGGCGCGGCAGCCGCCACGGCCGGCGGGCTGTAGCTGAAGTAGGCCTTGCGCGGCGAGGCGACGAAGCCGCCGGCGCCCCCCGCCCCCTCGCTGCTGTTTGCCCGGAGCTGCGGGGACGCCGACGCCGCAAACGCGGCGGTGAACACGGCCGCGGACGCAGACCCGCCGGGCGAGATTGCCGACGCGGCCCTGCCCACAGACACCAGGTGCTGTGGATGCGCGTGGTCGGTGGACACTGAGGCGGCACGGGCGGCAAAGGGGCTCGGCGGCACCACAGAGAGCCCGCCGCTCGCGCGACGCTCGCAGTTCCGCATCGCGGAGCCGCCCGCGGCGGTGGACGGCCGCTGCGTCACGCCGTCAGTGTGCCTGCGGTCACCGCCGTAGGGGGTCTGCATGCCGGTGGCGGTGGCGGCGGCGGCGGCGGCGGCGGCGGCAGCGGCCGGCCGCAGCGGCGCCGCGCCCGGTACGCAGCTGTTCCTCCGGATCTGATCGATCCGGTCGACGGCGGACCCGCCGTCGACGGCAGCGGAGACTGAGCCGCCGCCGACGCTGTCGCTGCTGCTGCCGATGCGCCCGCTCGACTTCCACCGCTGCAGCTGTTGCGATGCGGGCGGGCTCGATGGCTGGTCCCCGCTCACTACGTCGGACGACGTCGGGCCCGAGCACCGGTCGTCCATCGTCCCGTCCAGCATCGACGCCGTGCGGCCGGGGCTACCGCAGATGCTGCTGCCGCCGCTGCCACTTCCGTTGCTGTTGCTCCGCCCCGCAGCGCTCGCCCTGAGGAGGCTGCCGCCGCCGATACTGCTGCGCGCCAGGCCGCACACACCAAGGACGCTGCTGCCACTGACGATGTTGCGCACCAGGCCGCACGCCCCGAGAAGCCCGCCCCCCGCGGCGGCGGCAACGACGCTCTCGGCACTAAGGTTGTTGCAACTCACACGCCTCTCCGGCCCCCTGTCGAACGTCTCGACTGACAAGCTCGGCCTGCGGCCATTGCTGAAGCTGGGCGCAGCGAAGCGGCTGATGCCGGTGGTGCGGGGGGACGACGACATGCGCGAGTCCTGCGCACGTGGGCCGCGTGGTGGCATGGTTACGGCTTCCCTGTCAGCACAGCCATTGTCTCTGTACGACCGCAGTGGCAGTTGAAACCACGCGCGCACGCGCGCATGCACGCACACACGCACACACACACACACGCACGCACGCACGCACGCACGCATGCATGCACGACAGCAGCAGTGTGTGCATGCACACACAGATACACAGCAGCAGCAGCAGCAGTGCACGCATGCACACACAGATACACAGCAACAGCAGCAGCAGCAGCAGCAGGAACACACCTCAGCTGCGACGTGCGCGTCCAGCAGCTGGTCAAGGCTCCCGCGCCGGTCAGCGCTGTCGGCCGCGCCTACCCCCCCTCGAGGAGAGCCCAGTTCGACGAAGTGCACGCGGCCAGCGTCGAGGCTACCGCGCCGGTCGACGCTGTCGGCCGACTCGCGGCGGCCGTTGCTGACGCTGGAAGCAGCGAATCGGCTGATGACGGTGGCGCGGGGGGACGGCGTGCGCGAGTCCTGCGCGCGTGGGCGGCGTGGTGGATTGGTCTCGGCTTCCTTGCCAGGATGACCATCGTCTCTGCACGGCCGCTGTGGCAGTTGAAAACCACGTGCGCACGCATGCACGCACACACGCACGCTCGCACGCAAGCACGCACACACACACACACTCACGCACGCCAGCAGCAGCAGCAGCAGCAACATCAGTTCAGGCATGCAAACACAGATACACAGCAACAGCAACAACAGCAGCAGCAGCAGCAGCAACCCACCTCAGCTGCGACGTGCGCGTCCATGCGCAGCCCCGCCTCCGCCTCAATGTGCTTCGCCACCAGCGCGTCCACCAGCAGCTGGCTAGCTGAGCGCCCGGCCGCGCCTACCCCCCCTCGAGGAGAGCCCAGCTCGCCAAAGTGCACGCGGCCGGCGTCAAGGCTTCCGCGCCGGTCGGCGCTGTCAGCCGCGCCCACCCCCCCTCGAGGAGATCCCGGCCCGCCGAAGTGCATGCGGCCAGCGTCAAGGCTGCCGCGCCGGTCGGCACGGTTGGCTGATTCGCTGCGGCCGTTGTTGACGCTGGAAGCAGCGAATCGGCTGATGACGGTGGTGCGGGGAGACGTCGTGCGCGAGTCCTGCACGCGTGGGCGGCGTGGTGGCATGGTTACGGCGTCCTCACCAAGACAGCCATCGCCTCTGCAGGACCGCAATGGCAGTTAAAAACCACGCGCACACGCACGCACGCATGCACGCACGCATGCAAGACAGCAGCCGCAGCCGCAACCGCAGCCGCAACACACCTCGGCTGCGACGTGCGCGTCCATGCGCAGCCCCGCCTCCGCCTCAATGTGCCTCTCCACCAACGCGTCCAGCTCCCCGCCCCACAGCAGCTGGCCAGCCGAGCGCCCGGCCGCGCCCACCCCCCCTCGAGGAGAGCACGGCCCGCCTGCGGCCAGCGTCGAGGCTCCCGCGCCGGTCACAGCGGTTGACGGCAACGGCGAGTGCCGCCACGGTCTGTGGCGCCCCGTCGGCGACGTGGCTGTCGTTATTGTTGCAGCCGCCAGCCTCGTCGGGGTTGTCACCGGCGTTCTCTTCGACGCACGACAGCGGTTCGGCGGCTTCTGGGAACGTGTTGAAGCGGCGCGAGCGGCTGCCGACGGGCAGGGACTGAGAGCGAAGGGCGACGCAGAGGTTGCCGTCCTGCTCCGCTGCTGTGCCTTTGGGGAGAAATCTGAAGAGGGCAGAGGGAGGGGAGGGGTGACAAGATGTGGAGAAGAGGTGAGAAAGAGGTGAAGAAGAGGGGGCGTAGAGAAAGGAGGGTAAGGCGGCAAGGGCGGCTGCCGACGGGCAGGGAGAGCGAGCGAATGGCGACACAGAGGTTGCCGTCCTGCTCCGTTGCTGTGCCTTTGAGGAGGAATCTGAAGAGGGCAGAGGGGGGAGGGGGGTAGATGTGGGGAGGAGGGGGAAAGAGGGGGCGAAGAGGAAGGAGGGTTAGCAAGGGCGGCTGCCGACGGGCAGGGTCACTAAGCGAGGGGCGTAGCTTGTCCTGCTCGCGCAGCGCACCAATGTTGACGCCTGCATGCCTGCCCCCCCCCCCCCTCCCCCAAACCGCCCAAATGCCGGAGCGCACGCACCGCCTGAAGAGCGCGCCAATCTTGAACGCCCGCGTGCCGGGCCGCTCTCCTTGCAGGGCGCCCGCCCCCCCCCCTCCCTCCCCACAAGCACAGAGCACAACCGCCCCACGCAGCGGGGTCGCGCGCCTGCGCCCCCCCCCCCCACACACACACAAACACAGAGCACAACCGCCGGAGCGCACGCACCGCCTGGAGAGCGCCCCATCTTGAACGCCTGCGTGCCTGGCGGCCCGTCCTCGCGGGGCGCCGCGGCTGCCCGCGCGCCTGCGCAATGGCGTGATGGCGTGCGCCTGCCCCCCACCCACCCCACCCCCGACCCCACCCCCCTCCCCAACAGACCAATTTCCGGAGCGAACGCACCGCCTGAAGAGCGCGCCAAGCTTGAACGCCCGCGTGCCGGGCCGCTCTCCTTGCAGGGCGCCCGCCCCCCCCCCTCCCTCCCCACACACAAGCACAGAGCACAACCGCCCCACGCAGCGGGGTCGCGCGCCTGCCCCTACCCCCCCCCTACCCCCCCTCACAAACACAGAGCACAACCGCCGGAGCGCACGCACCGCCTGAAGAGCGCGCCAATCTTGAACGCCTGCGTGCCTGGCGGCCCGTCCTCGCGGGGCGCCCGCGCCTGCTCGCGCGCCTGCGCGGTGTCGCGCGCCTGCGCCGCGCAGTAGCGCAAGATTGCGGTCGAGACCTCGAGCTCCTGGATGGCCGGTGCTGCTGCTGCTGGTGCTGCTGCAGCTGCGGGCGCCTGTTGGTGGTGGTGGTGCTGTGTGTGGGGCGTGTGTGTGTGTGGGGGGGGGG
>VFSX01000428.1:32500-44118 GCA_016618255.1 Chlamydomonas sp. UWO 241 | reverse complement strand
GGGCTACAGCAAGCATGTGGGAAGAGTGCGTGCATGCGCACGCACCGTGTCCTGTGGAGGTGGCTCTAGCAAACACACTGTGACAGACCCGGTTTTGCAGGTTGAACACGTACGCGCCCGGGCGACCCCGGGGCGTGATTCAAGGCCTAAACTAAACGCCTAGGAGGGGCTCTACAAGGAGAGCCCGCAAGGCCACGCAGCGCGCCAGGCTACCGGGACCCAGACCCGGTCTCTTCCCCCTCCCGCCAGCCCTCCCCTTTCCCGCAGCCTCTTCCCCCTCCCACCAGCCCTCCCCCCTCCCGCAGCCTCTTTCCCCTCCCGCGAGCCCACCCCCCTTCGCGCCAGACCCTCCCCCCTCTCGCCAGCCCTCCCCCCTACCCGCAGCCCTTCCCCCCCTGCTAGCCCTTCCCCCGCAGCAGACCCTCCCCTACCAGCCAGGCCCTCCCCCTCCCACCAGCCCTCACCCTCCTGCCAGCCCTCCACCCCTCGCCCAGACCCCCTCCGCAAGCCTCCGCCCTCCCGCCCAGCCCTCCCCCCTCCCACCAGCCTCCCCCCTCCCGCTCAGCCGCTTCACCCTTCCGCCAGCCCTCCCCCTCCCGCAGACCCATCCCCTCCCGAGTACCATCCCCCTTGCGCCAAGCCCTCCTCCCCTCCCACCTCCCACCAGCCCTCCCCCTCCGCCAGCCCTCCCCCTCCCCGCCAGCCCTTCCCCCGCGCGCAGACCTTTCCCTCCCGCCAGCCCTCCCCCCTCGCCCGAAACCTCCCCCTCCCCTCGCCGCAAGCCCCTCCCCTCCGTAAGCCCTTCACCCCTCCCGCAGACCTCCCCCCTCATTCAGACCCTGCCTCTCCCCCCTCCCGCCAGAGCCCCCCATCCCCTCCCCCCCAGCCTGCCTACCTCTTTGTCGATAGGCGCGAGCCGCTTTACTTACTTTACTTGTTTGTTTACTTGCGAGCCGCTCTTTCCGCTCCACTCCCCTCTTTGCAGCGAGCGCAGCCGCACGCACGCCACGCTCGCTCTCCGTCATGTACGCCATGAAGCCGGAGCTGCATGGAGGGGATCGCAGGTCGTGGGTGAGTGGGTGCGAGGATGGGTGGTTGTGACGCTCGTGCGTCCCCTGCTCGGGGCCCGAGACAGGCTGCCCCGCCGCCGGGGCCGCGGCTGGCACGGGCGCGCGTGAGGTTTGCACGAGAGTGTTTGCGCCAGGCGGGGTAACTGCAGCCGGCAACCGCTGCCACGCGGGGGCACGCGGGCGTGCGAAGCGCTGCAACACGCGCACCCACACGCAGCACACGCACGCACGCTGCAACACACGCACACACGCAGCACGCGCACGCCCACACTCACTAGTTGATGCCGCCCCTTGCGCCCGCCACCCGCATGGCCTCCACTGCCTTCCACAAGTCCTTGACCCTGGTGTAAAAGCAGGGTGTGTGTCAGATGCATGCCCACTAGCACCCCACTACCACCCGCATGTATCGCTCAGGCGCTATACGCAAGGTCGAATACGCTGCCGGCTGACGACTGTAAAATCCATCATCAAATCCATCATCATGCGGGCAGAGTGCAACAACTGGACTACCCGACGCACCTGGTCGTTTCCTTCCACTGCTCAAAGAAGTCCAACACCGAGTAGAGGACTTCAGTGAACGCGGCGATGGGCATGGTTCCTGCGCGCGAGGAGGCAGTAGAGAGACAGAGTGGAGTGGAGACCCAGCATGCCAGCGGCACATTTCCCACTCACTCTCCACGTCCCCGTCCATGATCGTGGACCATGCCGCGTCAATCGGTCGGTCCTCATCCTCGAGATGACCGGCCGCCAATTCAGCGTTGCCGTTGGGCGACGACGCCGTGAATGTTACGTGGGGCATCAAGGGTTGTGGGTCTGTCGTGAACTCGTATGGTAAACAAGTGCTGAGTTCAAGCATGTCGCGCCATGTAGGGGCTGAGGTACACACAGGATACACGCAGTTCAAGACTGCGGTGTAAACAGTTCACACGATTACATGAGCTGGGATCGGGACTCCCAATGGCTGTGCATCGCAGTGTGCCCCCTCGGAGCCTGCATCGAGGGAACCCGACACTCAAATCGATGCCCGCAACCCGGAGCAACCCGCTGCCGGAGAGGCGAGGTGTTTGGCAGCGACGACAGCACCGCTGCCGGAGAGGCGAGGTCAACCTGGAGAAGCTGCGACAGATTGTGCAGCTGGCTGAAGCTAACAGTGTGTGTGCGCACAGCAGCTCCAACATGGCATGCAGCTCGCGCCATGCGGGAGCATGGGGGGGCATGGGGCAGCGGCAAGTGCCCTCACCAGTCTGTCCCCCAAGCCTGCAGCACGCCGGCTTGCCCATGCGCGCGTGGCGGTGCTGCGCCGGTGGGCCGAGTCAGCTGCTGCCATGGCCGCTACAGGCTACAGGCCTGCCAGGAGATGCAGCTGCCCGAAGAGGAGCAACAGCAGCTGCAGCAGCCGACGGAGAGCGAGGGTGGGCTACATTGGATGGCGCAGCACAGGCAGCAGATGGCGGCGGCCCCGCAGCAGCAGGCAGCTCTCACATCGAGTGGCTTAAGCAGCGCGAGGAGTTACAGCAGCAGACGCGGGGTCGGAGGCACCACAGGAGGCAGTTGTGTGTCAGGCGCCATGCGCGAAGTCGCAGGTACATGTAGCAGATACAAATTGATGAACGCCGCTCTCTGAGGCCGGCGGCTGTGGTGCACGCACGCACGCGGCGCCGGCGGCAGCGGCTCAGGCGCAAACGACGATGCAGTGGCCACTGCCTTCTGTCCTCCTGCAAGCCCACGGCGCCCACGGAGGTAGCGGTAATGACAGTCCGCCCTCACACGCGCGAACGATGCGCTCCTCGCAGCAGGCACTGCCCTCCCCTGCTCGTTGGCACTCCAGGCATCTGTATCACGGATGCGGGGCAGTGGTGTGCATGTCAGATGGTGGCACGGTGGCGGTGTGCGCTGCGGCCGAGTGCGGACGCGACTCTCGTGTGTGTGCGGCAGGGTCATGCCGCTCGCGTGTGTGTGGCAGCGAGCGGCCCGGCGGCGGTGTGCGCTGCGACCGAGTGCAGTCGTGACGCTCGTGTGTGCGCGGCAGGCGGCGGCAGGGCGGCGGTGCGCGCTGCGACCGAGTGCAGTTGGGACACTCGTGTGTGCACGGCAGATGGCATCACGATGGCTGTGTGTACTGTGATCGTGTGCGGTCTTGCCGCTCTCGTGTGTGCGGCAGAGAACGGCACGGCGACGGTGTGTGCTGCGGCCGACTGCGGCCGCGACGCTCGCATGTGCGCGGCAGATGGCGGCGGGGTGGCAGTTTCCGCTGCGATCAAGTGCGGCCATGTTGCTCGCGTGCGAGCGGCAGATGATGGCGGGGCTACGGTGCGCACTGCGATCAAGTCCGGCTGCGACGCTCGCGTGTGCGCGCCAGAAAGCGGCGAGGTGGCAGTGCCCGCTGCGATCAAGTGCGGTCGCGTCGTTCGCATGTGAGCGGCAGAAAGCGGCAGGGTGGTGTGCGCTGCGAGCGTGTGCGTGTCAGATGGCGGCAGGGTGGCCGTGTGCGCTGTGAGCGCGGCCACAACACTTATGTGTGCGCGGCAGATGGCAGCAGGGCGGCAGTATGTGCTGCGTCCGAGTGTGGTCGCGACGCTTGCGTGTGCGCGGCTAATGATGGCAGGGCGGCTGTGTGCACTGCGGCCGTGTGCGGTGGCGACGCTCGCGTGTGTGCGGCAGATAGCGGCAGGGTGGCAGTGAGAGCTGTGAGCGCTTGTGCTGTGAGCGTGTGCGGCCACGTGGCCGTGCGCGGCGCTTGTGTGTGCGCGGCGGAAGGCGGCAGGGCTGCAGTGCGCGCTGCAACCAAGTGCGCTCGCGGCACTCGTGTGTGTGCGGCAGATGACAGCAGGGCGGCCGTGTGTGCTACAGGTCAGGTGCATTCTCAGAATGCCTGAAATCTGGGGTCAGGTAGTGGCTGTATGTGCTGGGTAGCCCCCGGTCGCGCGTTGAAGCCCCCCACCCAAAAGGCTTCCCCTCCAATCGAGGGTGGTCTTCAGGAGCTTACTCCTTTGATCTGTCTGAAATTTTGGGCATGACCTGGCAGGGCCATATGTATACAGAAGTACGTAGTTCAGGTGCATGCTCAGAATTCCTGGAGTGGCGGCAGCCGCGCACCGCACGCTTAGTGCCGCAGCTTCCTGGCATCCATGCTCCAGGTGCCTGAGGTGGGAGAGCAGCAGGGCTGTCCAGCGCGCGCTACGTGGAGCGCAGCGTGCGTGCGGGGGTGCGGGTTGGGGGAAGAGCCCAATGGGAAGCCCCGGCGCCAGCCGCAAGCAGAGCGCTAGGCGCCGCAGCCGCCAAGCGTCCATGCTCCAGGTGCCTGGTGTAGGAGGAGATGAGACGGGACGCAGGTTTGCACTGTGCGTGTCTACGTTGACCACGGTACGGTACCACGTCCTGCGCACTTAAGCGAACAAGGCAGCACGAGTCGAGGGCAGCACGAGACGCCTTTTACTTGCGAAACGGCCTCATAACTTCCTGGCCGCTGCATCGACATGAGCTGGGGAGTTGATAACGAGTCTTAGTCGATGAATGCTTGGAGTGAGTAGTTGGGTGATGGTGCGCGCGCATCATCGCACGCCTTTGCAAGCTTCGATTCACACTCCACACTCGCTGCAATTCCGACAAATTACATCATACGACACGAAACGGCGTACGAGGCACACACACACACAGCTTTGAAGCCCAACGTTACACTCATGGCTTCCTCGCCTAACGGCGCTGGATTGGCGGCCGACATCGAGGAGGAGGCGCGCGCAGCGACCATTGACGCGGCATGGTCCACGATCATGGACGGGGACATGGAGAGTGAGTGGGGAGGGTGCTGCTGGCGTGCCTGGGCCTACTAGCAGCCCTCTTAAAAGTGTACCGACCGCTGTCTTGTTTCGCAGGAACCATGACCATCGCCGCGTTCACAGAAGTCCTCTACTCGGTGTTGGACTTCTTTGCGCCGTGGAAGGAAACGACCAGGTGCGTCGGTAGTCCAGGTGTTGCACTCTGTCCGCTGCCGGCATGCATCTGACACGTGACACGTGTGCATGCGTCATATCCTTTTACGTCAGGGTCAAGGACTTGTGGAAGGCGGTGGAGGCCATGCGGGTGGCAGGCGCGAGCGGCGGCATCAACTAGTGAGTGCAGGCGTGTTGCGCGTGTGCGCGCACGTGTGCGTGCGCGTGTGCGCGCGCGTGTGCAGCGCTTCGGCAGCGCCCGCAACACCCGTCCCTGCTCCCATGCGTGGCAGCGGTTCCCTGCTGCAGTTGCCCCGCCTGGCGTTAACACCCTCGTGCACACCTCACGCGCACCACCGTCCGTGCCAGCCGCCGCCCCGGCGGCGGGGCAGGGGACGCACGCGCGTCACGCAACGCACCCTACCACATTCACAACGCCCGAGGCGCCGCCGCCTCAGGCGTCTCATTCACTTGCGTGAATCGGGCGGCGCCTCGGCCTCAGGCGCTCCGATTGTCTGTGCACCCACGACCGCCTCAGGCGTATTATGACCGCATCAACTTGCGCGGATCAGACGGAGGGGCTGTGGTAGGGCCACCCATCCCCGCACCCACTCACCCACCCATGCGCCTGCGATCCCCTCCATGCAGCTCCAGCTTCAGGGCCATGACAGAGCAGCAAAAGCTGGAGCCTCCATAGGCAATCAGGGTTTCAGCTTGCGGGCGCAAGCAGGCCGTCAAAAAACAGGCGGCAACCACCCCTGCACCCATCCAACCCCACCCTCATCCACGCACGTGCCTGCGATCCCCTCGGTGATCCTTTTCGGCTTTTGGAGCCGGATTTTGGAGCCATAGAGCCAGATTTCCAGTCAGATGGCTCCAGAAAGTCGACTGAAATTCCTTAAAAAAATTCACTGGATCCCCTCCATGCAGCTCCGGCTTCACGGCTTACATGACGGAGAGCGAGCGCGGCGTGCACGCGGCTGCGCTCGCTGCAAAGAGGGAGGTGGAGCGGAAAGAGCGGCGCGCGTCCATGGGCAAAGAGGTAGGCAGGTTGGGGGGGGGGGGGGAGGAGGGCGCAGGGTCTGCAGGAGGTAGAAGGCTGGGGGAGGGGTAGGTTGGTGGGAGGGGAGGTCTGCGGGGAGGAGGGGGGTGGGAGGGGAGGCTGGTGGGAGGCAGGGGCTGGCGGGACGGGGGAGGGCTGGCGGGAGGGGGGTGCCGCAGGGTCTACGTCTGCTGCTGCTGCCACCTTTGTAAGACTCTATGCGTGTGCATGCATGCGCTCTTCCCACATGCGTGCTGTGTGCCCCAGCCCCTCCCCCCTTCCCTCCCCTGCCCTCCCAGGCGCCCGCAGCTGCAGCTGCACTAGCAGCAGCACCAGCCATCAAAGAGATCGAGGTCTCGACCGCAATCCTGCGCTACTGCGCGGCGCAGGCGCGCGACACCGCGCAGGCGCGCGAGCAGGCGCGGGCGCCCCGCGACGACGGGCCGCCCGGCACGCAGGCGTTCAAGATTGGCGCGTTGTTCAGGCGGTGCGTTTGCGCTTTGACATTTGGGCTTTGTGATTGTGCCTGGGGGGTGGGTGGGGGGGGGTGGGGGCAGGCGCGTGACCCCGCGGCGTGGGGCGCGCGAGCAGGCGAGGGCGCCCCGCGAGGACGGGCCACCCGGCACGCAGGCGGTCGAGATTGGCGCGCTCTTCAGGCGGTGCGTTTGCGCTCCGGCATTAGGGCTTTTTTTGTGGTGGGGAGGAGGGGGGGGGGGGCAAGCACGCGAGCAGCCGCGGGCGCGCGAGCAGCCGCGGGCGCTCCGCGAGGGCGGGCCGCCCGGCACGCAGGCGTTCAAGATTGGCGCACTCTTCAGGCGGTGCTTGCGCCCCGGCGTTTATGTCTGCATGTTTGTGGCCGTGTGTTTGTGTTTGTGCCTCATCATCCTTCCTCCCGCGCCCCCTCTTCCCTTGTGCTCTCCGAAGATTCCCACCCAAAGGCACAGCAGCAGTTAAGCAGGACGTCAACCTCTATGACCCCGCGCGCTTCCTCTCTCTGCTGATTCAACGCTGCTTCAGCGTTCTACCCCCCCCCCTCTTCCCTTGTGCTCTCCGCAGATTTCCCCCTCCAAAGGCACAGCAGCAGTGGAGCATGACGGCAACCTCCACGACCCCGCGCGCTCGCTCTCTCTGCTGATTCAACGCCTCGCCCCCCCCCCCCCTCTTCCCGCATGCAGCTCTCGTCGCCGGTTTGACGCCTCACTCCTTTTACTCTTCCTCCCCTCTCCACCCCCAACCCCCCCCCCTCTGTGCCCACAGGTTCCTGCCCAAAGGCACAGCAGCAGCCGAGCAGGACGGCAACCTCTACGACCCCGCGCGCTCGCTCTCTTTGCTGATTTAATGCATCATCCTTCCTCCCCCCCTCCTTCCCCTCCCGCCCGGTGTGCCCACAGGTTCCTGCCCAGAGGCACAGCAGCAGTCAAGCAGGACGGCATCTTCTATGACCCCGCGCGCTCACTCGCTCTGTTGATTCAACGCATCATCCTCCGCCCCCCCCCCCCCTCTTCCCTTGTGCTCTCCGCAGATTCCCACCCAAAGGCACAACAACAGCCTAGCAGGACAGCAACATCTTCGACCCCGCGCGCTCGCTCTCTCTGCTGATTCAACGCCTCGTCATCCGCCCCCCCCCCCTCTTCCCTTGTGCTCTCCTCAGAATTCCCTCCCAAAGGCACAGCAGCAGTGGAGCATGCCGAAAGCCTCTGCGCCGCCCCTCGCTCGCTGTCCACTGATTCAACGCCTCATCTTCCTTCTTCCCCCCACCCCATCTCCACCATGTGCCCACAGGTTCCTGCCCAAAGGCACGGCAGCAGCCAAGCAGGATGACAGCATCTGCGTCGTCCTTCACTCGCTCTTCGCTGCTTCAACGCCTCATCCTACCCCCCCACCCTCTTCCCTTGTGCTCTCCGCAGATCCCCCCCCCCCCAAAAAGGCACAGCAGCAGCCGAGCGGGACGGCAACCTCTGCGCCGCCCCTCGCTCGCTCTTCGCTGCTTGAACGCCTCATCTCCCGTCTTCCCCCTACCCCCTCCCCTCCTGTGCCCACAGGTTCCTGCCCAAAGGCACAGCAGCAGCCGAGCAGGATGACAGCAACATCTTCGTCGCCCCTCGCTCGCTCTTCGCTGCTTCAACACCTCACCCCCCCCCCCACACACCCTCTTCCCTTATGCTCTCCGCAGATCCCCCGCCCCCAAAGGCACAGCAGCAGCCGAGCAGGACGGCATCCTCTATGACCCCGCGCGCTCACTCTTTCTGCTGATTCAATGCCTCCCCCCCCCCCCCCCCAACCCTCTGCCCTCGTCAGGTTCCTCTCCAAAGGCACAGCAGCAGCCGTCAGAAAGCAGATTTTATCGCCGGTTTGACGCCTCAGGCCCTTTACTCTTCCTCCCCTCCCCAGCCCCCACCCCCCTGTGCCTACAAGTTCCTGCCTAAAGGCACAGCAGCAGTAGAGCATGGTGGCGACCTCTACAACCCCGCGCGCTCGCTCTCTCTGCTGATTCAACGCCTCCCTCCCCCCCTCTTGTGCCCACAGGTTGCTCCCCAAAGGCACGGCAGCAGCCGAGCAGGATGACAGCCTCAGCGTTGCCCCTCGCGCGCATTCCCTGCCCGTCGGCAGCCGCTCGCGCCGCTGCTTTTACGCGTTCCCAGACGCCGCCGTGCCGCTGGCGTGCGTCGAAGAGACCGCCGGTGACGACCCCGTGGCTGGTGACTGCAAGTACACCAAGAACCACGTCGCCGATGGGACACCGCAGACCGTGGCGGCACGCGCCGCTGCCGTCGACCGCTCCGACCGGCGTGGGAGCCTTGACGCTGGCCGCGTGCACTTTGGCGGGCTACTCGAGGGCGCCACTCGAGGCGGGGCGGGCGCGGGCGGGAGATCGCCTGGCCAGCTGCTGTGGGGCGGGGAGCTGGACGCGTTGGTGGCGAAGCACATTGAGGCGGAGGCCGGGCTGCGTATGGACGCGCACATCGCAGCTGAGGTGTGCTGCTGCTGCTGTTGCTGTTGCTGTGTATCTGTGCATGTGTGCACTACTGCTGCTGCTGCTGCTGCTGCTGCTGCCGTGCGTGCGTGCGTGGTTTTCGACTGACACTGTGGCTGTGCAGAGACGATGGTCATCCTGGCAAGGCAGCCGTAACCGTGTTTCCCCGCTGCCCGCGCGCGCAGGACTCGCGCATGCCGTCCTCCCGCACCACCGCCGTCAGCCGATTCGCTGCGTCCGGCACCAGCAACGGCCGCAGGTCCAGCTTGTCAGTCGAGACGCTCAACGGGTATATATATACACCAGCAGTGCGGGCAGCGCCCGCCGCCGAAGGCGGCCCGCGCGGCCCGCTACTGCGCTCTACGTCTTCGAGAGGGGGGGCGGAGAGGCGCGCGAGTTGCAACATCATGTTTGCCGAGAGCGTCGCCGCCGCCGCCGCTGGCGGCGGCCTCCTCGAGGCGTGTGGGCTGGTGCGCAGCAGCCTCAGCGGCGGCAGCCTCCTCGGGGCGAGCGCTGCTGGGCGCAGCAGCAGCAACGGCGGTGGCAGCCTCCTCGGGGCGAGCTCTACAATGCGCGGCAGCCTCAGCAGCGGCAGCGTCCTCGGGGCGAGCTCTACAATGCGCGGCAGCCTCAGCGGCGGCAGCGTCCTCGGGGCGAGCGCTGCGGGGCGCAGCAACAGCAACGGCGGTGGCAGCGGCGGCAGCAGCGTCTGCGGTAGCCCCGGCCGCACGGCGTCGATGCTGGACGCGACGATAGGCGACCGGCGACCGGGCTTGATGTCATGTGATGCAGCCGGCGGGGACCAGCAGCCAAGCCCCCCCCCGTCGCAGCGGCTGCAGCGGTGGAAGTCCAGCGGCCGCAGCAACGGCAGCAACGGCAGTGGCGGCGGAGCCGGCGCCGATGGCGGGTCTGCTGCGGACCAGATCGACCGGATCCGGAGGAACAGCTGCGGACCAGGCGCGGCGCCGCTGCGGACTGCCGCCGCTGCCGCCGCCGCTGCCGCCACCGGCACCGGCGTGCAGACCCCCTATGGCGTTGACCGCAGGCACACTGACGACGTGGCGCTGCGTCCGGCCACCGCCGCGGGCACCGTCATGCGGGGCCGCGAGCGGCGCGTGAGCACCGGGCCCTCGCCGCAGCTGCCGAGCCCCTTTGCTGCCCGCACCACCGCAGTGTCCGACGAGCACGTGCACGCGGCTGCGAGCGGGGCCGCGGCGGCAACCGCGCTTGGCGGTTTTACGTCCGCGGCTGCGCTCACGGCCGCGGCTGTGGCGTCGCCTGCGCAGCGCCGATCCACAGCAGCAGCGAGAGGGTGGGGGGCGCCGGCGGCTTCGTCGCCTCGCCGCGCAAAGCGCACTTCAGCTACGGCTCTCCGCCCGTCGCGGCCGCCGCGCCGCACGGCAGTGTGCCAACGATGATGGGCGTGCTGCAGTCCGCCTCGTCCGGCGTGCACGCTCACGGGCCCAAATCGCCAGCAGCTGCCGCGGTCGCCGTGGGCCCCGGCGGCACATCTGCAGCGCACGTCGCCGCCGCCGCCCACACACCCACATCGCCGTCGTCGCCGCGGCCTCCGGCGCACGCGCGCGCTCCTAGCTTAAGGCGCACGCCCAGCTTCGGCTCCGGCGCTGCGCGCTCTGCGAGCTTCACGTCTGGGGTCCACAACCAGGACAGGCGCAGCCTCGACTTGTCGTAGGTGTCGACGACTCCCCTACCACACTCCAAGCGCCTGAGTCGTGTAGACCAAGGCGTCCGCGGCGGTCGGGGTTGCGCCCGAGGCGCTCGGGGGTGCGCCTGGTGCGGTTGTGAGGCCCGCCACAGGCACTACCTCGACTTGTCGTAGGTGTCGACGACTCCCCTACCACAATCCAAGCGCCCGAGTCGTGCAGGCCAAGGCGTCCGCGGTGGTCGCGTTTGCGCCCGAGGCGCTCGGGCGTGCGCCCGAGGCGCTCAGGGGTGCGCCTGGTGCGGTTGTGAGGCCCGCCACAGGCACTACCTCGACTTGTCGTAGGTTTCGACGACTCCCCTACCACAATCCAAGCGCCCGAGTCGTGCAGGCCAAGGCGTCCGCGGCGGTCGCGTTTGCGCCCGAGGCGCTCGGGCGTGCGCCTGAGGCGGTCGGGGGTGCGCCTGGTGCGGTTGTGAGGCCCGCCACAGGCACTACCTCGACTTGTCGTAGGTGTTGACGACTCCCCTACCACATCCCAAGCGCCCGAGTCGTGCAGATCAAGGCGTCCGTGGCGCCTGAGGCGGCCGGGGGGTGCGTCCGAGGCGGTTGTGAGGCCCCCACAGGCGCGCAGCGCAGATCAAGACGCTCCCTGTGCCTTGACGACGACGGCGTAGACGTCGCCCCCGTCTTACCGTACAACAGCGTTGTACGTGGGGCGTTGACACACCGTGCTGGGTGGCACGCGCCATGTCGGCGGATTGATTCCTTACCGCGGGAGGCCTCCCGCCTGCACCGTTCATTCGAAAAATGCGACATCGTCGATTTCACACTTGTTGGAGCAAAACACACCTCTGGTTAGCTTGCGATTTCCGGCGGCAGACTGGCCTTCGGTCAATCCTTCTTTACCGCCTCCGTTTCGCTGACGGCAGTATACTGC
>VFSX01000428.1:0-27500 GCA_016618255.1 Chlamydomonas sp. UWO 241 | reverse complement strand
CTAGGAGGGTGTGCACACAGGGAGGGGCAGTTTGTGTGCTGGGGCATTCATGGGCAGGGAGTGACAGACGGCGCCAGGTCGTCACCCTGGCGCCCCCGCCACGCGCCTACAACAGCGCAATTCCATACTATACTCGTATGGCGGTTCTACAGTCGCGGAGTAGGCCGTGGGCCGCGTTGTGGCGACAGCGGGTGTTGTGCTGAGTCAGCGGCACTGAGTGGTAGCTCCCCCGCGCCCCGGGCCCTCCCCACCGCCGCAACGCGATGCAAGCGTCTTTACATACACGTATAGGACCTGTTCCCTCGCTGTGGGGACCAGTTGGGCGCGCTGGGGCGCCGACCAAATTTTGCGATGGCGAGACCGCAACTTGGCACCAACTTTCACTGAGGCCACTCACGCCCCTGAGTATTTAGACATAAGCTTTTGAGCCCATCCCGCAGCGATGTACCGGGTCAGACGGTGCTGAGGGGCCCTGTACACTAACATCACTTGTTACATCCCAAACCCGGGGGCTTCGCCGAAAATCACTGGCAACACCAGTATCGACAGAGAGAGTAGTGTTACAAATCCACAGCCGACGGTCACAATTAGTTCCAAACACAATAACTGATTAGTTTCAAAGTTCCAGCGGGACTATCAGACAGCAGGCCCAAGGCCCACCAAAAGGTTAAGATACAAAAGTAGCCCACGGTAGCGCCACCCACACGAGGTGGCGGGGACCAAGCAGCACTGCAAGCCAGGCACCACACTCAGCCCTGTTTGTGGGATTGCCCCCACCAGTGCGCTGGCCGCCCCCCACTGTGCCCTCCGCCCCAACCTCGCGCGGGCTCCTCCCTCCTTTGACCCAGCCTGCTCGCGCGCCACACCCACCCCCCCACTCACTCCCCCCCCCCCACACACACGCACACTCTCACACACTCATGTGCCTAAACCCTTGACCCTTGACCTGAACCCTGCCCAACCCAAATCCCAACGTCTGAGGCGCGCAAGTGAAGGTAGTAATAACGCCTAAGGCGGTCAGGCGGTGGTGTGCGCCTCAGGTCGTGGCGACACCTGAGGCGCTCGGGGTGGCGCCTCAGGCGGTCGGGGTGACGCCTCCGGTGGTCGGGGTGAAGCCTCAGGCGCTCGGGGTGGCGTCTGAGGCGGTCGGGGTGACGCCTCAGGCGGTCGGGGTGAGGCCCAAGGCGCTCGGGGTGACGCCTTAGGCGCTCGGGGTGAAGCCTCAGGCGGTCGGAGCGCCTCAGGCGGTCGGAGCGCCTGAGGCGCCGCCTGATGCGCGCAAGTGAATGGGACACCTCAGGCGCCACCTCAGGCGTTGTGAATGTGGTAAGGTTGAGCCTTAACCTGAAACCCTGCCCAACCCAAATCCCAACGTCCAACGAGGCGCGCAAGTGGAGGCGGTCATAACACCTGAGGCGGCCGGGGTGACGCCTGGGGCGGTCGGGGTGACGCCTCCGGCGGTCGGAGTGCCTCCGGCGGTCGGGGTGACGCCTGAGGCGGTCGGGGTGACGCCACATACGCTCGGGGTGACGCCTCAGGCGGTCGGGGTGACGCCTCAGGTGGTCGGAGCCGCCCGAATCGGACATGATCATGCGGGCCTGTGTACCCCGGCTGTGCCTCCGCAGGGAGGAGTCGGATCTGGGGTCCGAGTGCCCCGTCTAGGTCCAGCCCCGACCCACTAGCCCCCCACCACCAGTTGCCAGCCACCCGTCTGTTGCGCTCGGGCATTTTACGCCGAGCAGGGTTGGATACGCTGCCGGTAGGTGTGAACACACGCCTGTGAAATCCATCCTACAAAATTCATTATCACACAGCGCGACTACGTCTGGCGGTGCTGGATCGTCTGGCCAGTCTGCAGCTCCGATGGTCGACTTCAACCGCGCCCTTCGCCCTCGCCCCCAACCCTCCCTCCGCCCAAAGCCCTAAACCTGATGCCCGCAAATCCCCCCAAAACCCAAAACACACCCAAGACACCCCAACCCCCCCCCAAAGCACCCCAAAAGACACCCCGAAAACACACCCAAATCCATCATCTTAAATCCATTATCACACAGTGCGACTACATCTGGCGATGCTGGCTCGTCTGGTCAGTCTGCAGCACCGATGGTCCACCCCAGCCGCGCCCTTTTCCCTCCCCCCAACCCTTCCTTGAGCCCGCAACCCACAAAACCCGGAAGTCCCACCCCCCTTAACCGTCAACCCTGAAATTATACACACAGCGCGACCACGTCTGGCGGTGCTGGATCGTCTGGGCAGTCTGCAGCGCCGATGGTTGACTTCAACCGAGTGTCACGCGACGGGCATCCCGACTCCAAGGTGTGTGTGTGTGTGTGTGTGTGTTGAATGTAGTTGAAAGTTGAAGTTGGTTGGCCCGAGTGGCAACCCCCCCCCCCCGCCATGTGATGTACCCCTCTTAGCGCTGATTGGTCCCCCGCTGTAGAACGACACACATGTGCCTTTTAACCTCTGGAACATTGCCAGTACTTAAGTACGGGTAGTGCTGTTGCAGTCGTGTAACATTATGGAATGGAATGGAATGTGTGTGTGTGTGTGCGTGTGTGTGTGTGTATGTGTGTATGTGTGTGCGTGTGCATGTGTTTGTGTGTGTGTGTGTGTGCGTGTGTGCGGCACAGCTGGTTGACTTCTAACCGCGTGTCAAGCGACGGGCAACCCGACTCCACGTTGTGTGTGTGTGCATTGGGTGGTGTGTGTTTGTGTGTGTGCGTGCGTGCACACGTGCGTGCATGCGCATGCTTGCACACACGTTCGTGTGCATGCGTAAGCACTTCCGAGTGTGCCCGTGCGCGTGCACACGCCCTAGCCCTACCCTGCCAACACCCATACACACCGCCCAAACAACACCTCCAAAACACAGGACAACGGCAGCAGGAGCACCCACACACACACACGCACAAGCCCCCCCTTCCCCCCCTGTAACACACAGCGCTGGTGCCGTTTGTTGGGTGTCAAAGTGCTCTTGCCTCGCACTAGACTCTCTTGCCCACCCGGTCCAGGGGAGTAGGCAAGCCCAGTGGGAACCCCACACTTGGTTCCCACTCCCAGCTAGAGGGCGCATACAGTCCCTGCTGGCCACTGTGGAGCCTTGGTCCAGCTAAGGGGCACAGGCATAACAACTAGAGGGGGTGTATGTGACACCCCCACGCACCTGCTTCAAACACCTTAGGGTTTTAGGGTTTTAGGGTTTAAACCCTAAACCCTACACCCTCACCCTAACCCCCCTCACCCTAAACCCCTTCACCCTAAAACCCAAGACTTAAAACCCTTCAAACACCTCCCAACCAACACACCCGAAAAACAGGACAACGGCGAAGGGAGCGATGGCGGTGGGCGCAATGGGCGCAAGAAGCGCACGCGCAACGAGCAGCAGGTGTGTGTGTGTGTGTGCGTGTGTGTGCGCGCGTGTGTGTTTGTGCTTGCGTGACTGTGTCAGATGAAGTGCAATCGCGCTGCGCACTTGACAACAATGCCGGTTTATCACAGACAATCTGTTCACTCTCTCTCTCTCTCTCTCTCTCTGTCTTCTCTCTCTCTCTCTCTCTCTCTCTCTTCTCTCTTTATCCCGTCTGTCCCTCTCTCTTTCCCCCTCTCTCTACTCATTCTTTCCTTCCTCTCTTGCCTCTGGTGTCGGCCATCATCCAGTTGCCTGCGTGCCCATGCGTGCCCATGTGTGCCCATGCGCAGATGGAGCACAATCGCGTCGCGCAGCAAAAGTACCGCGAGCGCAAGAAGCACGAGAACAGCGGGCTGCAGGTGAGACTTGAGGGTGTGTGTGTGTGTGTGTGTGTGTGTGAGGACAGTGAAGAGAGGGAGAGGGGAAGAGGGGGGACGATGGAGGGGCAGAGAGAGGGAGAGGGTGAGACAGGACGAGAGAGAGCGCAGGGGGGGGGGGGGGGGCGGGGGGAGAGAGGGAGAGGGGGCAGTGTGGGAGAGGCAGCGAGGGCGGCGGCAGGTGTGGGGAATAGATAAAGACACAAAATGGAGAGAGAGAGGGTGAGGGAGGGAGGAAGACAGAGAGAGAGCAAACGAGGGAGAGCGAGGGAGAGGGAGAGTGAGATAGAGTGAGATAGAGGGGGAGAGGGGGAGAGGGGGAGGAAGACAGAGAGAGAGCGAACAAGAGAGAGCGAGGGAGAGGGAGAGGGAGATAGAGTGAGATAGAGGGTGAGCGAGTGAGAGGGGGAGAGGGGGAGAGGGGCGAGGGGGAGAGGGGGGGAGGGGAGGAGGGGGGGAGAGGGGGAGAGGGGAGAAGGAGGAGACAGAGAGAGCGAAAGAGAGAGAACGAGGGAGAGTGAGAGTGAGATAGAGTGAGAAAGAGGGTGAGGGGGGAGAGGGGGAGAGGGGGAGAGGGGGAGAGGGGAGAGGGGGAGAGGGGGAGAGGGGAGGGGAGAGGGGAGAGGGAGAGGGGAGAGGGGAGAGGGGGAGAGGGGAGAGGGGAGAAGGGGGAGGGGGGGGGGGAGGGGGGAGGGGGAGGGGGGAGGGGGGAGAGGAAAGAGGGGAGAGGGGGGAGGGGGGGCAGGAGAGGGAAATAGGCAAGCCGGAAGGAAATTCAGAAGAGAAAGAGAGGCAGAGTGAAAGTCGGAGATAGAGGGAGAGCGGTGGAGAGTATACAGGGTGCGCAAGCAGCCCTATCCCCTGGAAGCAGTTAGGACCTATTTTGGAGGCGTCGCACAATAGCTCTCCTTTTTGCTCTAGGACTACACGTTGGCAGGCAGCCGGCTGGTGGCCACCGCCCCTAACAAGTAATTGTGAGGGCCAGAACTGGACTTGAGTCTAGGCGGTGGTACTAGGACTAGAGGTAGTCTTTGCTGGAAAGCCGATGCAACTGTAGCTGGCAGGCAGGCGGGCAGGTAGCCGGCTTGGTCGGCTGTTGTCTGCACATCTGATGTATGCAAAAACTGCCCCCCCCCCCGCATACACAAACAATACAAACACACACGCGCACTGACACGCACCGACGCACACACGCACGCACACACACAAACACACGCACGCACGCGCGCACACACACACACACATACACACACGCACCGAAACGCACGCACACGCACCGAAACGAACGCACACACACACACACACACACACTCCCGCAACGCAGGCTGCAGTTGACCTTCTGACTGCTGAGCTGGCGGTGATGAAGGCGTTTGAGGTGCGCGTAGGCTTTGGTTACAGTAACAGTCTCAGTTTCAGTTGTACTTCAACATCATTTCCGCTCGCTCTCTCGTCGCACGCGCGCACGCACGCACGCACGCACGCACGCACACACGCACACACGCACACACACGCACGCACGCACACACGAGCACACGCACGCACGCACGCGACACACCCTCCCCCCCCCACACACGCACACACACACACACATACTCACGCACCCACGCACCCACCCACAGATCCGCGCGGCTAAGCTGGAGGCTTCCAACGCCGCTCTCGCCCACGAGGTATGCACATGCGTGCATGCGTGCGCACAAACGCCTCTCCCTATCTGTCTCTCGCGCGCTATCTCGCTCGCTTTCTCTCGTTCTCTCTGTCCTCCTTTCTTCCCTCTGACTCTCTCCCTCTCTCTTTTCATGTGTCCCTCCCCCCCCCTCCCCTCCCCTCCCCTCCCCTCCCCTCCCCTCCCCTCCCCTCCCCTCCCCGCCGCATTCTCTCCCTCTCTCTCACACACACACACACACACACACACACAGACACACACACACACACACGCACAGGTCATGGCTGCGACCTCTGCCCTTCACTCTGCGCGCATCCTCACACACACACACACACACACACTCTCACACGCACACGCACACACAGGTCGTGGCTACGACCTCTGCCCTTCACTCTGCGCACACACACACACACACTCACACGCACACGCACACACAGGTCGTGGCTGTGGCCTCTGCCCTTCACTCTGCGCACACACACACACACACACACACACACACACAACACACACACACACACACGCACACACGCACACGCACACGCGCACACAGGTCGTGCCTGCGACCTCTGCCCTTCACTCTGCGCGCATCCTCACAAACACACACACACACACATAGGTCATGGCTGTGACCTCTGCTCTTCACTCTGTGCGCATCCTCACACACACACACACACACACACAGGTCATGGCTGCGACCTCTGCCCTTCACTCTGCACGCATCAACGGCGCTGAGAAGGACGCGACAATCAGCCGCCAGCTGGCGACGATCTCAGAGCAGGTAAAGACAAGAGACAGAGCCAGAGAGAGTGAGAGAGAAAGAGGGAGAGAGAGAAAGAGGGGGAGAGAGAAAGAGGGAGAGAGAGAGAAAGAGGGAGAGAGAGAGAGAGAGAGAGAGAACCAAATGGAGGGGGGAAGGGAGGATGCAAGAGAGTGAAGAGAGGCAATGGCGCCGAGAAGGACGCGACAATCAGCCACCACCTGGCCACGATCTCAGAGCAGGTAAAAATGAGAAATATGAAGAGACAGAGAGAGAGGGTGAGAGAGAGAGAGAGAGAGACAGACGGAGTTCAGGGTGGTTAGGGTGGAAGAGCGGGAGAGGGGGAGAGAGAGAGGCAAGGGAGGCAGGTAGGCGCGACAATCAGCCGCCAGCTGGCGACGTTCTCGGAGCAGGTAATAAAAGGAGATACATATTAAGAGAGAGGGAGTGAGAGAAAGCCCCGCCACTTTTTATTATTATTATTAATAACTTCCTGAATGCGATGGGAGGTCTCCCTGACTCTGCAACTTCCATCACCACCACCATCGCCGCAGAACTCTCTCCTTGCGGCTCAGCGGAAGATGATCCTGGGCCAGCACACCAAGCTGTGCCTGCCGTATTTCTTTGCATGTTCTTTTCTGCTTCTCGCAACATTTCATCCCTGGGCTCCATTGGCATGTGTCCCTGACTCTGCAATGTCCATCGCCACCACCATCGCCGCAGAACTCTCCTCGCGGCTCAGCGGAAGATGATCCTGGACCTGCACACCAAGCTGCGCCGAACACATATTGTTTGCATGTTTTTTTTTCTCTCTCGCAACATTTCATCCCTGGACTCCATTGGCATGTGTCCCTGACTCTGCAACTTCCATCACCACCACCATCCCCGCAGAACTCGCTCCTCGCAACTCAGCGGAAGATGATCCTGGACCAGCACATCAAGCTGCGCCACATTTGTTTTCTACAGACTATGACGACATGTATTGATCACTCACCCCCCGAACCCAACTCCCACTCACCCCCCCACACAAACGCACCCACCCAATCGCAGACCTCCCTCCTCACGGCCCCGCGGAAAATGATCCTGGACCAGCACACAAAGCTGCGCCTGCCACATTGTTTTTGCACGTTTTTTTATTCCCGCTTCATTTCTTCCCTGGACTCCATTGGCATGTGTCCCTGACTCTGCAACTTTCATCATTATCATGCAGAACTCGCTCCTCGCGGCCCAGCAGAAGATGATCCCGGACCAGCACACCAAGCTGCGCCTGCCGCTTTGCATGTTCTATTCTGCTTCTCGCAACAAAGCATTCCTGAACTCCACTGGGCATGTGTCCTTGACCTTTGAAACTTCCAGCACCATCACCATCATCATCACCATCGCCGCAGAACTCCCTCCTCGCTGCACAGCGGAAGATGATCCCGGACCAGCACACCAAGCTGCGCCTCTTCCCACACTGTTTCTTCATTTTTCTGTGAAGACTGCTATGCACAAAACTATCGCTTATCGCTCCCACCTTTCGATCACCCCAATCGCAGAACTCGCTCCTCGCGGCCCAGCAGAAGATGATCCTGGACCAGCACACAAAGCTGCGCCTGCAGGAGGACATCATCACGCAGCTCAAGGACAAGCTCCAGGTGCGTTCTTCTATCCACATGCGGTCAACTTGGGGCAGGGCGGCTCGCTGCCTGTTCCTCTCTGCAAGGGCTTTCTCTCTGCAAGGGCTTTCCAGAGAGCCCGGTTGCATCGGATTCCGTGTAGTGTGGTGGCAGCTGCTGCGCTGTTTTCGTCCGTAGGGTGTGTGATGACGGCATCACGCAGCTCACAAGGACAAGCTGCAGGTCAGCCCTTCTTCAACTAGTACACGCACGGGGGAAATAAGATAGCCCCCCCTGCTCCTCTCTGCGGGGGCTTTCCAGAGAGCCCTGTTTCATCGGATTCCGTGTATTGTCGTGGCAATTGCCGCGCTTTGTTCGTCCGCAGAGTGAGTGGGAACATCACAGCGCAGCTCAAGAGGGCAACCTCCAGGTCAGTCCTTCAACTATTACACGCACGGTGAAAATAAGACCCCCCTCTTCCTCTGCTCAAGGGCTTTCCAGAGAGCCTTGATTCATCGGATGCCGTGTTGTGTAGTGTGGTGCAGCGCTGTTTTTGTCCGTAGGTTGTGTCATGACAGCACCGCGCAGCTCAGCTCCAGGTCAGTTCCTCTTGAACTAGTACACACACGTTGAATAGTAGACCGCCCTCCCGTGCTCCTCTCTGCGGGGGGCTTTCCACGGAGCCCTTTTTCATCAAAATCCTTGTAGGAGGCAGATGGTGGTGGCAGATGCAGCATTATTTTCGTCAGTAGGGTGTGTGGGGTCATACTCACGCAGCTCAAGGACAGGCTCCAGGTAAGGCGGTGCCTAACTAACTCGGTCGGTGGATTAAGATGCCTCCCCCTCACTTGTTCCTCTCTGCGGGGGCTGTCTTGAGAGGCCCGTTTTTTTTTATATCAGATTCCGTGAAGTTTGGCGGCGGTTGCAGTGCTTTGTTTGCTTGTCGGGTGTGTGTGATGAAGTTATCCCGCAGCTCAAGGACAAGCTCCAGGTCAGTCGGTGGCTAAATAACTGGCTGGTCGGTGGATATAGGATGCCCTCCTGGTTCCTCTCGCCAACGGCTTTGCGCAAGCACGCACGCACGCACACACACACACACACACACACACACACTTGCACACACGCGCGCGCACACACGCACGAACACACACACTCGCCCCCCCCCCCCCAGGAGAGCTGCGCCAAGGCATGGGAGACCATGGCGGCAAACTCGGCCAACGATCAGAGGATCGACCCAGCACACACACACACACACACACACAGGAGAGCTGCGCCAAGGCATGGGAGACCACGGCGGCAAATTCGGCAAACGACCAGAAGATCGACCAAGAACACACACACACACACACTCACACACACACACACACACATCAGGGCCATACAGGGGGGGGCGGTCGGGATCCTGAAAATCGGACGGGGTTCTGGCGAAGGCATTCAGAAGACCGGACGGGGTCTGACTGGCCGTCCGGAAGTGTGAACAAGTGTGGACACGTTTTTTTTTTGCGCTGACCTTTGCCTCTCTCTCTTCCTACGCCACGAACCCATAGCAAAGCCTGCTCATTCCCGTTGCCAATCTGTATATGTGTACAGAGCGTGTTTATTCGGTATGCTCTGAAGAGCACTCTGAAGTAAGAGTAGTCCTAAGTAGAACTAGATTTTTACTTCAGTTGTGCGCCTGCTGCGCCTGCGCCCTCTGCGTGCTCGTGCGTGGTCCCACCCAGTTGTTGTCCTCATCTACCACAAAGACCGGCTCAGTAAGAGTGACCCCATCGTCGAGGGTGACCTCAAAGTCGCCCTCGTTTTGCAGGTCGTCGGCCAGTCGCCGGCACACCTCTCGAGATCAAACTTTAAGCCTGTAGCTGCCCCTAGAAAAAATGTAAATTTAGTGATTCTGGACACACTGAGCCAGCGAAACAGGGATTTGCAGCAGCTCAGCGAGGATTTCTTTTGGATTTTGACTTGCCTAAGTGTTTTAGCCTAAAAAAAGATGCTTCTAATGGGCTTTGTCCCCGGGTGGGATAGGTTTCCCACTTTGGCTAACCACTGGGTGAAAAAAAACGGATGGGCGGTTGGAACGCCATCCGGCAAAACGGATGGAGGCCCTCCGCGCCGAGCGTCGGCATCCGGAAAACCGGATAGCGCGCTGCGCGCGCCGTACGGTTTTCCGCCCACCAGGCAGACGGCAGCCGATCCGGATCCATTTGTACGGCCCTGACACACACACACACACACAGGAGAGCTGCGCCAAGGCATGGCAGACCATGGCGGCAAACTCGGCAAGCAACCAGAAGATCGACCCCCCCCCCCCCCACACACACACCAGTGATGCAGAAAACGTTTGGCATGATGGCGGTCTTGTGACGCGGAACACGCCCCGCAGGGCCGCTTGTGAGCGACTGGGGTCAATCTTGTGACGCAAAAGTGTGAATCGCCGATTTCACCCTCTTCACACAAAAAAACGCATTGTGCTCTGCGCTCTGGCGCAACGCGGAGGTCCCGCTTAACGAACCTCCCGTGTGACGCACGCAACCGCGTCACGGCTTTCTGCACCTCGGACACACACACCACACACACATACAAACACTGGAGACCTGCGCCCCAAGTATGGGGGACCATGGCGGCAAACTCGGTCAGCGACCAGAGGATCGACCCGACCACACTCACACACACACACACTCACACACACACACACACACACACACACACACACACACACACATATACACACTCACACTCACACACACACAGGAGAGCTGCGCCAAGGCCTGGGAGACCATGGCGGCAAACTCGGCCAACGACCAGAGGATCGACCCAGTTGCCGTGTGCCAAAAGATGCACGACGCCGTGCGCACGGCGATCGAGTCTGCACGGGACCAGGTCTGTGTGCGTGTGTGTGTGTGTGTGTGTGTGTGGATGTGTGCCAAAAGATGCACGATGCTGTGCGCACGGCGATTGAGTCGGCACGCAACCAGGTGCGTGTGTGTTTGTGCGTGTGTGTGTGTGTGTGTGTGTGTGTGTGTGTGTGGATGTGTGCCAAAAGATGCACGATGCTGTGCGCACGGCGATCGAGTCGGCACACGACCAGGTGCGTGTGTGTGTGTGTGTGTGTGTGTGGATGTGTGCCAAAAGATGCACGATGCTGTGCGCACGACGATTGAGTCGGCACGCGACCAGGTGCGTGTGTGTGTGTGTGTGTGTGGATGTGTGCCAAAAGATGCACGATGCTGTGCGCACGGCGATCGAGTCGGCACGCGACCAGGTGTGTGTGTGTGTGTGTGCGCGTGTGTGTGGATGTGGATGTGTGCCAAAAAATGCACGATGCCGTGCGCACGGCGATCGAGTCTGCACGCGACCAGGTGTGTGTATGTGTGTGTGAGTGTGTGTGTCAGTGTGGCAGAAAGGTGGTACGCAGATACTTTCGTACCCTGGGAGGGTCGTTTGATGGGGCGTGCGCGTACCGTGGGAGGGCGCGGCGGAGCCGCGCCAAGCCTTGCGCGTACCGTGGCGCGGCTCCGCCGCGCCACAGTACGCGCACACTAGGGCGCACTGCAGCGAGCATCGGATCCGCTGAGCGCGCAGCTCGCGTAAGGAGCGGTGGTGGACTCGTTCTCTCCCCTCAAAATGCTCGGTTTCCACGCGCACACACGCACACACTGCGTGACTTTCTTGCGCAATGCAGGAGGGCCTCGAGGGCACGCTCGGCTTGCTAAAGAAGCTGCCCGAGGCGCTGGTCGTGCAGATCTGACCCGGCTTGTCCTCCCCCTATTCATTTTCTCCTCTATGTTTTTCATGCGCATGCACACGAACACACGCATGCAGGAGGGCCTCGAGGGCACGCTGAGCATCTGGAGAAGCTGCCACAGGCGCTCGTGGTGCATCGCATGCACTCAAACACACACGTTTGTTTAAAAAAATGAGGAACCACCCAATCTGTTTTCTGCCCTTTGTGTGTGTGTGTGGGAGGGCCTCGAGGGCACGCTCGGCATGCTGGAGAAGCTGCCAGAGGCACTGGTCGTGCAATCAAATCACGCGTTGTTCCCCCCCCAAAAGGATAATCCCACGCTCTGACGCCCAACTAGAAAGCGCCCGAGTCCCACGCTGACGCCCGATGCTCGCCCCACGTGTGTGCTCGAGAAGCTTCCGGAAGCGCTGGTCGTGGCGATCTGACCAGACTCGTTCTCTCCCCTCGAAATCCCCGTTTTCCACGCTCGCACACTGTGTGCCTTTCTTGCGCAATGCAGGAGGGCCTCGAGGGCACGCTCGGCATGCTGGAGAAGCTGCCCGAGGCGCTGGTCGTCGAGATCTGCAAGAACATCCTGATGGCGTGCAAGGACATGTGGCCAGAGCTGACGGCGAAGATGGAGGTGCGGTTGGTTTCGTGTGTGGGGTGCAGGCATTCAGTGGTAGGCAGATTCAAGGGGCACCAGCGCGAAAGAAACTGGGAAGGAATCTGCTCAGAACTCTATGAGAACCCATAGTAGGAGATCGGCACGAACATCCTCATGGCGTGCAAGGACATGTGGCCGGAGCTGACGGCGAAGATGGAGGTGGGAGTACCCGGGGGGGTGCCTGTTTTGTTTGGTTTCGTGTGGAGGATGCAGGCGCTAGGTTGAAAGGGCACCAGCGCGAAGAATACTGGGATAAAATCTGCTCGGAACGCTATGATAAACCCGGAGAGGAGAGATGCAAGACCGTGTGCATGGCGTGCATGTGGCCGGGCCTGCCCGCGAAGATGGGGGTGGGCACAGCTGGTTTTTTCACCACGCCCCCTCACCCGGCAGGCCCTCCACTCACCCGCCCTCCCACCACCAACGGCTGAACCCTAACCCCCCAACACCCATCCTCACTTACCGCGCAGGCGCGGGGGGTCATCTGCAAGAAAGGCCCGGGCGGAACGTGCTCCATGATGGCGCAGCAGTGAGGCGGCAGCTTCTGCTCAGCTGCTGCGTGGCTTCCAGACAGCTGCCGCACAGCTGCCGCGCAGCTGCCGTGCAGCTGCCGCGCTGGGAGGCAGCTTCTGGCTGGTCCCGGGCACGTGCTGCGATGTGGCGCAAGGAGGAGGGGGGGCACGTGCCGCGCAGCTGCAGCGCTGGAGGGCAGCTTCTGGGCAGCTCCCGAGCAGCTGCCGCGCAGCTGCTGCTTTGCATCGATGTAGCACAAGAAGGGCTGCGCGGCACGTGGTCGATGATGGCGCAACAGTGAGGCGGCAGGTTCTGGGCAGGTGCCGCGCAGTTCCCATGCAGCTGCCGCGCAGTTGCAGTGCTGGGAGGCACCTGGCAGCTCCAGGGTGGGCTGAACGTGCTCCCAATTTGGCACAGCAGCAGTGAGTAGAGTCGTCGTGGGAAGCTCCGCGGCAGCTGCCGCACAGCTCCCTCGCAGCTGCCGCACAGCTCCCTCGCAGCTGCTGCTTTGCTGCGTTGCACCGTTGGAGGGGGGTGGTTTGCCACCGGACAACTTGAGCAGATGCCATTGAACTCAGTTGTGGTCCAACAGGTGCCGTTGACACTCAGCGCTTTCATTTGAGGGTGGGTGGTGGGGGTGGTGGTGGGGTCCTCCTATCTTCGGTTCAGTCCCGCTTTTAAGTTGCTACGCGCTAGTGACTCGCTGGCACCGGCGATTGTCTTTGGTCGGTGTTTCTGCTTCTTATTTTGGTTGTTTCAATACTACACACCGACTGACTCCACTCACTCCAATTGTGGTTCGTCGTGAGATTTCGTGTTGAGTTTTATAACTGCTGGTGCCCTAGCTGTGGGCACACGCGTTGCACTTGCACATACACAGGCTGTCCAACTTCATTGAAAGGGCCCCAAACTCCGTCCCTACTTTGTGTTGGTCTCTCCTACGCCAACGGCATGTGCGCCCCGCATCATACAAGCAGCAGCCATCTTCTGGTTATGCTGAGCCGAGGTCGGATGCTTGCGGATGTCTAAGCAGCAGTAAAGGGCCTGATGCTCTGGCGCGCAACAGTTACATCCCGGCATGCGCACTCGATACAGCGGGCTGGTCTTAGTCTGGGCAGAGTTGGAGATGCATCGCACATCACACAACATACAGCGTCCGCGTCTGACGGTGCACGCTGATGACACAAGACCAGCCCGCTGTTCGTTTTCGCGAAGCTCACATGCAAGACGCAGGCGCGCGTTCGCACCGTCACGTTGTGGTTACTAGCTTTGTTGACTGTGGCTCCAGAAGGCGTCGTGCTTCGTGGCCGTGTTGATGATGTTTGCTGGTGTGGTGCTTGGTGGCGTGCTTCGTTGTGTTGTTGCTCTTTGGTGGTGTGAGGCTCCCCAACTTCACTGTGTCGAAATTTGTGTAGACCCGTATCAGGGCGAAGACAATCAACGTCCGCGGCACGCAGCAGCCGCGCTCTGGTTGTGCCCCCGCCCCCCCCCCTTCGCACAACATGAGCTGAGGGCGCAGGCCCCGATCTAGCTGTTGATCGCCCGCATGGTCGCCCAGCGACCCCCACCTCGCTGCGCTCGCCAGCTGGCGAACCGGATGGTGATGCCGTTTGTTTGTTGCGCTGCTACTGCTGCCCGTCGTGGCCTCCCGGAAGGATGCGCCCATCGACTGCGAGGTCCTCCCAGAGGCGACCAGCCTGGAGGGCTTTGTGTGTCCCGGAGGGTGAGCGGCCCTGGGCCGTGTGTGACGCGCATGCGCTCGCGTATGCACGGGTGTGCGTGTGCGTGTGCATCGGTGATGGCGTGCATCCTCCATTCACATGCGCGCCATGCATGCATCATGTGCCCGCCATACAGTGCCATGCGTGTGTGTTTGAGTGGCGCAATGCAATGGATTGCATGCCACACAAACATGTGTTTACAGCCGAAGCCCGTTCACGGTGCACGCGCGTGTTTGCATGCAGCTGCTTGAGTACGGGCGAGCGCACGCGCGGTGCACACACACTCAACACACGCCGCGCCCTGCCACGCCCACACTGCCCGTCATGCACGCGTGCCAACATGCCATTGCATGCAGCCATGATTTGCGTATCAGCAACAGCCTGCTCATCGGTTGCCTCGTGAGCACCAGTGTTTGCCGCACACGTGTTTTTGCGCAGGCCGTCGCTGTGCGAGCGGCCACACACGCACACACTACCGTCCGTGCGGTTTGCCTTTGCAAATAATCATCGGTTTTCGCCCCCCCGTGACGCTGAGAAACTAATATAAATGGTCGAAACTCGCGCCAGAACGACAAAAATGACTCGCCCCCCGCAATCGTATTAAACAACTATAGTTTCGACCCCCCCCCCCCCCCGCGAAGGCAAACAATGTGGACGGTACTTGACTGTTGCTACGCCCACGCCCGCGTCCATGCTGCCTGCCTGCATCCAGCGCCAGGGCGTGCATGCACGAGCCTGTGCAATGCACAAACATGCCATTGCATGCGGCCATGTATTATGGCGCTTGCGCATGTGTGAGCACGCGCGTGTTACACAGCACAGCGCAGCACAGCGCAGCACAGCGCAGCACGCACACACCACCACACGCTGCGCCCGCACATACATACCGCACGTGTGCATGCATGCCTGTGCGTCTTGATGTTTGTCACACACGTGGGGGTTTAGGGGTTTTAGGGTTGGGGTTTTATACCCTAAAACCTAAAACCCTAAACCACCCTAAAACCCTAAAGCCCTAAACCCTTAACCCTACACCCCTCTTGCGCAGGCCGTCGCAATGGGAGGGGTCACACGTGGAGGGGGACCTTGCAATACGGTGGGTGTGCCTGTTTGCGTGTGTGTGTGTGTGTGTGTGTGAATGTGTGTGTGTTAGTAGTACAGGCATTGCCGGTGCATGCAGACGGCCTCATGTAACGCTTGGTTGGTTGGTTGGTTGAATGTGTGTGTGTGCGCGCGTGTGTGTGAATGTGTGTGTGTGTGTGTGTGTTGTGTGTGTATGTGCGTGTGTGAGAGAGGGTGCGTGCGTGCGTGTGTTTGTGCGTGTGCTGTGTACACATGTGCATGCGCGTGCACATGCATGTGCGTGCAAACACGTGTGCGTGTGCGCGCGTACGAATGCGCGTGTGCGCACGCTTGTACGCGTATGCATACGCATGGGCGTGCGTGTGCGTGTGAGCCCCCCCTCCCTTCCTCCCACACACACGCAGGCACGCGCCACTGGTGTTCCACCATCCGCTCGAAAAGTACCTGACAGACCCAGTGCACTGGGCGGCGTCCGCACGCGTGTTCGACCGATTCTTCCACCCCGTTGATTTTGGCGGAGGTAGGGCCTGTCGTTTTCAGATCGTGTCGTTTTCATATCGTCGTATTCATGCTTATTTTGGCCTTACGCGTCTGTTTTCGCACGTGTGTGTGACCGATTCTTCAGTCCACTTCATACCGGAGGAGGGGGAGTTGGGTGGTTAAAGGTAATGGGTTTAGAGCCATGGTTTAGGGCCATGGTTTAGGGCTCCGGATTTAGGATTTAGGAGTCGGCGCCTTGTGGACCTTGCACCATGAAAATCTCAACCCAGTGCACTGGGCGGTGTCCTCGCGCGTCTGCGACCGCTTCTTCAGTCCTATCCAAGGTGGGACGTGCGCGTGGTGCGGTTCTTGAGTGGGGTCATCCTCTGTCACTCTCCCGCTGTCATTTTTTCTCTCTCTCTCTTTCTCTCTCCCCCTCTCTCTCCCTTTCTCTCTCTCCCTCTCTCCCCATCTCTCTCCCCCCCCTCTCTCTCTCTCTCTCTCTCTCTCTCTTTCTCTCTTTCTCTCTCCCTTTCTCTCTCTCTCTCTCTCATCCTCTCCTCTCACTCCTCATTCTCTCTCTCCTTTCTCTCTCCTCTCTCCCTCTCTCCCTCGTCACCTCTCCCTCTCACCTCTCCCTCCCCTCTCCCTCTCCCTCTCCCTCTCCCCTCCCTCTCCCTCTCCCTCTCCTCTCCCTCTCCCTCTCGCCTCTCCCTCTCCCTCTCCCTCTCCCTCTCCCTCTCCTCTCCCTCTCCCTCTCCCTCTCCCTCCTCCGCCTTCGCCCTCTCCCTCTCCCTCCTCCCTCTCCCTCTCCTCTCCCTCGTCCCTCTCCCTCTCCCTCTCCCTCTCCCTCTCCCCTCTCCCTTTCACCCTCCTCTCCCTCTCCCTCTTCCCTCTCCAACTCTCCCTCCGTCCGTTCCCGCCATCACCCTGCTCTAAGTAGACTCTCCCTTTTCTGCTCGTCTTTTCAATGCCCACACCAGGTGGCCTCGCTGCTGCAGATGTCAACGCGACCGCCCGGGGGGGGGGGGGGGGGGGCGCGACAGCTAGATGCTGGACTGGCCCTCAATACCTTCCTAACTCAGGTGTGGGATGAGGGTGTGGGGTGTGTGGGGTGATGGTGTGGGGTGTGTGAGGTGGGGTCGCCCCGGCCTGACACCCTTTTAAGACCACTCCCAAGGCCACTCCTTTGACTGGGCTGGTCTTGTATCCTGACCTGTCACACTGTTTCAACCCCGTGACGCAGCTCAACAAAACAGGGCAGGAGTCTGCGATGCTGGGCTCGCCATTTGATGAGCAGGTGTGTGTGTGTGTGTGTGTGTGTCTGTGTGCGTGCGTGTGTGTGTAGGTGTGTGTGCTCTTCAATCTGCATGCCGTGCCGTGCCGTGCCGTGCCGTGCCGTGCCGTGCCGTGCCGTGCCGTGCCGTGCCGTGCCGTGCCGTGCCGTGCCGTGCCGTGCCGTGCCGTGCCGTGCTGTGCCGTGCCGTGCCGTGCCGTGCCGTGCCGTGCCGTGCCGTGCCGTGCCGTGCCGTGCCGTGCCGTGCCGTGCCGTGCCGTGCCGTGCCGTGACGTGCCGTGCCGTGCCGTGCCGTGCCGTGCCGTGCCGTGCCGTGCCGTGCGGTGCCGTGCCGTGCCGTGCCGTGCCGTGCCGTGCCGTGCCGTGCCGTGCCGTGCCGTGCCGTGCCGTGCCGTGCCGTGCCGTGCCGTGCAGTGCCGTGCCGTGCCGTGCCGTGCCGTGCCGTGCCGTGCCGTGCCGTGCCGTGCCGTGCCGTGCCGTGCCGTGCCGTGCCGTGCCGTGCCGTGCCGTGCTGCGCCGCAACGTTTGGAGGCCGGCCGCCTGGAGGCTGGCCAGTGACCTACAACCTGTTTTTTCGGCTGGACCGGCTGCCTGACTCTCTCTCACACACTGCAACTCACACACTGCAACCGCCCTCTCTGTCACCCTTTCTCACTCTCCCTCTTTCTTTTTAATCTTCCTTATTTCATTTCTCCTTCACCCCCCCCCCTCCCACAGGGCCGTTCCACAGCACGCGTTTGGTATAACGCGCTCCCCCACGCCCCCTCCGGCGGTTGGCTGGTCAACTACAACCTCTTCTACGGCTGGAATGGCTGCCTCTACATGGTGTTTTCGAGCGCGCTGAACAAGCGTTATGTTGACGGAACCATTGAGTACTACTTCTGCCCGACTGGTGCGTTGGTTTTGGTTCCCCCAGTCCCCCGTTTTTCCTGAGATTTTTAGGGTTGGGAAATGGCTGCCTCGACACAGAGTGTTGTTTGTCAGCGTGCTGAACAAGCATTATGTTGGCGAAACCATTGAGTACTACTTCTGCCCTGCTGGTGAGTTGGTTTTGGTTAGTTTTTTGTTTTCGCTCACGTGTTTCTTTGTTTTGCTTTCTCACAGGTTTCCACAATGCCCCCCCCTTCCTCCCCCATACCTGCAGGTCTTCATGAGGGCGACTGGGAGCGTGTCAGCGTGTTGCTTCATCGGACAGCAGCACACTGCTCGCACATTGTCGATTCTTCTTTATTTTCCGTCTTTGTGGGCTTCCGCAACGCTCCCACACATTCGCCCGCATACGCATACTCAGGCTCGCACACACACAAGAGGGAGACTGGGAGCGTGTGGGCATTCTTCTGTGCATCACCCTTTCACCATCGGAACGCGCAGTGTTCACACGTTGATTCATCATTTTTTTTTCCGGGTTTTGCAACGCCCCCCCCCCCGCCACAAACACGCGCACCCCACCCCACCCCCACCAAATTCACAGGCCTTCACGAGGGAGACTGAGAGCATGTCACTGTGCTGCTGTGCCCCTTTCCTTCTTCGGAAGACGGTGCAACGGTCGCAGCTGCACTGTTCTCCGCCCACACCTTTGACTCGCTGCACAACTGTACCGCCGGGAAGTGTGACTTTGAGGCGGTGCAGGTAGAAAGGTTCGTCTGGGGGGTTGTTAGCTGGGCTGTTGTTGTGAGGCGTGCATGTGTGCTCACTGTGTGCATGCGTGCCCACGCGCGCGCGCTCACGCACGTGAAGCGGGTGTGTGCGCAGGTGCGTGCGGTGCGTGCGCGGGTGCGCATGCGTGCGCGCACCAGTGCGTGTGCGCACGTTCCGCCACCGCAAGGCAGTTGTTGACATGCCCCCCCCCCCCCACACACACATACAGCAACGCCACCCACATCGTGGTCCACGCAGCGCTTCATTCGCACGCAAACTACCCGCGTGCGAAACCAAGCAGCAAAGCGTACGGCCAGGTGCGCTTGGTGTTTTTTGTTTTTGGGCGTGCTGTTGTTTCTTCTTCTTCAGGGTCGATTTCGTTTGTGTGTGTGTGTGTGTGTGTGTCTGTGTCTGTGTGTGTGTGGAGTGTGGAATGTGAAGTGTGGACAACTACCCACGTGTGACACCCAGCAGCCAAGTGTACGGCCAGTTGCGGCGGTTGAGTTGTGGATGTTTCGCATGTGTTGTGTGGGGTTTTGGGTGTGTGGGTGTGGGGTGTGGGTGTTTGGTGTGGAGTGTGGGGTGTGGGGTGTGGAGTGTGTGGTATGGAATATGGACGCCACGGGCTGCAGCAATGTGTGTGGGGGAAGGTGGGTCGAATGTCGGTAGGTGCAAGGTGGGGTGAAAGTGGGTGGAAGATGGGTGGAATGTTGCCGGAAGGTGGGTTGCAGTTCGGTGGAAGGTGGGTGGACGGCAGGTGTGCTGGCAGGTGGAAGAGGGCTGGAAGCAGAGGGCAGGCGGGAGAGGGCTGGGTGTGAGGCCACAAAGCATCCAGCTTCCAGGCAGCTAATTCGCGGCTTCTGGGCAGCTGCGAGGCAGCCAGCTATGTGTTCCAGGCATTGCGTCTGCAGGTTTGGGAAGAGAAATGGAAGATGGCAGAGCCAGCAGGGGTAGGCGCTGGTAGGGTCTCCGATGCTGATGTGCACAGATGCGGGTGGCTGGACAGCATGACTGTTCGCAGGTGCCACACGCCACTTCCTGGGCAGGTGCTGGGCAGCTACGGGGCGAGCCATGCCTGCCAGGCCTAGTGTTGACAGCTTCAGGAATCGCAACGGAATATGGCAAGAAGCAGGAAGGGCAGGCACTTGTAGGGGCAGATGCTGAGACACACATGCGGTTGGCTTTCAATCATGGCTGGGGTAGGCACCACACGGCAGCTGCTGGGCAGCTGCAGGGACTAGCAAGAGACGACGGCAAAAAAGGAAGGGGTCTGGGGTAGCCTGTCCACATTCCCAACGCCCGAGGCGGCGCCTCAGGCGTCGCCTTCACTTTCGCAGATGAGGCGACGCCCCAGGCGCGTCCAGACGGATTCAGGCGCAGTCCGGACGGCCTGAGGCGTCGCCGCATGCGCCACCCCGTCTGCCCTATGCACCCACCACCGCCTCAGACGCCCCCCATGACCGCCTCAGGCATTATATCCGCCCCGGCCTGCCTGTCTCAGGCGTTGGGGCTCGGTAAGGGTAGGTACGTGTGTGGGCTCCGATGCCAAGGCATCCATGCGGGTGGCTGGTGTGCATGACTGGGGCAAGCGCCACACGGCAGCTGCTGGGAAGCTTTGGGGCAGACGGGCATGTTTTCAGGTGCAAACCGACAGCAGGAATTCAGGAACAGCAACAGAAAGTGTCAGAAGGCACACCCACGATTTTGACTCCTGAGGCATGCACTAGGCAAGGCGACCAACGCTTGAGGCGGCCGGGGTGCGCCTCAGGCGGCTGTGGGCGCCGAAGGCGATCGGGGCGGCGCTTAAGTGGGTGATCGGGGGTGCGCGTGAGGCGGACTCGGCGCGCCTGAGGCCGCCGCCTGAGGCCGCCGCCTCATCCGCTGCAGTAAAGCAGCGGTCGAGGCGGTCGGGGGTGCGCCTGACGTGCCCGTCTTGATGCACCGCCTCATCCGCGCAGTTTAAGTGACTGGGTAGGAAACAGGAAGGGAGCGGGGTCGGCGCGTGTGGGGGCTCTGATGCTGCGAGGAGAATGGGACTGCCCGTAATCACCGTCGCTGTTCTGCTTGCGCAAAATGTTTGCATGTTTACAGTACGCACCCTCAGGGCGATGGCTGCCGCAACTCTCAGCCACACTGTCCAAGCTAGAGATGTGTGCCGATTTACTTTTCTGCAGTTGTTGTGGCAGTCGCCACACGGACAACGCCCACGGTGCTGCCACAGTGTCCCTAAACAGGTGCCGTTGTTGTGTTTGTAGCGTGTTACAAGGCGGCCAGTAAACACATGCAAACAGCGCCCAAAATCGGCGGATGCATTCCCGGTGAAGGAGAAAGCGAATCTGGGAAGGGGTTAAGGACGCCACGCCAACCTACACCAGCATGCACGTCACAGAGAATGATGAGAGGAGGACTGCTCTGCCACCGCCGTCAGGAGTCAGCAGGAAGGTGTTGTACGTTGGCTCCAGCACCGGCTGCTTCGCTAAAGTGTGATAGCCATCTGCAAAACTGTTGCCTCCGATGGGACTGTTGGTGAACGCACCAGAGGCGGTGAACGTGTCCATCACAGTTTGAGACCAGGCAATGGTGTAGCCGATGAATGTGATAGTGCCGCCCTGCATTGTCATGTGAAATGGAGTATCAGACAAACGAAGGCCTTGAAAAAAAACCTCGATTAGAGAAAAAAAACAGCTTTGGTAATCTCTACGGCACAAACACCAACAGACGATTCCAGGGAATAAAAAAGATCAGGGTAACCATCAAAGTTGTTGCTCAGGTCGGGCGCCTTGCCGTTGCTGAAAACCAGGGTGCCGGAGACGGGGGTGGGGGCGTTGACAAGGACCGGGCCGGGCGCGGGGGTGATTTGGTCTTCGGGACGCGGCACGAACGCGTACAAGGCGTCACCACCCAACTCGGCCTCGTCAGCGGCAGCGACAGACGCGATGGCAGCTTCGTTTTTCTTCTTGGTCAGAGTTGTCAAAGTCAACGCAATGGTGGGCTTGGTGTTATCCTGCGCGCGAGGTGGGGCCGAGCTGCACAGTTAGCAACAGAAGGGCATGAATGCCTGCCTGGTGGAAACGGGCGGTGTGTTTCTGCCGGTGCGAGACTCACATGGCCCGTGGCCTCACAAGTCTCATACACGCGAGGTGTCTGGTTGCACAGCCGCTTGCAGATGGCACTGCCCCTCCTATCTAGCTCGCCGATGGTCGGGGTGTCGGTGAACTCGAGATAGAGATTGACGGTGGCACCTGATGCAACGGCGCACTCGGGAGAACCGGGAGCGGTCATGGCATCTGTGGTTGTGGAGTGGCGGTGGGGTTTGTCAAGTGTGGGGTGTTTACAGGTGCCAGTGTTAGACTGGTGCTTTGAGGCAGATGGCAATGAGGCAGGGGGGGGGGGGGCTGAGCACGGGCGCATGCGGGAACATTCACACTGAGTCAAGGCTGTTGCCTACAACATGCGCCTACCTGCGGCACAAAACGGGACTGGTGGCTTGCCGGTGATGCTGTAGAGCTGGATGTTGTTGGCATCAGTGTGAACAGTCATTGCGCAGACCAGCCCAAGAAACGCAACGCCGAATGCAATATTGCGGAGCCCCATGACAGCCATTGGACACCTGTGCATGCCAGCACCACAAGCAGGTGTAATCAGGTGGGGGCAAGCATGAGCGGGCACGTGCGTGCATTGAGAGGCAGGGCAGGGCAGGTGAAAGGTGAAGATGAGTGTGTGTTCCACAACGCGAGAAGTTGTTGCGAGGGGGGTTGTCCTAAAAAAAAGCCGCCTTGCCCATTCCGCGCATCAGCGTGCGCTCTGTCTCTGTCTCTGCAATGGAAGGGCCGAGTAGAGGAGGAGGCCGTGCGGGGATTTAGGTTGTATGTTTGTACCGAACAATAGTGTGAATCGCAAATTCAGATGCCCTCGTAAGGAGCCTGCCCCCGTGTTTGCAGACTATGGACATGGGCTTGAGTGCCCGGATTTGGGCTCTCCGAAGCGTGTGGGTATTATTTGTTTCGGTTCAGCAACGTCGCAGGGAGAGAAGGGTCTAGGTGCTGTCATTGTGTTGTGCATTCGACTACAGCAACAGCGTGTACACATGCAAACGCATGCATGACACAAAACCCCATCATGGCATGCTGGCACATGAAAGCCCATGCTAACACGCCACCCTCAATTACTGCAGCCACAGAGGCAGAGGATCCACATCAATCCCCTTGGCCTAGGACCCAAACAAACGCAAGTGCGATGCGTGCACACGCACGCACACGTGTGTGCACACACACACACACACACACACACACACACACACACACACACATAGCAGGGTGTGACACACACACACACACACACACACACACACACAGAGAGAGATATCGTTGCAGAGAACTCTGAACGGCAGACCTGGATAGGCTGTTTCTGGTCACACACACACACACACACACACACACACACACACACACACACGCATGCCCCCCCCCCCACACGCCAGGTGCACACATTCCACAGAACGCACAACGGCATCTACGCCGTCGACCACGTGGGGAGAGACGGGCGTCGGTGATGGGAACCTTCAAAGCAGCTGCTCTTGCTGCTCCCGTGAGAGCCTGATTTTGCAGACGAGGCAGCGAGCGGTAAGACAGGGTTCTTTTGGGTGTCGTCGCGGACTCTTCAATCCTATTATTCAGCTGAAGTTGGGAACTGCCTGTCTGCCTGCCTGCCTGTATGTGTGCCATTTCATCAGTTGATTGACGTTGGGCGCGGCTCGTGCTGCTACCGCGAGATCCTGATTTTGCGGACGACGCAGCCAGTGGTGCGATGGGGGTCGTTTGAGGGTCATCGTGGACCCTTCAATAGTATTATTGAGCTGAAATTGTGAAATGCCTGTATGGGTGCCTTTGAATCAACGTCGGGCGCGGCTCTTGCTGCACCGCGGGAGCCTGAATTTGCTGATCAGGCATCGACCGGTGAGGTGGTTGTGCTGGTCCGTTCTGCATTGTGGGGGTGGTGACACTGCGGCCCTTCCAAAATCCCAACGTCTGATCCGCGCAAGTGAATGCGGTCATAACGTCTGAGACAGTCCAGGGTGCGCCTTAGGCGGTGGTGGGCGCCTGAGGCGGTCGTTGTGGCACCTGAGGCGATTCAGATAACGCCTGAGGGGGCGCCTGACGCGATCGTGGGTGCGCCTCAGGCGGCGCCTCGGGCGGTAGGAGAGGCTGGCTGCCGCTGCCGCTGCCGTGGGGGTGGGGGTGGGGGATAAACCCAGCGCGACCCCCTGCGCTGGGTTTATCATCCGTAGTGGGCCCGGCACCCTGACTAGGCAGGGTTTATGGTTTAGGGTTTAGGGTTTAGCAGCTGCTGCCGTTTCCGCGAGAGCCCGACTCTGCTGACCAGGCAGCGGGCTGTGAGAAGTGGCCCTACCACAGCTCCATCGTCTGATCCGCGCAAGTGAAGGCGGTCGTAACGCCTGGGGTGGTCCGGGGTGCGCCCCAGGCGGTGGTGGGCGTCCTAGGCGGTCGAGATGACGCCTGAGGCGGCGCCTGAGGCGATCACGGGTGCGCCTCAATCGACACCTGAGGCGGTCGGCGTGCCTGATGCGCCGCCTGATCGGCGCAAGTGAAGGCGCAGCCTGAGGCACCGCCTCAGGCATTGGGAATGTGGTAGGGTGGGTTTGTCATGCATATGCTCGGCATGCTCGGGACAGTGCTTGACTTCCAAAGTTCTGGTTAAGCTCGGGCACTCCCTCGCAAATAGGGCGGGCGCATGTCGTGATCGTAGGGGGAAGCTGCTAGCTGGAGCTCATGCTTTGCTGACTCCAGCTCCGCCAAGCCTCCTTCTCTCCCGCGCCCAAGTTGACCTCCCTCCCACTCTGTCTCTGCCTTGCCGTCCCTATCTCTCTCTCTCGTTGCCTCTCTCTGTCCCTCTCTCCATCTCCTTCTGTCTCTCTCTCTCCATGCTTCTCTCTCTTCCCTCTTTAGCCCCGACCCGACCCCCCCCCTCCCGCTCTCTCTCTCTCTAAGCAGAGTGTCTATGGCCCCCAACCCGTGGCCCTGTTTGCAGGCCCAACCTGCTCAGCCTACTTTATACGCTCTATACCTGCGAAACCCCATTCGCTTCCACTTTGCAGGCGTGGGGGGTCATCTGCAAGAAGGGCCCGGGCAACACGTTCTCCATGATGGCGCAGTGAGGCGGCAGGTTCTTCTCAGCTGCCACGTAGCTCCCAAGCAGCTGCCGCGCAGCTGCCTTTCTGGGAGGCACCTCATGGGCAGCTGCCGAGCAGTTGTGCGGCAATGCGGCTCAAGGGATTTGGGGCTGGGCGGCACGGGATGATGGCGCAGCAGTGAGGCGGCGGCTTCTGCTTAGCTGCCACGCAGCTCCCAAACAGTCCCCACGGGGACTGGGCGGCACATGCTCCATGGCGGAGCAGTGAGGCGGCAGCTTCTGCTCAGCTGCCGCGCAGCTCCCAGTAGGCAGTTGCCGCGCAGCTGCCGTGCTGGGAGGCAGCTTCTGGACAGCTCCCGGGCAGCTTCCGCGCAGCTGCTGTGTGGCAATGTAGCACATGGAGGGAGATGTAGCACATGGGAGGATGCAGTCTCCGCGGCAGCTCCCGCACAGCTGCTGCTCAGCTGTTGCTCAGCTGCCATGCAGCGATGCAGGGGGGTGGGGTGGATTGGGTGCGACCAGACAGCTTGAGGGTGTCCTTCAGTCTTTGGTTCAGTCCCGCTTTTTAGTTGCCACTCGCTAGTGACTCGCTAGCACCGGCGGTTGCCTTTGGTCGGTGTGACAGCTTTTTATTTTCGTTTTGTTTCAATACTACACATGTGAAGTGTGAGTGAAGTGTGAGGCGTCGCACGATAGCTCTCCTCTTTGCTCTGGGACTACACGTTGGCAGGCAGCCGGCTGGTGGCTACCGCCCCTCACAAGTAATGGTTAGGGCCAGAACTGGACTTGGGTCTAGGCGGTGGTACTAGGACTAGAGGTAGTCTTTGCTGGAAAGCCAATGTAACTGTAACTGAAGTGTTAGTGTACACTCCCTCACTGTAGGCAGCTCCCTCAATCCCACGCCCCTATCCTGGTAGGCTGGCGCGCTGCGTGGCCTTTCGGGCTCTCTTAGTAGAGCTCCCCTAGATGTGTAGTCTAGGCCTTAAATCACGCCCGGGGTCCTCCGGGCGCACATGTAAAACCTGTAAAACCCACGCCCCTAGGGTGCGTCCTGTAAACTGTTAACTGTTAACACACTCACTCCACCGTGGCCGCCCGCATGCTTGCCGTTTTTCCACCACGGCCCGCAGCTGCAGCGCCACCGCCATCTTGGACGACAGTTTTCCTACCACGCCCCAGCTGCGCGCAAAAAACACCCAATAAGGCCAGCCTGGACTTAGGGCCGTGCGGGGCCCCTGCATGCACGCTCTGCACGGAGTTGCGCGGCCTGAAGGTGGCGGTGCCACGGCTGTGCCTGCCACTCCTCATTGCTTGCAATGAATGCATCTTGCAGCTGTGGGTTTGACGTTTTCAAAAGCAGGCCGCGCTTTGTGTTGCCAGAGTGCTGTTGTGAGGAGGACGGGCCACCAGCGACGGCGCGGCTTGGCACTGCTTCTGGGGCTGCCCGGGCAACGGTGTCGATGGCAGTGGCGGAGGTGGTGATGGTGGTTGCAGCTGCCCTCCTGCTAATACTCCGGTATTTAAGAATCATGAGACACCGTGATGGCGTGGAGCTGTCATGGGCAGCACACGTCCACCCCAAGGCGACCCGCTTGGGCGTCTAGGCGACAAGGTGTTGAGGGTGTTGTTTAGGGTTTGGTGAACTGTCAACATGCTGGGCATCCTTGGGCCGCTGGGCATCCTTGAGGAGGGCATGGCATCGGCAAAAGACGAGCAGCTGTCTGTTGAGCAGCGGTCGGCAAATGCGCTGATTTCGTGCACAACAGCGCGCCACTCCTTCACGTGGACGCACAATGATATGATCGGCATCATGTTGTGTACTGAGGATTGAGGACCTCTTCAGATTTTAGGGCTACTTGGCCCTGAAACCTGATTATTTTTTAGGGTTTTGTTGGCACCCCAACCCCAACCGACACACACACTCCGTCGCACACACCCATATATCGTGCAAGTCGTAGATATAGCACACGCCTCTCATTTCCAAAACGCGTGCAGGTGCACAGCACAGCAACACCTCATAGACACAGCAGAGTCTTCTCATTTGCGCCCATCGCACTTCACCCCCAGCAGCACCACCATACCACGATGCAGCCGCCTCTTCTACGTGGGCTGGCCGCGCTTGGTGCTGCTAAGCGTTTTGTGCTCACGGTACACCAGCAACAGTCAGTGTCTAGTCAGCATGACGCGTGCCACTACGCAGCGTGCCACTGCGAGGAGGAGCGGGATCTATGTCGTGAGACGTACGTGGCGGAGGGGGAGCGCGACGAGGGCGCAGCACACGACAAAGATAGTCTTGGTGTGCTGTCTGTGCGCTCAGTGGCGCACGCTGTGACATGCGCCGCGATGGCTGTTGCAGCGTACCAGCTCGCATGGACGCTGCTGCTGCTGTTGCTCACACTGGAGGGGCTGCTGGTGCTGGAGGGCCT
>VFSX01000759.1:5000-42500 GCA_016618255.1 Chlamydomonas sp. UWO 241 | reverse complement strand
GACCTCAACATGCAGGTGTGCATGGCATGGGTGTGTGTGCGGACCCGTTTGTTCGAACCCGTTTGAACCCGTTTTGTTCGAACCCATTTGTGCTAACCCATTTTTTCGGCCGCAAGAACTCAAAATTCACTCCACGAGAACGCCGGGAAGCAGCAGGCAGAGGGGGCTTTGCAACGAGCCACCCCAAGTCTGCACCGGATCAGCACAGCTCCCATGGCACGCTTTGGGGAATATGGGGATTTCTGTACTCTTTTTAGTACAGGCCACAAGCATGCGTTGTCGTCGAAAGCCTAACACAGCGGGAGCGCCTCTAGAGACCCTGAGTAAAAATACAACACCCCAAAAGGCTAAAGCCAGCGAGGCGCCCCCCCCCCCCCCCCCCAGCACAGTCCCCCATTGCATCATGTAGAAGGGGCCTCGCTTATGCATTCCAGCCTCCACACTTTTGACTCTGTCAACTTGAGCAGCCCCTTCCTTGGCTCAAAGACGCAACTGCCCCCCCTCCTTAACAGGGGAAATCTCTTTCCCCCTCCCATCTCTCTGCCTTGCATGTCTAATCCTATACTACCCTCACTTCATCCCTGTACCCTAAACCCTAGCTTTCCCCTAAAAACTAAACCCTCAACCCGAAACCCCAGACCCCACACCGGCACTTGGGTAGCTCAAAAGGCTCTTCAGCCTCAGCCCCATCCTCGGTTCAAAGATGCAACTGTCGTGCCTGCTAGATGGCTAGAGCTTCCGTGCCCACTGCCCCCCCCTTGTACGTCACCCCTACCACCCTGACATTCAACAACAGCTCCAGATGCTCTACAACTGAACCCCATCCTCGGTTCAAAGACCCTCCCTCTCCCCCTCCTCCTCCCCCCCCTGCATGACTCATCCTCCACCACCCTCACACCAACCCGTATCCCGACACCCTACACCCTCCCACCTATCAGCTCAAGCTGCTCTTCAACCTACACCCCATCCTCGGTTCAAAGACGCACCTCACGCCCCCCCCCCTGCCCCCCCTGCGCGGCTCAACATAAGCGGTAGCTCCCAGATTGTAAACCCTAAGCCCTAAACCCTAAAACCCTAAACCCCAAATTCCGTCATCAAACCCTCCCACCTCACAGCTCAAGATGCTCTACAATTTGAACCCCATCCTCGGTTCAAAGATGCGCCTCTCGCGCCTGCTCAACGGCTGGAGCTTCCGCGCGGGCATGGCGCGCCACATGCACCGGTGGATGGACCCATACGTGGACTGGCTCAACCTGCCAGTGTGAGTACGTTAATAACACTAGTGCTGTTATCAGGGGTTAGGGCTTGCGGCTCGATCTGCCAGTGCCAGTAAGGTGCTGGTCATCTCAACACGGTCATGTAGGCGCCACATGCACCGGTGGACCCCTATGTGGACTGGCTCAACCTGCCAGTGTCATCAGGAGTCAGGGGTCGGGGCTTGAGGCTTCAGCGTAAAGTGAAGGTGCGAGTCGTGTCAACACTGTCATGTGCGGGTGTCACATGCACCGCTGGGTGGACCCCTCTACGTGGACTGGCTCAACCTCCCAATGTGAGCACTCTAAAAACACAAGTGTTATTATTGATCATCAGGGGTTAGGGCTTGCGGCTTTAGCGTAAAGTCAAGGTGCTGATCATCTCAACACGGTCATGTAGGCGCCACATGCACCGGTGGATGGACCCCTATGTTGACTGGCTCAACCTGCCAGTGTGAGTACTTTACGAACATTAGTGTTGTTATCAGGGGCTTGCGGCTTTAGCGTGAAGTCAAGGTGCATGTCATCTGCACGGTCATGTGGCACATGCACCGGTGAATGGACCCCTACATGGACTGAGGTTGAGGTTGAGGTTGGACTGGGTTGAGTGGGCTCAACCTGCCATTGTGAGTGTCATCAGGAGTCAGGGGTCAGGGGTCAGGGCTTGAGGCTTACGCGTTAAGGTGCTACTCGTGTCAACACGGTCATGGGGGGGGGGGGGGCGCCACATGCACCGACATGCACCGGTGGATGGACCCCTACGTAGACTGACTCAACCTGCCGGTGTGAGTTTCATCAGGAGTCAGGGGTCAGGGGTCAGGGCTTGAGGCTTAAGCGTTTAGTTAAGGTGCTTCTTGGTCAACACGGTCATGGGGGGGGGGGGGGGGGGGGGCATGCATCGGTGGATGGACCCCTACGTCGACTGGCTCAACCTGCCAGTGTGAGTACTCTTTAATCAAACTAGTGTCATTACCAGGGGTCAGGGCTTGCGGCTTTAGCGTGAAGTCAAGCTGTCGGTTATCTCAACGCGGGCATGGAGGCGCCACATGCACCGGAGGGTGGACCCCTACGTGGGCTGGCTTCAACTGCCAGTGTGAGTGTCATCAGGAGTCAGGGGTCAGGGGTCAGGGCTTGCGGCTTTAGCGTAGAGTTAAGGTGCTAGTCTGGTCAGCACGGTCCTGTGGCGCGCCAAATGCACCGGTGGATGGACCCCTACGTTGACTCAACCTGAACTCTGACTCAACCTGAACTAAACGTGTATCTGCATCGCACTCACACACACACACACACACACACACGCACACACACGCAGCTCCCACCCAAACTATAAGTGCTTCTCCATCGTGGGCTCTCCCGGCAGCGGCAAGTCCACACTCGCTGCAGGTGAGCTCCTACTAGGCTTGTACTCATTCTAGGCTAGTACTACTGGGCTAGTACTAGCACTCCTACTAAGCAAGTCCACACTCGCTGCGGGCATGTAACAGCAGAGACAACCCCTACTGCTTATACTTGGTGATCCTAAGCTAGCACTGTCACTTCTAGGCTATTTCTTGTACAACCACCAACGCTAGTACTTCCTCAACGTAGGATTCTCCTACTAGTCTAGTACTGCCACCTCAACTTGAGCTGGAACCTGCAACCATTTACGACCCTTACACAACCACATCACCCACATGACCTACAGTCGTCACATGCCTGGTCACCGTCGTCCCTGCCTCGAGCCTCAACCTGCGCCCGCGCACACGCCACAGTGCCCACCTAGACCACAAACCTATTTATACCAGGCCCCGGGTAAACCCCAAACCCTAGGCCCCAAGCCCCTAACCCTAAACACCACACTCACAACACTCTCCACAGGCCTTGTGACTGTCGTGCCTGCCTGTGGCCTGGTCCCGCACTTGCACGCGCACCACGAGTGCCGCACTGAGACCACACGTCCAGTTAAAATGGCCCTGACTTAGATTTAAAACCTCATTTATAGGCACCAAACCCTCAACCCCCACCTCTAAACCCTGACAATCACACGACCTACAATCGTCACAGGCCTGGTGACCGTCGTGCCTGCCTCTGGCCCCGACCTGCACCCGCACTCGCACCACTTTGCGGTCCAGACTGAGTGTGCAGTTACAACCGACCCCAGATGAGCCCTAAACCCATAGCCCTAAACCCTACACACCACACTCGCAACCATCGCTGCAGGCCTCGTGACCGTCGTTCCTGCCTCTGACCTGGACCTGCGCCCCCATACACACACCACAGTGCCCCACCTAGACCACAAGTCCATTTAAATTGGCCCTGAGTTCGACCTCAAACCTCGTTAGCACCAAACCCTCAACCCCCACCTCTAAACCCTGACAATCACACGAACTACAATCGTCACAGGCCTGGTTACCGTCGTGCCTGCCTCTGGCCTCGACTTCCGCCCGCACGCGCACCACTTCGCGGTCCAGACTGAGTGTGCAGTTACAACCGACCCCAGATCAGCCCTAAACCCTGGGCCCCAAGCCCTGAACCCTAAACACCACACCCGCAACAATCGCTGCAGGCCTAGAGACCGTCGTGCCTGCCTCTGGCCTCAGCCTCCGCCCACACGCGCACCGCAGTGCCGCATCTAGACCACACGTCCAGTAACAACCGACCCCAGTTGTCTGGTCCAGATCTCGAACCTCATAAGCACCAAACCCTCAACCCCAACCTCAACCCCGACCTCTACATCAACCCTGACAATCATATGACCTACACTCGTCACAGGCCTGGTCACCGTCGTGCCTGCCTCTGGCCTCGACCTGCGTTCGCGTGCACACACCAATTGTCTCACACAGAGCATAATTCCATTTATAAAAGGCCCCGGACCACGCCCCGGACTAGCCTTAAACCCTGGGCCCCAAGCCCCAAACCCTATAACCAAACTCGCAACCATCGCTGCAGGCCTCGTCACCGTCGTGCCTGCCTCTGGCCTCAACTTGCGCCCGCACGCGCACCGCAGTGCCTCACCTAGGCTACAAGCCTAGTTACAACCGACCCCATACTAGCCTTGAACCCCGGGCCCGAAGCCCTAAACCTTCAACACCACACTCGCACCCATCGCCGCAGGCCTCGTGACCATCTTGCCTGCCTCTGGACTCGACCTGCCCCCATACACACGCCACAGTGCCTCACCTAGACCACACGCCCAGTAAAAATGCCCTGAGTTAGACATCAAACCTCATTTGTGTTCCCCGACCTCTAAACCCGCACAATCACACGCCCGAAAATCGTCACAGGCCTCGTGACCGTCGTGCCAGCCTCTGGCCTCGACCTCCGCCCGCATGCGCACCACTTTGCGGTCCAGACTGAGTGTGCGACCGTGGCTGCGGTTGGTATGCTCAAGGCGTGTGCATGGCAGCTGGCGACGAGCGTGCCAGACCTGCAGGTGTATCTGACGGGGCTGGATGCGACCAAGGTGTGTGTGTGTGTGTGTGTGTGTGTGTGTGTGTGTGGCTGCGGTTGGTATGCTCAAGGCGTTTGCATGGCAGCTGGCGAGTGTACCTGACCTGCAGGTGTATCTCACGCGACTGGATGCAACCAAGGTGTGTGCGTGCATGCTTGTCACAAGCAGCTTGTGTGTGTTTGTGTTTGTGTGTGTATGTGTGCGTGTGCGTGCGTGCGTGCGTGCGTGCGTGCGTGCGTGTGTATGTGGTTCTCTACACACACACACCTCAGACCGCCTTGGCTGCCACCCGACTCGGTCACCGCCGCCCCTTATTCGACAAGCAAAGCCGCACTTTTGCTGACCTTTCCCAAGATCGGCACAGGTTGCCAGGCTCACGAGTATCGACGCCGCGTTCCAAATACTGCTGCGCGCGCCGCTGAACAGGTTTTACTCGACCCTTTTGAAGGGGTTAAACGATCTTCTTAACTAAACCCTGCCCCTTCAATACAGGTTGTCAAGCTGACGAGCGTCGACACAGCGTTCCAGATGCTACTTTGCATGCCGCTGAGTCAGCTCCAACCCCCTGAACGTGTAGCGATAGGTCAAAATATCCCTGTTGTCCCTCACGACTAGCAGAATGGCGAGTTTGCTACAGAATGCATCAAAACCCCAGACCCTGCCCCCCGCACTATCTGCGTACTACCCGCAGGTGGCCAAGCTCGTGAGCGCCGACGCCGCGTTCCAGATGCTGCTGCGCACGCCGCTGAACAGGTTTCACTCGAACCCTTCAGCCAACTGCGCTTCAATCCTCTAAACTAAACCCTGCCCCTTCAATACAGGTTGCCAAGCTGACGAGCGTCGATGCCGCGTTTCAAATGCTGCTGCGCGCGCCGCTGAACAGGCTTGCACGCGACGGGAAAGCGCCGCCAAATGGCATAATCTTTGTTGTGAGTGGTCATCGACAGTGGCTGCGCGGTGGCTGGGTTGTGTTTTGGTTGTGTTTTTGGTTTAGGTTGGTTGTGTTTTGTTGCGTTTGAATCATGCCGCATGCTGAACAAGCCCACACGCGACGGAAAAGCTCCGCAAAACGGCATCATCTTCATGGTGAGTGGGCAGTTGGTTGGGGATGGAATTCAAACCATTTAAGTTTTGAATGGTTGCGACGGGCGCGCCACACTAAGAGGCATCATATTCGTGGCGAGTCGTCGTCGACATGCGTTGTGTGGTGTTTGGGTGTTGTTGTGTTGTGAAGCAGATGTGGCTGAACAGGCCCGCACGCAACGGGGAAGCCAAACGACGCCATCTTCGAGGTGGGTGGCCGTCAGCAGAGTGTGTGCACATGTGCGGTGGTTGAGTTTGTAGTGGTTGTGTTTGAATCATGCGGCATGATTCATGCCGCAGAGGAGGCTCACGCACGATGCATGCGTGCCACCAAGTGATGCCATCTTCGTGGTGGGTGGCCTCGACAGGGGTTGTGCGCAGGTTCAGTTTATAGGTTGTGTTTGAACCATGCGGCATTTAAGGGTTTAGGGTTTAGGGTTTAGGCTGATTCTGCCGCAGAGCATAAGGGTTAAGGGTTAAAGCTGATTCATGCCGCAGAAGAGGCTCGCACGCGATGCCTGTGCGCCACGAAATGAAACCATCTTCGTGGTGGGTGGCCTCGACGTAGATTGTTTGTGATTGTTTTTGTGAGTGAATCCCGCGATTGATTGTAATCGGCGGCGTGCTACAAACACACACACACACATACATACACACACAGGTGGATGGCCTTGAGGAGGCCGACTCGCTCACCGGGTGCGACAACCCGCTGCTCATGGTGCTGCGCGAGCTTTTCCCTGCACTGCCGTCGTTCTGCCGCCTCGTCATAACGTGTCGGCCTGGTAAGAGAGAGAGAGAGTGAGAGAGAGAGAGAGAGAGATCATAACAGATATAGCCCGATCGCTGCTTGTGCTGCGCAAGCTCTTCCCTGCGCTGCCGTCGCTCTGCCGCCTCGTCACGACTAGCCGTCCCGGTAAGAAAGAGAGAGAGATTGTTGCAGATGTAATGGTGGTCGCTGCTCATGCTCATGGTGCTGCGCGAGCTCTTCCCTGCGCTGCCGTTGTTCTGCCGCCTCGTCATAACGTGTCGGCCGTGTGGGTGGGAGACAGAGAGAGAAAGAGAAGGATTGTCATAGACATCGATCACTGCTGATGGTGCTGCGCGAGCTCTTCTCTGCGCTGCCATCATTCTGCCGCCTCATCATAACGTGTCAGCCTGGTAAGAAAGAGAGAGATGGAGAGAGAGAGAGAGAGAGGGAGAGAGAGAGAGATCACAACAGATACAGCTTGGTCGCTGCTCATGCTGATGGTGCTGCGCAAGCTCTTCCCCGCGCTGCCGTCGTTCTGCCGCCTCGTCATAACGTGCCGGCCTGGTAAAAAAGAGAGAGGGAAAGAGACAGAGAGAGAGAGATCATAACAGATGGGTGGGAGAAAGAGAGAGAGGGTGGGAGAAAGAGAGAGTGGGTGAGACCTCCCACAGGTCTGGGTGTAATACATACATACACACACACACACAGGTCTACGTAGTATACACGGACATCCGATGGACTTCACCATCAAACACACCCACACACACGCACACACGCACACGCTTTCACACTCACATGCACACATGCTCACACACGGCTCACACACACGTGTGCACACGCTCGCATACACACACACACACTCACACACATGCTTGCACACTCACACACACACATGCTCACACACACACTCACATGCACACACGCACACTGCCACGCACCTCTCGCCCCTGTTCAGAGGAGGCCGACGGCCCGAGCATCATCAAGGCGCTGCGGGCAAAGTATTCGCCGATGGAGGTGTGTGTGTGCACGCGCGTGTGTGTGTGTGTGTTGTGTGTATGTGTGTGCATGTGTGTGTGTGTGTGCGTGTGTATGCATCATCAAGCCGCTGCGGGTAAAGTGTTTTGCTGATGGAGGTGTGTGTGTGTGTGTGTGTGTGTGTGTGTGTGCATCATCCAGGCGCTGCGGGCAAAGTTTTTGCCGATTGAGGTGTGTGTGTGTGTGTGTGTGTGTGTGTGCGTGTGTGTGTGTGTATGTGTGCATCATCAAGGTGTTGCGGGCAAAGTTTTGCCGATGGAGGTGTGCGTGTGCGTGTGTGTCTGTGTGTGTGTGTGTGTGTATGTGTGTGCACATATGTGCATCATCAAGCCACTGCGGGTAAAGTTTTCGCTGATGGAGGTGTGTGTGTGTGTATGTGTGTGTGTGTGTGTGTGCATGTTTGCACCATCAAGGCGCTGCGGGCAAAGTTTTTGCCGATGAAGGTGGGAACGTGTGTTTACGTGTGTGTGTGCATGTATGTGTTTATGTGCGTGTGTGTGTGTGCGTCTGTGTGCATGTATGCCACCTGCCCATCCGTCCACCCTGATGATCCAGCCCCCCCCACCACCAACACACACACACACACACACACACACACATACACACACACATGCCCCGCTCCCCGTTCCCCCCCCCCACACACATCCACAGGTCGACATCCGTGACCTGGTTCCGCGCGACTTCATCCTCTCTCTCTCTCACACACACACACACACACACGCACACACACGCACACATGTACATGCATGCACACACACATCCACACACACACGCACACACATCCACAGGTCAACATCCGTGATCTGGTTCCGCGCGACTTCATCCCCTCTCTCTCACACACACACACACGCACACACACGCACACATGTACATGCACACACATCCACACACACACACACACACAGCCACAGGTCAACATCCGCGACCTGGTTCCGCGCGACTTCATCCTCTCTCTCTCACACACACACACGCACACACGTACACACATGTACATGCACGCACACACACACACACACACACATCCACAGGTCAACATCCGCGACCTGGCTCCGCGCGACTTCATCCTCTCTCTCACACACACACATACGCACACACGTGCACACATGTACATGCACGCACACACACACACACACACATCCACAGGTCAACATCCGCAACCTGGTTCCACGCGACTTCATCCTCTCTCTCTCACACACACACACGCACACATGTACATGCACGCACACACACACACACACACATCCACAGGTCAACATCCACGACCACACACACGCACACATGTACATGCACGCACACACACACACATCCACACACACACACATCCACAGGTCAACATCCGTGACCTGGTTCCGCGCGACTTCATCCTCACACAGCTAGAGATGCAGGTGTGGGTGTAGGTGCAACACACGCACACAATGTAGTTGTGTGTGTGTTTGTGTGCACGTGTGTGTGTGTGTGTGTGTGTTTTGTGTGCACGTGTGTGTGTGTGTGGGGGGTGGGGGGGGCGTGGGTGTGGGGAGGTGTAGGGAGGTGTGTGTGTGTGTGTGCGTGGGGGGGGGGGGGATCAGCAGGACCGCTGCATGTGTCACTGCCACCCGGCATGTCGGTGGTTGGTTGGGTGACTGGCGGTTGGTTAGTTGGTTGACTGGTGGTTGGGTGGCTGGTGGGGGTGGATGGTTAATTGGCGGGTCGGTTGGTAAGTTGGTGGTTGGCGGTTGGTTGTTGGTTGGTTGACCTCAGCCCCTGCCCCGCATGCAGCGTACCGCATCATGTACCATGCGCACGCATGCACCCATCCACTGACGCAACCACCCCCCTCCCCCTCGCCCTCACACAATTGTGCGTTCAGCTGGATGGTTTGATGGAGGCAGGCAGCCCACTGCCGCACACCACATCATCATGCAGCACACATCATCATTATGCATGCACGCGCATGCCTTACCCCTGACTGAGCCCCCTCCCCCCCCCCCCCCACACACACTCCCCTGCATGTGCAGCTCCATGGGCTCATGAAGACAGGCAGCCCCCTGCCGGATGCAGCATGCTGCATCATTTTGCATGCGTTACAAAAAATGCCATACCCTCGACAACCCCCCCCCACACACACACAAACACCTGCGTGTGCAGCTCAATGACCTGATGGAGGCAGGCAGCCCCCTGCCGGATGCAGCGCACCGCAGCATTTTGCAGCACATGCATGCCATATGCATGCACACACATTCCCTTACTGCCCCCCCCCCCACACACACACACACCTGTGTGTGCAGCTCGATGGCCTGATGGAGGCAGGCAGCCCCCTGACGGATGCAGCGCCATACCTTGAGTACCCCCCCCCCCCCCCCCTTAACTCGTTTGCACCCATCCACGACTGAACCCTCAATTCCGCCACACCCGCTGTCCTCGCAGCTTGATGGCCTCATGGAGGCAGGCAGCCCACTGCCGGACGCAGCGCACCGCATCATGCGACGCGGCTTCGACAACATGCTCTACGCGTCAGTTGTCGTGCTGGTGAGTTGGGGGCTGTTTGTAGAGTTCACACATACACACACACACACACACACACACACTCACACACACGCAGGGCATGCACGTGGGCAGTGGATCAAAGGATGCCAGCGTGCGACAGTGGTCATCAGAGGACCTCAACTATGCACACACACACACACACTCACACACACACACACAGGGCATGCGCGTGGGCAGTGGCTCAAAGGACGCCATCGTGCGACAGTGGTCGGCAGAGGACCTCAGCCAGCTCCCGATGGACCTGGCAAACGTGTACGCAGCAGCGTTCCAGGGGTGCCTGCGAAGACTGCCGGAGGCGCGGCCGGGCGTGCGGACGGACGTGCAGCTGCTCATCGCGGTGGGTGGTAATTTGTTGGATATATTTGATTGGGTTTATTTCAATAGGAGTGCGGAATTGCAGCAGAGTTTTTTTTATTATCGAAAATACAATTCTGGGTTTGATGCCAGCGGTCGTTAGCGGGGGTGCTTCGGAGGCTGCCAGATGACGCGCGGTCGGGCGTGCGGACGGACGTACAGCTGCTTATTGCGGTCGGTTTTTGTTGCTGCGGTCCCTGCTGTTTGGTCTAGTAGTAGGTAGCACGAATTGGGGGTGGATGGCAGTATTGCATTGCGGGCTGCTAGCTGAGGCTTCCAGACGCACGGCCGGGTATGCGGACGGACGTGCAGCTGCTTATTGCGGTGGGTGGTGATTTGTTGGGTCTAATAATGGGTTGCCGAGTCAGTCCATACAATAAATGCTGGGTTTCCAAGAGGCCATGCCATGTACACACACACAAATGCGCATGCACACATACACACACACACACACACACCGCAGGTGCTCACCGCCGCGCGCGATGCTCTCTCTCCACCAGTCGCACGCACACACACACACACACAGCGTCTAATGCGCCGTCAAAGGCATCCGACAGGCTGTAAACTCGACCACACACGCCGCAGGTGCTCACCGCCGCACGCGAGCCACTCTCCGTCCACCAGTTGCACGGCATGGGCCTGTCGCACGCGCTGCCGCTGCTGCCGGGGTGGGGCTCACTCTTCTACGAGGCAGGGTCCAAGGTGGGGCTGGTCGATTTTACAGTTTACAGTTGGCCGCCTTTGATGGCGTATAGGACTTCGAAGGTCGAAGGTGGCTGTGGCTGTGGCTGTACAGGTTGTTCATGTATGTGCCACTCGACCCCCCATCCCCTGGAAGCAGCGCTGGCGCTGGCGCTGCTGCCGGGGTGGGGCTCACTCTTCTACGAAGCAGGGTCAAAGGTGGGGCTGTACACGTTGTGCATGTGATGATGATGGATTTTGCAGTCGTGTGTGACGCACCTAACAGGCAGCGTATTCGACCTTGCTCGGCGTGAAGCGCCCGAGCGCTACAGACAGGTGGCTGGCTACTGGTGATGGGGGGCTAGTGGGTTGGGGCTGGACCTTGACAGGGCACTCGGCCCCCAGATCTGACTCCTCCCCGTGGGGCACGGCCGGGGTTCACGTATGCGCGTGAGATTCGACCTAGACTGCATGTCTATAAGGGTTATAGCTAGGGGGCTGTATGTCTATAAGGGCTATAACTAGGGGGCTCTACTAGGAGAGCCCTCAAGGCCACGCAGCGCGCCAGCCTAGCAGGTGAGGTGCAGCGTTCCCGCTAGCCACCTCGCGAAAGCGCACTTCCGGGCTGAGATTGGCCGATGTGGGCCTGCGTTGGGGGGGGGGGGAGAATGCGGGAATTCCGGGGTGCGCCGCAGGCCAGTGATTCCCCTGCGAGCCGTATACCGCTCCAGGCCGGATTCCCCATTGCCCAGAAAACCACCCCACACTTAGTGGGAGAGGGTGTGGAGCGGTGCGTTGGAAAGCTCTTGCCGAGAGCGTCACAACGGCATGCGTTGCATGAATACCCACCGTGTATTGTGCCTGGTGCGAGCGGTCAAAGTTGCTGGAGCCGGCAAAAAACTAATTATTATAATCCTTCCCAGGGAACACTGCCGCAGGCGCAGGGTCTCTTCCGGGGTCACACTCCTTGGCATTCACGACTGTCACTTTTCTACGACAGGGTGTTTCTAAAAAACAAATGCCTCCGGCAGGTTCAGGAAAGGAAATGAGCCGCGAGGCCGGGGTCGAGCCATCATTTTACCAAGTACTTAAGCGGAACCACTGGGGTGGGGCGAGGACAGGATGCGCCGCAGACGCAGGGGTTTTCTAGTAACGAAGATGACTCGATGACGCAAGCGATTTTCTTTGAATTAAATGACTTTTTGCCTTGGAGAATTTCTGATAGAGAGGCGATGTTCTGTAAAAACTCCCAAGGTGGAACTGCCCATGAAAGCGTCAAAGGAAAGGCGGAGACGACCTCCTGTAGTAACGAATAAACTAGGGTTTGGGTTTAAGGGTTAACCGTCGTACCACTTTGCCTTGCCGATTAAATACTTCGGAAAACGTCGCGGCAAGGTCAATTTCTAAAAAATATTGCCCAAAAGTAAAACGCCAAAAGTGACGTCAAAATGGGAAAAATCCCTCAAAATTTCCGCGGCAAGGCACCCAAGTTCTAAACAATCAACCCCTTTATAAAAGTGGAGGCAAGGCAAAGCGGTACTACGGTAGGGTTTAGGGTTAAGGGTAGGGTTCGCCGCAGGCACAGGCCCGGGGGTCTCTTCCATGGGAACATGTGGACAGGGTACACTCCTTGGCATTCACGCGTGTCGCTAGTTTTTTTAGTTTGTATGGGCGCGCACCAGCACCACAGTGCAGGCTCCACACCCAACCCGTGCTGTGTGCCGAGGGTGGGCCCAGGCAGGGTTGCACGGTATGCTCGTCCTGAGGGGGGGTCAGCGTCCTGACTTTACGTAGGACGTAGGACGGTACTCCAGGACGCAGTACACGGACGCGGGGGGCGAGAGTGTGGCGCGAGCGACTAAGTGCCCACACCCCGTCGCACACAACTCCGTCGATCCTTAATGGATTGACGAACCAAGCAGTCCGTTGGAAAGCCCTTGCTATAAGCTCCCCAGAATGTCGAATCATCCGCATCGGTGCAGTCGCCAGGAAGTTGTGGCCGTGGCCGTTTTTGTGTGGCAAGTTAAGGCGTCTGGTGCTGCCGCCGATCGCGTCCTGCAGTACGCACCCCAGCGTACTGTCAGGACGCAGGACGTGGTATCGTACCCCAGTACAAATAACGTCCCGTGCAACCCTGGGTCCAGGATGGGCCCAAGGTATAAAACCAGACAGCGGGGCGTCTGGGGGGATGAGGGGGGGGGGGGGTCAGCACATTGATCACTCAGCGCAGCGAGCGACAGCTAGGTCCCTTCCTCGAGCGCAGTGTCAGAGAGAGAATTGCGCAGTGTGCGCCAACTGTGGGCCGCCAAGCAAGCAGTCGAGCGTCGTGGTCGTGGAGGGGGGGAGGGGGTGGCGCCCTGGTTGAGTTTTGTGGAAGCGGAGTCGTTCCTGAGCATGGCAGCTCCGCGGTTGTGGGGACCAGCGCCAGCACTAACGATAGCCGAGAGAGAGACCAAGGAAGTTTAGAGAGAATTGGTTACACGTGCCGGTGGTACTTCCCAAACATCCCCGAGGGGACGCCGGGCTCACTGTATGTGCGGGGAGACGGGAAAGGGATGGAAAAAGGAAAGGCGGAGGGGTGCGCCGCAGGCTCAGGGGAAGTAGAGAGAGATTGTTACACGGCCGGTGGTACTTCCCTAAACGCCCCCGAGGGGACGCCGGGCTCACTGTATGTGTGGGGAGACGGGGAAGGGATGGAAAAAGGGAAGGCGAAGGGGTGCGCCGCAGGCTCAGGGGTCTCACTTCCGGGGGCACGCTCAATGGCATGGGGAAGTTAGAGAGAGAGAGAGATTGTTACACGGGCCGGTGGTACTCCCCACGCCCTCGAGGGGACGCGGGCTCACTGTATGTGTAGGGAAACAGGAAGGGGATGGGAAAAGGGAAGGCAAAGGGGAAGGTTTTTTAGCTGCCCAAAGTATTAGGCGTGCAGGTCGCAGGTATCTAGTACCCCAGGAAGCACGTGTAAGCATAATAGCCGCCGATCAATCTTCGGCATCATTCGAACTAAAACTCACTCAGTGTGTCACTCAGTGAAGCCACGACTCACTCACAGTGGCTCGTGGCTCACTCACAGTGCCCTAACCGCCGGTGTAGTGTAGCGGTTATCACGGTGGATTCTGATTCCACCAACCCGAGTTCGAATCTCGGCGCTGGCTCTCTTATTTTTGCCCACCTCGAGGGCACACAGGATCGCCCAAAGACGGTGTGCACGTGTCCCCAACGGTGGGAGGGGCTGCCCAGCAGACGGGGGGGGGGGGGCAGGGCACAATGCACACCCACTGCCTGTGTTGATGTTGTTGGAGCGACAGTGTGTGCTCTCTCGCGCGCGCTACCAACCTCTTTTGACACGGCTGCTGGTGCTGGCACAGTGTGCGTGATCAGGCGGGGGGGGGGGGGGCACACGAGGTGGAGGGTGCGTGGAGCAGAGCCAAGCAGCGGCGCGAGTCGAGGGACGGCACGGTATGGCTCCTCCACCCCTCAACCCTCCTGCACCCTGTCGGGCACGAGCGGTGCTCACATGCAGAAAAGAAAAGCCCCCGCCCCGAAGAGGCACGCCCCGAATTTAGAGTGACGGGGTTACATCCCTACACTAGTAGGACCGGCCTGAGACATTTGTCAGGCGGCGCAGCGACGTGCATCTCATAATCACGGACATTTCCCCTCGGACAATCCGTCACTTAGTTTCTAGGGAAACGTTCCCCACCCCCTGATGAGAGACAGACAGGGCCACAACTGGAGAGGCACGCACACGGGTTTAGGGTTTGGGATTTTTTTAGGGTTTGGGGCACGGGGGGGGCAAGAAACTTATTTCCTGCAGGCACGGTACATATTTTTTTAGGGGGGTCTGACCCCCCCACCCACCCCACCCCAACTTGCTGAGTACACCATGCATGGAGCCAAGACCAAGGCGCATGGCTTCCTCACAGTGAGAGCTGTCCATCGCAATGTCTAACTTGCCGGCAGATGGCCAAAATCACCCCCCAAATCTAGCCATTCCATGGCTTAGTCGGCGGGCACCAAGGAGTGTGGACCCTCCAGTTCACACTTTCCAGGCAGATCCAGGGTCGACTCTCCTGAGGTGTGTTGCTGTGCTTTCCAAGGAGATTCAGATGGCATCGGTCCCATCTCAATCCATTAAGGTCGCTCAAACCCGCAGGTGGGCACTTGGTGCATCGTTGAGAGCACGCGGAGGGGAAGGGCATTGAGAAGGTGGGGACCCCCACCCTATTACCACAGGGTCTCTTCTGAGAGTGGATTCGTGCTCCCCTCATCAAGACGGTTCCAATGGTGGTCTTCCTGCTGAGCTGTAGTACACAGCCTTATCGTGCACCTCATTGATCTATTGATCTGACTGATTCAACAGAGCACTCCAAGTGTTGTGCTAGGTAAGGGACATTACTGTTTTATCCTGATGCTTTTCAGATGCCTTACCGAGAATCTTACTACACAGATTCCAGCATCTTTTGTGAGCCTTTATAAGCTGGCACTCCTGACCACAGACACTCTCAGAACGCTGTCTCTGTCTCTACTGACTCCAGACCGTTGCTCTGCTTGTCTGTCTGGTCAGGTGAGTGCTTTGCCCATCTATTGCCACAGCATGCATGTCCTGGGAGGAATGCATGCCTAGCCTGCTCTCTCTACAGAGAGCCTGTAACTCTCAGAACGCTGTCTCTGTCTCTACTGACTCCAGACTGTTGCTCTGCTTGTCAGTCTGGTCAGTCCCTTATCCCTCAGCACTTCCCGTCGAAAACGGCCGACTGGAAATCAAGTTCCGGAACCCCCGTATATATATTTTTTTGCGCCCCCCACCCACCCACCCACTTTGAGCCCTCAAATCTCGGCCTCCAGGTGTCCAAATTCAAAAATTCCGCTTGATTTGGAACATACGCATCAAGGAGATTGATATTCAGCGTGCCTGTATTTTCTGTTTTTTCTGCCCCCCGTGGTTCGGGGTTTAGGGTTTCAGGGTTTGGGGTTTAGGGTTTAAGAGTTCAGGATTTTAGGGTTTTAGGGTTTCTAAACCCTAAAGGGCCCTTCCCAGGCTAGCTCGTACCAAATTGGTGCCACATTTTGGGGGCACCCCCAAACGCCCCCTCGCGTGCCCCCCTAATGCACATGGCCTGCATACGCGCTATATCAAGGTTGTGCCGCACGATTCAGGCATCCGGGTGGGCTGTATGGGTGGGGCAGGCCATTAGGTCGCCAGCTAGTGGCCATGCGGCGCCGAGGGACTCTCTCCGCGTCCCCTGAAGGGCTAAGGGTCTAGGCATGACCGGAGCAATCTGCCTGCATGCACAGGTGAGGGTAAAAGGTGCCCACACCTGCATTGCGCCCTGCCCCCCCCCCCCCCCGTCTGCTGGGCAGCCCCTCCCACCGTTGGGGACACGTGCACACCGTCTTTGGGCGATCCTGTGTGCCCTCGAGGTGGGCAAAAATAAGAGAGCCAGCGCCGAGATTCGAACTCGGGTTGGTGGAATCAGAATCCACCGTGATAACCGCTACACTACACCGGCGATTAGGGCACTGTGAGTGAGCCACGAGCCACTGTGAGTGAGTCGTGGCTTCACTGAGTGACACACTGAGTGAGTTTTTGTTCGAATGATGCCGAAGATTGATCGGCGGCTATTATGCTTACACGTGCTTCCTGGGGTACTAGATACCTGCGACCTGCACGCCTAATACTTTGGGCAGCTAAAAAACCTTCCCCTTTGCCTTCCCTTTTCCCATCCCCTTCCTGTTTCCCTACACATACAGTGAGCCCGCGTCCCCTCGAGGGCGTGGGGAGTACCACCGGCCCGTGTAACAATCTCTCTCTCTCTCTAACTTCCCCATGCCATTGAGCGTGCCCCCGGAAGTGAGACCCCTGAGCCTGCGGCGCACCCCTTCGCCTTCCCTTTTCCATCCCTTCCCCGTCTCCCCACACATACAGTGAGCCCGGCGTCCCCTCGGGGGCGTTTAGGGAAGTACCACCGGCCGTGTAACAATCTCTCTCTACTTCCCCTGAGCCTGCGGCGCACCCCTCCGCCTTTCCTTTTTCCATCCCTTTCCCGTCTCCCCGCACATACAGTGAGCCCGGCGTCCCCTCGGGGATGTTTGGGAAGTACCACCGGCACGTGTAACCAATTCTCTCTAAACTTCCTTGGTCTCTCTCTCGGCTATCGTTAGTGCTGGCGCTGGTCCCCACAACCGCGGAGCTGCCATGCTCAGGAACGACTCCGCTTCCACAAAACTCAACCAGGGCGCCACCCCCTCCCCCCCTCCACGACCACGACGCTCGACTGCTTGCTTGGCGGCCCACAGTTGGCGCACACTGCGCTCGAGGAAGGAACCTCGCTGGCGCTCGCTGCGCTGAGTGATGGCACAGAGTCGGATGCGCGGTGGTGTGTGCGCGCATGCTGCTGGTCCGCCTAACCCGAAAGGCGCCCCCCGCCCGTCCCGGTCACTTTGGCTTGTTTTTTTGATACTGGCCTGGCAGTTGGGACCTATTTTGGAGGCGTCGCACAATAGCGCTCCTTCTTGCTCTGTGACTACACGTTGGCAGGCAGCCGGCTGGTGGCTACCGCCCCTCGCAAGTAATTGCTGGGGCCAGAACTGGACTTAGGTCTAGGCGGTGGTTCTACGACTAGAGGTAGTCTTTGCCGGAAAGCCAATGTAACTGTAACTGACCTGGCGAGTTTGCGGGCGGCCTGTCCTGATTCCCCTGCGAGCCGAATACCGCTCCGGGCCGGATTGCCCATTTCCCAGAAAACCACCCCACACTTGGTGGGTGAGCACGTGGAGCGATGCGTTGGAAAGCTCTTGCTGAGAGCAGCACAACGGCATGCATTGCATGAATACCCGCTGTGTATCGTGCCTGGTATGAGCGGTCAAAGTTGCTGGAGCCGGCAAAAAACAATTACTAAAATCCTTCCCAGGGACCACTGGGGTGCACGTCTAGAAAAAAAATGACAGGCGCGAATGCCAATTAGTGTCCAAATCCTCTCTCTCAATCTGGCCAACCTTCATTACAAGGACGCTCCCATTCGTCACCACATTAACGGGTCAATCGCACCCACACTCAGCAGAGGCTCAGCCCTCCCACATTCCCAACGCCTGAGCACGGTGGCTTGGGTGGCGCCTTCACTTGCGCGCATCAGGTGGCGTCTCAGGTGCGCCGAGACCGCCTCAGGCGCACCCCCGACCGCCTGATGCGTCGCCTCAGGTGCCACCTTGGGCACCCGCCACCGTCTGAGACGCGCCTGACCGCCTCAGGCGCAGTGTTCCCTGGGAAGGATCTTAGTATTTTCCCCCCCGGCTCCGGGAACTTTGACCGCTCATACAAGGCACAGTACATTGCGGGTATTCACGCAACGCATGCCGTTGTGCTGCTCTCGGCAAGAGCTTTCCAGCACACCCCTCCGTGCCGTCTCCCTCTCAAGTGTGGGATGGTTTCTGGGAAATGGGAACTCCGGCCCCGAGCGGTATACGGCTTTCAGGGGGATCACTGCTCAGGCGTTATGACCGTCTTCACGTGCGCGTCTCAGGCGTTGAGGCCCAGGTAAGCCAGACTGACAGAGCAGCAGATCGCCGCTGTGCCTCCTCCTGTGCCAGCCACCACCCGACACCCTAACAGCAACAGAAGCATAGGTTTTCCAGCAGGGACATCTCCTAGCCCCAGTACCACCGCCTAGACCCAGGTCCAGTTCTGGCCATAATAATTACTAGTGACAGGTGGTAGCCTCCAACCACCAACAAAACCTCAGTGATTCTGTTTTTATCATTTTTTTTGTTTTTCCACAGACGGATTTTGCTTTGGCCCAGTTGATAGTTGACCTCATGTTGACCGTTTGCCCTCATATACAGTTTATTTGAAAGCTCTTGATGAGGGTCTAGGATTTAGGCAAAGGGCACCTATGGTAGACCCCCCCCCTCCCAAGCACACACCCCGCCACCGCCACCGCCCCAACTAGCCCCTAAAGCGGCCCAGCCCGAAGAAGCCGCCCCCCCCCCCCAAGCACACATCCTGCCACCGCCACCGCGCCGACGCAGGTCCGTATCTTCCACAAGATGCTGTTACGACAGGCACCATAAGTGTGGGCCTTCCGACCGGCCTGTGTGGCTGATCGTCACTTATCGTGTAAGACTTATCGTCACTTCTCGTGTACGACTCATCGGCGCCACCGCCACCGCGCCAACGCAGGTCCGCATCTTCCACAAGACGCTGCACGACTGGCTGCGCACGCTCGACCCAGCGCTGGTGGCCGGCGACGCAGACCCGTACCGCAGGTAACGTATATGGGTGAATCACGTTGGTAGCCTGCCTCGTGAGGCAGCTCCTGCGATCCCCGAGGGTGTGGTTTTACAGGCTTTACATGTACGTTTTACGGTCCGGAGGACCCCAGGGCGTGAGTTAAGGCCTATAAGGAGTGCTAGTCGTCTAGAGGTTTTACAGGAGTACAAGTCGTCTAGGGGAGCTCTACTAAGAGAACCCGCAAGTAATATCCACGCAATATCCACGCAGCGCGCCTGCCTACCAGACCCCGAGGGTGTGTGCGTGCAGCTAATTAAATCATAGGCCACGCCCCCAAAATACCCTCAACAACCGGAGCCTTTGAGCGGTGCGCATGGCTCGCCCCCGTGCTGGTGGCCGGTGACACAGACCCATACCGCAGGTCTGTCTAACAGCTCTCCGGGTTGTTGAAGCTGCAGGTAGGGCACACCTACACACACGCACACACACACACACATACACACACAAACGCGCACGCACACGCACACACATACATGCACATAAACATACACACATACACACATACACACACACGCACACACACACTACCAACCAACTAACCGAACACGCGTTACGTGAGGCCAACACACACACGCACGCACACACACACACACACACACACACAGCCCGTCCCGCGTGTCGTTCGCACACAAGGCTGGTGGACCAGGCGCTGGGCTCAGCATCCAGGTGGGATATTGAGAGAGAGTGACTGGGAGAGTGGGAGAGAGAGAGGGGGGGGGGGAGAGGGTGAGAAAGAGAGTGCAAAAGGTGGAGAGAGAGATGGGGAGAGAGGGAGAGAGAGCGTGTGTGGGCAGGCGCTGGTCTCAGAGTTCAGGCGCGCGCCCAGGCGATCGCATACGTGGTATGATGTTATTTCAGGTGGGAGAGAGAGAAAGAACGAGGGAGAGAGAAGAAGGGATGGTGTGTGTGTACAGCAAGGCTCACGGGGGAGGGAGGGAGTGGGAGAGAGGGAGAGAGAGGGGGGAGAGACAGAAGGAGGGGTTTTCACCGCGGCCTCCCCACACTCCCCCACAATCCACACCCCACCCTCCCTCTCCCTCTCCCCGTGTGAGTTTGTTTTTTGCGGTTCGTCACAACGGGGGACTGTGCCTGGAACCGTGCTGGGGGGATATGCGCATTGCTGACCGTAGCTTTGGGCCTTGCGAGTTTCCAGGGTTTTAAGCGCTCCCGTTGTGTAGTAATCTAGCTTCCGACGACTACGGCCTCTCCACACCCCAAACCCCACACTCCGCACCCCACTCTCCTTCACCACACCACACACTCCACACCCCACACCCCTGCACACGTTCCCCTATGCGCTGGCATCCTCCTCATACTTTGCCCTATGAAGTTGCCAGTTTCCACCACTCCCTCCACCGCGACGCACCGCCGCCTCCCCACACTCCCCCACACTCCACACTTCACTCCACACTCCACACCCCACAGGTCGACGGACACACCGACCGCGACGCACCACCGCCTCCCCACACTCCCCCACACTCCACACTTCACTCCACACTCCACACTCCACAGGTCGATGCACACGCCGACCGCGACGCACCGCCGCCTCCCCACAACCCCCCACACTGCACTCCACACTCTCCCAGATCGACGGCCACGCCGACCGCGACGCACCGCCGCCTCCCGCGACGCTCGCCACGGGCTCTAGGGACCTCGCAGGTGCGGGGCAGAGGCCTGCTTGCGTGCGCACCTGTCACGAGTCGCCTAACTTGGCTTAACGCTAATTGTACCGGGGGCCTGTGTAGCTGCGGGGTGGCTAGGGAGATCGGCGCCATGCACACTCGTGACCGCAGGGGCCGACGGTGCGCAGTCAACGCCAGGAGGCGGTGGCGCCCTGCTATCTAACGAGCATGCCGTCACGGCGTGGCGGACTCTTTACCCCCTCCCTATCCATACTAGCTAACCTGCACAACCCCGGCCGCACTCGTGACCGCAGGCGGTGGCGTTGCGCAGTCAGCGCGTCAGCGCCAGGAGGCGGTGGCGCCCTGTTAACTAGCACACACCACCATGGTGGACTCTCCTTCAGACTGCCTCAATACTAGTTAACCTGCATGACCCCGACCACACACGCACGTGACTGCAGGGGCCAACGGTGCGCAGTCAACCCCAGGAGGCGGTGGCGCCCTGTTAACGAGCACACACCGCCATGGTGGACTACCTCCCCCCCCCCCCTCCTTATCCATATTGGCTAACCTGCGCAACCCTGGCCACACGCATGACCGCAGGCGCCGGCGGTGCCCAGTCTTTGTGCGTCAGCGCCAGGAGGCGGTGGCGCCCTGTTAACGAGCACACACCGACATGGTGGACCAATCCCCCCCCTCCCTATCCATACTAGCTAACCTGCACGTCCTCTACCACACGCATGAGCGCAGGCACCGGCGGTGCCCAGTCAGCGCGTCAGCGCCAGGAGGCGATTGCGCCCTATTAACGAGCACACACCGCCTTGGTGGACTATCTCCCCCCCCTCCCTATCCATACTAGCTAACCTGCGCAACCCCGGCCCCACGCATGACCGCAGGCGCCGGCGGTGCCCAGTCAGCGTGTCAGCGCCAGGAGGCGGTGGCGCCCTGTTAACGAATACACACCGCCATGGTGGACTATCTCCCACCCCCTCCCCATCCACACTAGCTGACCTGCACGATCCAGCCACACGCATGAACGCAGGCGGCATTGGTGCCCAGTCAACCCGGCGGCGCCAGGGTGGCACCCTGTTAACGAGCACACATCGCCTTGGTGGACAATCTCCCCCACCCCCCTCCCTATGCACACTGGCTAACCTGCACGACCCCGACCATACGCATGACCGCAGGCGCCGGCGGTTCCCAGTCTTTGAATCAGCGCCAGGAGGCGGTCGCGCTGCGGCTGGCAAACATGCACGCCAGCATGGTGGACTTCTCCCCCCCCTCCCCCTCTTCCTATCCACACTATCTGATCTGCACGTCCTCTACCACACGCATGACGGCAGGCGCCGGCGGTGCCCAGTCCTCGCGGCAGCGCCAGGAAGCGGTCGCGCTGCGGCTGGCAAATATGTTGGGAGGGAGGGAGCAGGTCGGTCGTGGCAGGGGTGTTGCAACCAGTGGGTTTTGGGTTTTGGGTTTAGGGTTTGGGGCTTAAGGTTCAGGGTTTAGGGTTTGGGGTTCAATTTGGTTAAAACTTCAAACCCTAAACTCATTACCCCCTGGGAACAGTTACAGTTACATCGGCTTTCCAGCAAGGACTACCTCTAGTCCTAGTACCACCGCCTAGACCGAAGTCCAGTTCTGGCCCTAACAACTACTTGTGAGGGGCGGTAGCCACCAGCCGGCTGCCTGCCAACGTGTAGTCCCAGAGCAAAAAGGAGAGCTATTGTGCGACGCCTCCAAAATAGGTCCTAACTGCTTCTAGGGGATAGGGGGTCAAGTGGCGCTTGCCAATCTACTTGACCGCCGTGGTGGAGGGGCCGGCGCCTGAGGGGCAGCCGGACCGTACACCACGGCTCTCCACCCGACCCTATCCTGAGCACGCTCAAACGCCGTGTCCGAAAAAGTCTTCCAATCAGAACGAGTGCCACTAGTTTCGCCTAGCTGCTGAATCAGTAGCTTAAGAAAATAGTGTCGGGAGGAGGCTGGAGGCCGGCCTTGCTGCCGAGCCACATCCATTGTGCAGTCAAAGGTTGTACGAGGAAGACGAGAAGCCGGCATGCTCATCACATGGCCTAGCCACTGCATTGATCGCTTTGCCACAAGGCTCTCAATTGGCTCAGTGTCGCACGCCTGCCGAATATAAGTTAATCTGTGCCGGTCGACCAGGCGCACACCCAGAATGCGACGAAGGCAGTTAGAGTGGGCAACCTCCAATCGAGTCAGTTGTGTTTTAGTAGGGGCCCATGTTTCGCAGCCGTACAGAAAGTGGGGCAGCACGAAAGTGTTGTAAACCCGCATCTTAGACTGCACTTGCATCTTCTTGCTGGCCCAAATCTTATCAAAAGACGCAAACACGCCCAGCGCGCGACCGACACGCACACCGATCTCCTTTTCCACACCACCACTCTGGGTTATCCAACTCCCTAGATACTTAATGCAGAGACGGTCTTCACTTCACCACCAGTCAGCGCAAACGTGGGCAGATCCGCGTCAAAATCTGCTGGCAAAATCATCACTTCTGTCTTGGCGGCGTTGATTTGCATGCCAAAGCTAGAGGACACTTTGTCAAGGATTTTCAGCATAAGCGCCAACTGAGCTGGGTCATGCGAGAACAAACATAAATCGTCGGCATACATCAGCATTACTATGCGCTCAACCGACGACGACAACACAGAGCCGCCGGCTCGGGTCACGACTAACACGCCAGCCCCCTCTGGCATCATGTCTAGCGCCTTTTGCACTATGTGGTCAATACGAACATTGAACAACACAGGAGCAATGACGCACCCCTGTCGCACACCAGACGACATGGGGAATCCGTGCCCGATTTTCCCAGCCAGCCGCACGGCAGCTGCAGTGTTGGTGTGCAGATCCTCCAACAGATCAATAATGTGCGGATGAACACTATATAATCTAAGGACTCTCCACAGTGCCGCACGGTTTATGCATTCGTAAGCTTTAGAATAGTCGACAAATGCCACAGCCATGCATTGTTTGTACTCAGCATATGCCGCGCTCAGCGAGCGCAAAGTAAAAATTGCATCAACAGTGTCTCTGCTTTTGGGAAGGATGTTTGTAATTATTTGTTCACCGGCTCGAGCAACTTTGACTGCTCATAGCAGGCGCAATACATACAAAGCGGATGTTCCCGAAACGCACGCCGCTGTGCTGCTCTCGGCGAGAGTGGTCCAACGCACCCCTTCACGCCCTCGCCATCCACTTGTTATTTTGGAAGTTTGAGATCCGGCCTGCGCGGTATACGGCTTGCAGGGGGATCACTGGATGCAACAGTCACATCTGTCCAGTGAACTCCTGCCAAGGACGTTTGTTGCTCCGTCCACGGCTGCGCAGTCATTTTACTGTACTTCCGGCTGTGTCCGGCTGTTCAGCATGTGCAGCGTTTGCAGCCGAAAAGGGAATCGCTGCATCTGCCATGACAGTTATAAGTTGCTGCGTGTGGTGCGTGTGCCATCGTCCAAGATATGACCCGTTGATTGATCCGTTGTCGTCGAAAGCACAACACAACAGGGGCGCCTAGACCCAGAAAAAACAAGGCCCGGAAAAGGCCACAGCCAGTGAGGCGAGCACACCAGCACAGTCCCCCGCCAGCCTGCCGGCACAATCCCCCGTTTTAACTAACCGCCAAGAAACACTCCAGCCACATGGTTCTGAGAGCCAAAAGCGAGCGTGCGAGCCCGTGTCCACACTCAACAAACACTGAGGGACCACGCCCCCTCCTATGGGTCCGCTTCACTCCTCTTATTTGCAGCAGCGCACAGTGGCAGCTTGCGTACACGTGCACCCCTGTTCCAACGCAGGTCCCCGCAGTTGCCCCGCAGCCCTGCTTAAAAACAGTGGGCAACATAGATGTGTGTGCAGGTTGGGGACTCAACACATCGGCAGCCTGGGACTCACCCCTCCATGTGTACGTGGCCACGGCCTCGCAGCCCGGGCGCCCAATGACGCCAGCGATGGCTGCCGAGGTGGACATGCTTCAAAACAACAAGCAACAGACATAGCCGTGTGTGTGTGTGTGTGCATTCGACCACTCAACTCCGAGGCAGGCTGAAGCACAACCCCCATGCGTGGCCATGGCCTCGCAGCCTGGGCGCCGGATGACGACGGCGATGGGTGACGAGTTGGATTTGCCTCAGAGCAGCACCTAGAATAGCTGTGTGTGCAGGTTCTGGATCCAGCACAGTGGCATCTGAGGTGGAAACCCACCCCTCCATGTGTGTGCGTGGCCGCGGCCTTTGCAGCCCGCACGTGCAGTGACGCCAGCAATGACTGCCAAGTTGCACCCGCCTCAGAACAGCACCTAGAATGGCTGTGTGTTCAGCATCTAGAATAGCTGTGTGTGCAGGTTCTGGATCCAGCACAGTGGCATCTGAGGTGGAAACCCACCCCTCCATGTGTGTGCGTGGCCGCGGCCTTTGCAGCCCGCATGTGCAGTGACGCCAGCGATGGCTGCCAAGTTGCACCCGCCTCAGAACAGCACCTAGAATGGCTGTGTGTACAGCACCTAGAATAGCTGTGTGTGCAGGTTCTGGTGTCAGCACAGTGGCATCTGAGGCTGAAACCCAACCCTCCATGCTTGCGTGGCCATGGCCTCGCAGCCCGGGCGCCCAATGACGACGGCGATGGCTGATGAGTTCGACCTGCAGCTCAACATTGCGGCTGGCCACTCTGCGATCGCACGCCTGCTGATGGGCGACCTGGAGGTGAGGGGCAGAGTGTGTGTGTGTGTGTGTGTGTGTGTGAGAGAGATGGTGTGTGTGAGAGAGATGGTGTGTGTGAGAGAGATAGTGTGTGTGTGTGTGTGTGTGCTGGTGAGTGTGTTTGTGTGTGGGGGGTGCGGGAGAGGGCTGTTCATTTTGCGTCTGACCACTCTACGGCTGCACGCCTGCTGAGGGACCTGCAGGTGAGGGGCAGAGAGTGTGTGTGTGTGTGTGTTTGTGTGTGTGTGTGTGTGTGTGTGCTGACTGTGTGTGGGGGGTGGGGGTGCGGGGTAGGGCTGTAAATTTTGCGTCTGGCCGCTCTACGGCTGCACGTCTGCTGCTGGTGGACGTGCAGTGGTGAGGCAGAGAGGGGGGGGTGCGTGTGTGTGTGTGTGTGTGTGGGGGGGGGTGCTTGGTATGCGGGGGAAGGGGACCTGCTCGGTAGAGTGGAAGGAGGGGGCAGGCATGCTCGGGGGCATGCTTTCACTCCCCGCTCGCTTCCCTCCCCTGCCTCCCCCCCCCCCACGCACACACCTCTCCCCCCATCCCCATCACACACGATCAAGGGCGACAGCGCCCTAGGACCACGGCACAGCACACATGCCGCTGCCTCTCCGCATGCTGGGTGCCGCTTACAGAAAGCCTGCCCCACCCCACCCCAACACCGCTGAGTGTTGTGGCGTTATCGTTGGGTCCCCCCCCCCCTTTCTCATTGGCAGGTCTTCAGGACTGATCTCATAGTCCTGATGGAACGTTGGGACCGCATTTGCACCACAAGTGGAATGTTAACTCATCACTATCTGCCCTCCCCCCATCATCATCGCACAGACGATCAAGGGCGGCAGCGCGCCCAAAGCCCAGCACAGCATGCCTGCCGCTGCCTCTCTTTAGTGCTTGGTGTCATGCACTGAAGCCCCCCCCCCCCCCAATCCCTCCCAGAAGTGGATTGTTCACACATCATCACCCCCATCACCATCGCCCCCATCACCATCACACACAGACAATCTGGGGCGGCAGCGAGCCCAGCGCACAGCACAGCATGCGTGCTGCTGCCTCTTTGAATGCTGGGCAACGTGCACTGAAGCCAAACACACACACACACACACATGCACACACAAACACACCATTCCCATCACTCACAGACAATCAAGAGCGGAAGCGCACCTGGCGCACAGGACAGCGTGTCGCTGCCTCTCCGCATGCTTGGTGCGGCTTACACGAAGTCCCCCCCCCCTCCCCATCACACACAGGCGATCAAGGGCGGCAGCGCGCCTGATGTACAGAACAGCATGCATGCTGCTGCCGCTCCGAATGCTGGGTGACGTGCACTGAGCTCCCTCCTCCCTCGCCCCCTCCCTGCCCAGAAGTGGATGGTTAACTCATCCCCCCCCCCATCACACACAGACGATCAAGGGCGGCAGCGCGCCCGGCGCACAGGACAGCGTGACACTGTCTTCGACCGCACGCGATCGCAACTTGCGCCAGCTGCATGGCATTCCATCATTCAGCTGCACAGGTTGGTACAGTACGGCGGCGTGATTGTTAGGGTCAGACCTGGAGCTGGGTCTCTGCGGTGGCACTAGGACTACAAGCTGTCTTTGCTGGAAAGCTGATGTTACTGTTACGCCAACATGAGTCTTACACAGGGTGGTCAAGTAGGTAGGTCGAGTACGCCACAGGTGTGTTCACCTGTCTGTAACCGCACGCGGTTGTCACTTGTGCCAGCCGCATGGCATTCCATCATTCAGCTGCTGCACAGGTTGGTCTAGGTAGTAGGGTATGCCAACACGATTGTTAGGGCCAGAAATGGACTTGGATCTAGGCGGTGGCACTAGGACTAGAAACTGTCTTTGCTGGAAAGCCGATGTTACTGTTGACTGTTACGCCACCATGAGTCTCATACGAGTTGGTCGAATAGGTAGGTCGAATACGCCACAAGTGTGTTCACCTGTCTGTCACTGCACGTGATCGTCACTTGCGCCAGCTGCATGTCATACCATCATTCAGCTGCACAGGTTGGTCTGGATAGAAAACGCTGCAGGTTTCTGTTAATCTGTCACTGACTGAGCGCGACCGCAACTTGCGCCAGCTGCATGGCATTCCATCGTTCAGCTGCGTGGCATTCAGCTGCATGGCATGGCATTCAGCCACTTGCGCCAGCTGCATGGCATTCCATCAGTCAGCTGCACATGTCGGTCTAGGTTTCATGCGCGACGAGTTTCTGTTCATCTGTCACTGACTGCACGCGACCGCGACTTGCGCCAGCTGCATGGCTTGCCCTCATTTCGCTGCTGCACAGGTTGGTCTTGGTAAGGTATTATGCGCCAACACACACAGGTTGGTGTAGGTGTAATACATGCCAACGCAGTGATGCGTTCGACGCACCCAGCTGGAGCATCGGGCGTGGGGGCACCCGGTGGGCTAAGAAACATTCACACACTGCAGCAGCGTCAGGCACGACAGCCTCGCCCAGTGGCCTAGTGGACACACACACACACACGCACACACACTGCAGCAGCGTCGGGCGCGGCAGCCTCACCCGGTGGCCTAGGGGGGGAACACACACATACACTCACACACACACGCACACCACGCACCATGCAGCAGCGACGGGCGTGGCGGCCGCACCCGATGGCCTAGGGGAGAGCGAAAAGCTGCCGCAGGACGGGTGTCGGCAAGCACGCACGTACAGGTGAATGGGTTGAGGGGGGAACGAGACTCCCTCTAGGAGGAGGAGGTGGCTGGGCTGCTAGGTCTGACCCGCCCCCCGGGCCATGGGTTCCCCCATTTTTCCCCAGCTTAAGTCCCGAAGGGGGCACCAGGCGCACAGCCAAGCAGCAGGGAGCAGCTTTCCAATAGCGGAGTGTGCTAATTCGTCCCTGTGCTTATTTGCCCCGCCTCCTCCTACCCTTAACCCCCTGTGCCGTGCCGTGAGCCGCACGCGCCTGTCGCGTGACAGTGTCCAACACCACCACACACACACTCAACACCCACATACACCCACACACAACACAGTCTGTGCCACACCGAGAGCCATGCCTGTGGTTTCGTGACTGATGCTGCCCACCCCCACCCCCTTCCACACACACGCGCACACACGCACACACACAGCCTGCGCCACGCCGTGAGCCGCATGTGCCTGTCGGGTGACTCTGCTCCTCCCACTACACACAAAAACACACACGCGCACACACACACACACACACACACACACACACACGCACACACACACACACACACTCAATCCCCACCGGCCCTGTTGACCTCAGGGCTGAACAGTGCTGCCCGGATCACGGCTCTAGCTAGGTTCAGGATGGGGCTCCATGAGCTGCAGATAGAGCGGGGGCGCTACGCCGTGGCGGGACAGAGGCAGCGACGCAGCCAGCGGGCGTGCTGCCTATGCGGTGGGCTAGAGGATGAGGCACACATGGTATTTGAGTGCCCTGCCTATGAAGAGGCACGGGTGCAGGCCCACAGCCTGTTTCGGTCCATCCCTCGCCCCGAGGAGGCCGATTTAGATGAGCGGATGCGGGAGTTTATGAATCCTCTGCCAGGCCAGGAGAACCCCAGGTTTTGGCACGAGCTGGCTGACTTCCTTGTCGCCTGTTTTGAGACACGCACCGCGTGCACAGCAATCATGATGGCAGATGGCATGCTAGGGGTCTAATTTTGACAGCTGCCGGCCTCTTTCCTAGGGTCTAATGCGCCATCAAAGGCGTCCGACGGACTGTAAAATCGACCACACACACACACACACACACGCACACACACACAGCCTGCGCCACGCCGTGAGCCACATGTGCCTGTCGGGCGACGCGGGGGCGCTCGATGCGCTGCTTCTCAACTTCGACTTCTGGGAGGCCGTGTATGCAGCAGGTGTGTGTGTGTGTGTGTGTGTGTGTGAGTGCATGCAGGGCCTGGGCGGCCCACTCCCTGGGCGGCCCACTCCCTGGGCGGCCCACTCCCTGGGCGGCCCACTCCCTGGGCGGCCCACTCCCTGGGCGGCCCACTCCCTGGGCGGCCCACTCCCTGGGCGGCCCACTCCCTGGGCGGCCCACTCCCAGGGCGGCCCACTCCCTGGGCGGCCCACTCCCTGGGCGGCGCACTCCCTGGGCGGCGCACTCCCTGGGCGGCGCACTCCCTGGGCGGCCACTCCCTGGGCGGCCCACTCCCTGGGCGGCCCACTCCCTGGGCGGCCCACTCCCTGGGCGGCCCACTCCCTGGGCGGCCCACTCCCTGGGCGGCCCACTCCCTGCGCGGCCCACTCCCTGGGCGGCCCACTCCCTGGGCGGCCCACTCCCTGGGCGGCCCATTCCCTGACTTGGCCCGCTCGTGTCAAGTGACCTGCTGCTGCAGACACCCCCGCGCGCACATGCTCCCTTCCTGACCACAACTACCCACACATGCCCTCGCTCGTACGCATGCTTGATGCATGCTCAGGCTTTGGTCCGCTCGTGTTCCTGGACTTGCTGGAGCTGATGCCCCCGGGGAGTGCTGTGGCGCAGGTGGGCGGGTGGAGTTAGTTACAGTTACATCGGCTTTCCAGCAAAGACTACCTCTAGTCCTAGTACCACCGCCTAGACCCAAGTCCAGTTCTGGCCCTAACAACTACTTGTGAGGGGCGGTAGCCACCAGCCGGCTGCATGCCAACGTGTAGTCCCAGAGCAAGAAGGAGAGCTATTGTGCGACGCCTCCAAAATAGGTCCTAACTGCTGCTAGGGGATAGGGGGTCAAGTGGCGCTTGCCAATCTACTTGACCACCGTGGTGGAGGGGCCGGCGCCTGAGGGGCAGCCGGACCGTACACCACGGCTCTCCACCCGACCCTATCCTGAGCACGCTCAAACGCCGTGTCCAAAAAAGTCTTCCAATCAGAACGAGTGCCACTAGTTTGCCTAGCTGCTGAATCAGTAGCTTAAGAAAATAGTGTCGGGAGGAGGCTGGAGGCCGGCCTTGCTGCCGAGCCACATCCATTGTGCAGTCAAAAGTCGTACGAGGAAGACGAGAAGCCGGCATGCGCATCACATGGCCTAGCCACTGCATTGATCGCTTTGCCACAAGGCTCTCAATTGGCTCAGTGTCGCACGCCTGCCGAATATAAGTTAATCTGTGGCAGTCGACCAGGCGCACACCCAGAATGCGACGAAGGCAGTAGAGTGGGCAACCTCCAATCGAGTCAGTTGTGTTTTAGTAGGGGCCCATGTTTCGCAGCCGAACAGAAAGTGGGGCAGCACGAAAGTGTTGTAAACCCGCATCTTAGACTGCACTTGCATTTTCTTGCTGGCCCAAATCTTATCAAAAGACGCAAACACGCCCAGCGCGCGACCGACACGCACACCGATCTCCTTTTCCACACCACCACTCTGGGTTATCCAACTCCCTAGATACTTAAATGCAGAGACGGTCTTCACTTCACCACCAGTCAGCGCAAACGTGGGCAGATCCGCGTCAAAATCTGCTGGCAAAATCATCACTTCTGTCTTTGCGGCGTTGATTTGCATGCCAAAGCTAGAGGACACTTTGTCAAGGATGTTCAGCATAAGCGCCAACTGAGCTGGGTCATGCGAGAACAAACATAAATCGTCGGCATACATCAGCATTACTATATGCTCAACCGACGACGACAACACAGAGCCGCCGGCTCGGGTCACGACTAACACGCCAGCCCCCTCTGGCATCATGTCTGGCGCCTTTTGCACTATGTGGTCAATACGAACATTGAACAACACAGGAGCAATGACGCACCCCTGTCGCACACCAGACGACATAGGGAATCCGTGCCCGATTTTCCCAGCCAGCCGCACGGCAGCTGCGGTGTGAAGGGTGGGTGCAGTTGGATCCTCTCAATTCCGTATAATTAAAGAGGACTTGAGGACTTGGGGTGGGCGGGTCCACGTGTTCAGGCTTTGGTCCGCTCGTCTTCCTGGACCTGCTGGAGCTGATGCCCCCAGGGAGCGCGGTTGCACAGGTGGGCGGGTGGAGTTGGATCCACTCAACGACATGTAGAGGACTTAGGGTGGGCTGGTGCCCTTGTTCAGGCCTTTTGCCGCTCGTGTTCCTGGACCTGCTGGAGCTGATGTCCCCAGGAAGCGCTTTTGCACAGGTGGGTCGTTTTGGGCGTCTGGAAACGCACTCGGTAGTATTCACTATGGATCGTACAGTCATGTGTGCCGCACCTAACAGGCAGCGTATTCATCTTCAGCTCGGCGTTTAGCACCCGAGCACTACTGCGACGTAGTTATAAGCATTCATCCCCAATGTGAGGTTCCTCGCCTGCCCACTTGCCTGCCTGCCTCACCCAGTCCTTGCCAAATTATGGCTCAACCCTCACCCCCTCCCCCCCCCACCCCCACCCGTACCTCAATCACATAGCAAAGGAGGTTGTACGCTCCCCCCTGTCAACCTCTATCTCTCCCTGTCTCCCTCTCTCGTCCTCTCTCTCACCGCAGGACATCATGCGCTGGCTGCGCTTTGTCAACGATGCACTCATGCTTCAGCTCCGCCCAAACTCACCTCCTGGCCCCCTCCTCTCCCCGGTGCCCTCGTGCCTGCCCTGCGCCTCATCACAGGACATCATGCACTGGCTGCGATGAGTCAACGATTCTCTCATGCTGTAGCCACGCCCAAACTCACCCCCTGGACCCCTCCTCTCCCATGTGCCCTTGTGCCTGCCCTGCGCCTCATCACAGGACATCATGCACTGGCTGCGATGAGTCAACGATTCTCTCATGCTGTAGCCACGCCCAAACTCACCCCCTGGACCCCTCCTCTCCCATGTGCCCTCGTGTCTGCCCTGCGCCCTCACCACAGGACGCCATGCGATGGCTGCGCTCCGTCAATGACGCGCACCCTGGCCCCCTTTTCTTCCCAGACACCCCTTGACTGCCCCTTGACTGCCCCTTGACCCCCCATCTGTGCTTCCTCTCTGTCTGTCTCTCTCTCTGTCTCCCTCTCTCGTCCTCACTGTCTCGCATCACAGGACTTCATGCGCTGGCTGCGATCTGTCAACAATGCACTCATGCTGCAGCCGCACCCAGACTCATCCCTCGACTCCCTCCCCACCCACCCACCCCATCACCCCCGTCTGCGATCTCTTTCACTCGCTCTTCTCTCCCCCATCACAAAACACCATGCGCTTGCTGCGCTCCATCACCGATGCGCTCGTGGTGTAGCCGTGCCCAACGCCACCCCTGGCTCCCCATTCACCCACCTTTCAACCCGCACGTGAGCACGCAATCTCTCCCTCTCTCTCTCTCTCTCTCTCTCTCTCTCTCTCTCCCTTTCTCTCTCTCCCTCTCTCTCTCTCATCTCAGGACGTCATGCGCTGACTGTGCTCAGTCAACAATGCTCTCATGCTGCAGCCACGCCCAGGATCACCGTTCGGCCCCCTCCCCACCCACCCACCGAATTGAGCCCCCGCTTGTGCACCCCTGCTCCCCTGCATCCTCATCCCAGGACGTCATGCGCTGGCTGCGCTCAGTCAACAAGGCTCTCATGCTGCAGCCATGCCCAGGATCACCGCCCGGCCCCTGCCCCACCCACCCTATTCACCCCCGCCTGTGCACCCCTGCTCCCCTGCATCCTCATCACAGGATGTCATGCGCTGGCTGCGATGAGTCAACGATTCTCTCATGCTTCAGCCGCGCCCAAACTCACCCCGGCCCGCTCCCCACCCTCCCAATTCACCCCCGCCTCTGCTCCCCTGCATCCTCATCACAGGACGTCATGCGCTGGCTGCGCTCGGTCAACGACGCGCTCGTGGTGCAGCCGCGAGCGGCGCTGCAGCTCGCCGCGGATGCGCCCAGCAAGGTGCGCACACATATGTGTGTCTGTTTGTCTGTGTGTATCTGTCTGTGTCTGTGTCTGTGTCTGTGTCTGTGTCTGTATCTGTGTCTGTGCGTGTCCTCAGTAGTAAAGGCATTGCCCGTGCATGCAGACGGCCGCATGTACTGCTTGGTTGGTTGGTTGGTTGTGTCCTTAGGCAATTTACACCTAGTTGGACGCTTCTGGTGGCGTGTCCAGCTTACCATGCGTGTGACACGGTGGTCTGTTGTCGATGCGACAGTATATTGGATGCCTCTGGTGGCATTATTATTGGGGGCTTGCAGTGGTCGATTTACAGTCTTGTTGGACGCCTTAAATGGCGTGTTATACTTGTGCTTGCGCACTCAATCACCGAGGCAGGCAGATAGCTCCCGCACTAGTCCACCGAGTGGATACACATTGACTGTGTCCATCCCACAAGCTTTAGTACGTCTGGTCGCGCCATGCGTCTCAGTTCAGGCAGCCAGCCTGGCAACCCTCCTCCTGCTCCCGTGGGGCAGTGTGCGTGCATGCCGCCTGCCGAGTATCTGACCGCACACGTGTGTGTACATGCATGCGTGCGCGCCGCGTGCCTGCCGTTTGCCGCAGAGCCTCGTATCCCTGGCGGCCGCGAGGTTCCACCGAGCGCCCGACGCGCTGCTGCTCGCAAAGCTGGAGGTCTGGAGCCCGTGCGTGCTCGTGCTCAAGGAGCCCGGAGGCTCGCGCTTCACGTCGGTCGCGTTCTCTCCCGATGGCTCACGCCTTGCTAGCGGGAGCAGCTCAAAGAATGTTCGCATCTGGGACACCAAGACGGCAACGCAGGCGCGTGTTTCCGCGCGCACACACACACGCGCGCACACACACACACACACACCTGCACACGCACACACACACGCTGCACTGCGCTGCGCAGATCGCTCTGATGGAGGGCCCCTCGAGCATCTTCACAAGCGTGGCGATGTACCCAGATGGCTCCAAGGTTGCCGCGGGCAGTGCAGACAAGTGCGTGATGCAGATGTTATGAGGACTTTCACACTTGTAAGGGAGTGGCCATAAGGGATGAGAGGGGTGTGGGGTGGGGGAAAATAAGGTTGCCACGGGCAGTGCAGACAAGTGCGTGATGCAGATGTTATGAGGACTTTCACACTTGTAAGGGAGTTGCCATGAGGGATGAGAGGGGGTCTGGGGTGGGGGAAAATAAGGTTGCCACAGGCAGCGCAGACAAGTGCGTGATGCAGATGTTATGAGGACTTTCACACTTGTAAGGGAGTGGCCATAAGGGATGAGAGGGGGTCTGGGGTGGGGGAAAACAAGGTTGCCGCGGGCAGTGCAGACAAGTGCGTGATGCAGATGTTATGAGGACTTTCACACTTGTAAGGGAGTGGCCATAAGGGATGAGAGGGGTGTGGGGTGGGGGAAAATAAGGTTGCCACGGGCAGTGCAGACAAGTGCGTGATGCAGATGTTATGAGGACTTTCACACTTGGAAGGGAGTTGCCATGAGGGATGAGAGGGGGTCTGGGGTGGGGGAAAATAAGGTTGCCACAGGCAGCGCAGACAAGTGCGTGATGCAGATGTTATGAGGACTTTCACACTTGGAAGGGAGTTGCCGTAAGGGTGAGGAGCTGGTGAGGAGTGAGAGGGGGTCTGAGGTAAAGAAAAGCAACGTTGCCGCGGGCAACGCGGACTCGTGAGTGATGGGGCCGTAAAGTAACAGCAACATTGGCTTTCCAGCAGAGACATCGTCTGGTCCGTATGTGGGGGTTAACCCTCACCCCTAACAGGCAGCCAGCCAGTTTCAGTGAAGGTGTCGGGCGCTAGCGCCGACACAGGCCTCATCCATCATTACTGGTGGCACGCAGACTGTAAAATATATCGACACTCCTGGCGCCACCGCCTGGAGACCCAAGTCCAGTTCCGGCCCTAGGGGCCCCTAACAGTCACTTACGTCCGACCGGCTGCCTGCTAATGCGCAGTCCTAGAGTGAAAGGGAGGGATATCGGGATTGGGTATTATTCGTGTATACGCATCATTTGAGTCCCACGCCTACCTGCGCTCTGCCACGTATGCACACTCCTCTGCCCCACTCAGTGGTGTATTTTTTGGCTGTCCACAGCCATTTGGCTGTAATCCAGGTGTACTTTGACCTTGAACACAGCTCAGCCCATTCAGTGGATTGTAAGTCTGACAAGCACGCCAGATAGAAGTCGTCAAGATCTTTCAAATAACTCAATTACTAGGACAAACGGTAAACGGGAGGTCAACCTTCAACGAGGTCAAAGCGAAATCCAGCTGTGGAGTGCTTAATAAAAATTCTGAAAAGAAAAACACTGGCCCCACATATCTGCCCGCCCACGCCCACTCTCATGCGCACCCTCTGCACACCACACCCGTGCACGCCACGCCTGTGCACACACTCCTGCACACACACACACACACACACACACACACACACACACACACACACACACACGCACGCACGCACGCACGCGTAACCGCGCACACACGCAGGACGATCCACATCTGGGATGCCAAGTGAAACGAGCTTGTGCAGACGTTTGACGCGCACAGGGACACAATCACGTGCACACACACACACACACATCCGACACACACACGCGCCTGCACACATGCCCACACGCCCACTCTCCTGCGCACCTCCTGCACACCACGCCCGTGCACGCACGCCTGTGCACACACTCCTGCACACACACACACACACACACACACACACACACAGACACACGCACGCACGCACTCGTAACCGCGCGCACACGCAGGACGATCCACATCTGGGATGCCAACTCCAACGAGCTTGTGCAGACGTTTGACGCACACAGGGACACAATCACGTGCACACACACACACACATCCCACACACACGCGCCTGCACACATGCCCACACGCCCACTCTCCTGCGCACCCCCTGCACACCACGCCCGTGCACGCCACGCCTGTGCACACACTCCTGCACACACACACACACACACACACGCACGCACGCACGCGTAACCACGCGCACACGCAGGACGATCCACATCTGGGATGCCAAGTCCAACGAGCTCATCCAGACGTTTGATGCGCACAGGGACACAATCACGTGCATCGCGATCTCGCCCGACAGCAACAGGGTGCGTGGGGGGTGGAGCCAGATCTGAAAGGCTGTTCAAATCTGGTTTATTCTAATACCGTTTGGTGTGCACTAGGACACAATCATGCATCACGATCTCGCCTGACAGCAGGGTGCGTTGTGTCTACCAGATGATACCAGATTGGATGATACCAGGTAGTGTTTCAGATCTGGTTCGTTCCATGTGCATGGATTCAGTCGGTTGGCATGCACAAGGACACAATCACGTGCATCGCAATCTTGCAGCAGGGTGCGTCGGGGGAGGGGGGAGGGCAACCCAGATATGATCAGGTCAGATCGGAGCAAAGCAGGCTGTTCAAATCTGGCTCAGTACATGCACGGTCGGTTGGCGTGCACAATGGCACGATCACGATGTTGCCTGACAGCAGTGGGTGCGTTGTGTGTGTTTGTGTGTTTGGGTTGTTGACCCAGATCGGATGAAACCAGGTTGGGATCGAATCAGGTAGTTGTTAGTATCTTATTCGTTCCAAGTGCATGGATTCAGTTGGTTGGCATGCACACGGACACAATCGCGTGCATCGCAGTATCGCCCAAAAGGAGCAGGGTGCGTCAGGGGGGAGGGGGGGGGGCAACCCAGACGTCATCAGGTCAAGCTCAATGCATGTGCGGTCGGTTGGCGTGCACAATGACACGATCATGTGTATCGTGGTTTCGCCCGACAGCAGCGTTAAGCGCGCTTTGTCGCGCCCCCCACTGCGCCTTCACCCCCCCCCTCGATCGCTCCTGGCCGCTTCACACACACACACACACACAAAACATACAGATGGCCTCCTGCTCATCCGACCGCACAGTGTACACCTTCGTCCTCC
>VFSX01000611.1:77500-83256 GCA_016618255.1 Chlamydomonas sp. UWO 241 | reverse complement strand
CACACACACAGCCCACACACACAGCCCACACACAGCCCACTAAACACACACACACGCACACACACACACACACACACACACACACACACAAACACACGCAGGTACCTTGCGCCCCTCTCGATTGATGGAGCTGTGGGAGTTGCGATCCCCCCGCACACACACACTCAACACACACGTAGACACACGCACACGCACACGAACACGCACACACACGCGCACACGCAGGTACTTTGCCCCTGTGTCGATTGCTGGAGCTGTGGGAGTGCCCCACCCCCACCCCAAACACAGCCACACACACACACACACACACGCACACACACACACGCATACACACACGCAGACACACACACACACACACGCAGGTACCTTGCGCCCCTCTCGATTGATGGAGCTGTGGGAGTAGCGATCCCCCCGCACACACACACTCAACACACACACGTAGACACACGCACACGCACACGCACACGCACACGCACACGCACACGCACACGCACACGCACACACACGCACACGCACACACACGCGTACACGCAGGTACCTTGCCCCTATGTCGATTGCTGGAGCTGTGGGAGTGCCCCACCCCCCACCCCAAACACGGCCACACACACACACACGCACATACACACATACACACACACAGACACACACACACACACACACGCAGGTACCTTGCGCCCCTCTCGATTGATGGAGCTGTGGGAGTAGCGACCCCCCGCACACACACACACAACACACACGCGTTGACACACGCACACGCACACGCACTCACACGCGTACACGCAGGTACCTTGCCCCGATGTCGATTGCTGGAGCTGTGGGAGTGCCCCACCCCCCACCCACACTCACAAACGCGCGTACACACACACGTGCGCGCAGGTACCTTGCACCCCTGTCGATTGATGGGGCACTGGGACTTGCGACCGAGCTGCCGCGTGCGCACTCGTCGCCCATCACAGGTGTGTGGATGTGTGTGTGGTCGATGTTACAGTCCGTCGGACGCCTTTGATGGCGCATTAAACCCTAGAAAGAGGCCGGCAGCTGTCAAAATTAGACCCCTAGCATGCCATCTGCCATCATGATTGCTGTGCACGTGGTGCGTGTCTCAAAACAGGCGACAAGGAAGTCAGCCAACTCGTGCCAGAGCCTGGGGTTCTCCTGGCCTGGCTGAGGATTCATAAACCCCCGCATCCGCTCATCTAAATCGGCCTCCTCGGGGCGAGGGATGAACCGAAACAGGCTGTGGGCCCGCACCCGTGCCTCTTCATAGGCAGGGCACTCAAATACCAAGTGTGCCTCATCCTGTAGCCCACCGCATATGCAGCACGCCCGCTGGCTGCGTCGCTGCCTCTGTCCCGCCACGGCGTAGCGCTCCCGCTCTATCTGCAGCTCATGGAGCCCCATCCTGAACCTAGCTAGAGCCGTGATCCGGACAGCACTGTTCAGCCCTGAGCTCAACAGGGCCGGCGGCTCGCTGTCGCCACCCGCCATCCACCGCATATAGGTCAGCATATTAAAGCCGCGACCACTCCACAGGTACATCTCGCACGGTAGTGCCGCTCGGCAGCGCCGGTGTGCTTGTCGCGGCCGCCAGCCACGCCGTGGTCGCCACGTCCAGCAGGTTGGTGATGCGTACCGGTTCCTCCTGGTCCCACGCCAGGATGTGCCCCACAGTTCCAAGGCACACCTGAAAGCGTGCCGCCCAGCACGCCCCCCCCCCGCTTCCGCCAGCCCCCAGCTCTCCCGCATCGCATCTTTAAGCAGGTCACCGTCAGGCCGCCCCCGCGCCTTATCCCCAAAGCGTGTCGCCTGGCGCAGCCAATCTGCCGCCAGCGGCCGCCACCCCGCCTCCCGCGCCAAAATACCCAGTTGCTGCCCGTTGCTGCGGACTCCTAGGGACGCACGGGTAAATTGCACAAGCACTTCCTCCAAGGTGCGCCATCCGTCGCGTGCGGCCTTAGCGCCCCTCGCACTCCTGCCTCTCTCTCCCACCGTCCGCCTGCCCCGGCAAACACGCCCCCCCAGCATCCGCCATCATCGTAGCGCCTCACACCCGTAATTTAGCACAGGCCGTACTTGCGTGTCGAACAGGTGGGCCTTAATGCCAATATTGTTAAGGCGTATCATATAGCATCTACGAGTGAGCGCGTATCTGGTGCGCTGGCCCCTAGAGCGTCGGGTGCCCACGTCCCCCCCACTGCCCGCCGGTGGTGAAAGAGCATGCCCAGATATGGGAACTCGTGTGTCATGGGTAGATCTGCTCCTGCAAACTTCAGCGTTACCCTCCCCCCTGCCGCCCCGACTGGGCAGAACTGGTCATTGAACACCACCCCTTCTGACTTCTTAACGTTTACTTTTAGTGCGCGCGTGCTGCAAAAGGCGTGCAGAGTATCTAGCATGCGTTGAAGCGCTTCGGGCGTCTCTGCCAGCAGCGTCAAGTCATCAGTGTACAGCAGCAGCCGTAGTAACCGCCCCGCCATCTCCACCCCATCACCCGGGAGCTCTGCGTCTAGTACTCCCTCCAATGCGTCAATAAAAAGCCCAAACAGCAGCGGTGACAGTGGGTCGCTTTGCATGGCCCCTTGTGTGAAGGAAACGCGGGTTCCACTTTCCCATCGATGCTCACACACATTGCGGACCCATCGTACATGGCAATCAGCGCCGCCATGAACTCCCCATGTACCCCCAGGCTCCTAAGGCACTCCCAAAGCAATGGGCGGTGCACACAATAGTAAGCCTTCCTGAAGTCAATAAAGGCGGCGTCCAGCGGGTTGCGCTGGAGGCCGCTCTTCTCAATAAGGTGTTGTAGGTGTGTGTGTGTGTGAGAGTGTGTGTGTGTGTGTGTGTGTGTGCTGGGACTGGCGACCAAGCTGCCGCGTACACACTCGTCGCCCATCACAGGTGGGTGGATGTGTGTGTGTGTGCGTGTGTATGTGTGTGCTTGTGTGTGTGTGTGTGCTTGTGTGTGTACACTCGTCGCCCATCACAGGTGCATGTGTGTATGTGTGTGTGCGTGTGTATGCGTGTGTGTGTGCACATTTGTGTGTGTGTGTGTGTGTGTATGTGTGTGTGCGCACGCACTCGTCGCCTATCACATGTGCGGGTGCTCCTTGCCACTTTTGCAAGCACGCATGCATGCGCGCGCGCACACACACACACACAGGCGCTGCGAGTCGGCAGAACTCCATTACAGCTGCCAGTGCGATGGTGAAGCGTGCGCGCGCACACACAAACCAACACACACCAACACACACACACACACACACACACACACACACACACACAAGTACCGCCCCCCCCCCCCCAACCCCACACGCGTGCAGCGCTTGCGCCAGGGTGGCAGTCGCGACGGGGGTCGTGGGCGAGCGAGCACACACACACTCACACACACACACACACGCATGCCCCCCCCCCACACACACACACATGCCCCCCCCCAAACACACATACAGCGCTTGCTTCAGGGTGGCAGTCGCGACGGGGGTCGTGGGCGAGCGAGCACACACACACACACACACACACACACACACACACACACACACGCACGCAAGTACCCCCAACCCCCAACCCCACACGCGTGCAGCGCTTGCGTCAGGGTGGCAGTCGCGACGGGGGTCGTGGGCGAGCGAGCACGCACACACTCACACACACACACACACACACACACACAAGTACCCCCACCCCCCCAACCCCACACGCGTGCAGCGCTTGCGCCAGGGTGGCAGTCGCGACGGGGATTGTGGGCGAGCGAGCACACACACACTCACACACACACACACACACGCATGGGTCTAATGCGCCATCAAAGGCGTCCGACGGACTGTAAAATCGACCACGCATGCCCCCCCCCCCACACACACATGCCCCCCCCCCCCCCCCACACACATACAGCGCTTGCTTCAGGGTGGCAGTCGCGACGGGGGTCATGGGCGAGCGAGCACGGGAACCGGTTTGTGTCGTGCGACCAGGATGGGCAGGTGAGATCCCACACTTGTGTGAGCCCACACTGTGATCCCACACTGTGATCCCACACTTGCATTGTCCCCACACTGGCTGCACTGTCCACGCCTCCACACACACACACACACACACGCACACACACGTACACACACACACACACACACGCACGTGCGCGCGCACACACACACGCACCGCTTACACGCACAACGCACATGCATGCAGAGCATGTGCACACACAGACACAAAACACACACACACACACACACACACGCACACGGTCCCCCAAGGCGCACTGCCCACACCACAACACACCCCAGCACATGCCACACTTTAGCACACACACACACACACACACACACACACACGCACACATGCACTCACACACTCACACACCTCGCAACACCTCCCCCCCCCTCCTCATCTGCTCGCTCGCAGGTAGCCGTGTGGAGCGTGGCATCTGAAAGTGTGGCAAGTGTGGCTGCCAGTGTCGGGGCACCGCCCGGCGGGATGCCAGCTACGTGCGCGGCAGTGCGCAGGTGTGGATATTTTGTAGGTGTGGGCATTTTGCAGGTGTGGGCATTTTGCAGGTGTGGACATTTTTGTGTGCTGCATTCAAACGCAGCACTTTGAACCGCAAACGAGGTTCAAGGGTCGTATTTAAGGGTAGGGTTTTAGGGTTCTGGGTTTTTATGTAGGCTCCTTGAGGGTCAGCATCTTCAGGGTAAGGTGCTCACCCTAAACCGAAAGTGTGGCACGTGTGTCTACCAGTGCGGGGACGCCAGCTACGTGCGCGGCAGTGCGCAGATGTGCTCCGTTTTTAGGGTTAGGGGTACAGGTTTGGGGGGGTGGAGGTTGGGGGTGTAGGGTGTACCGCACTAGCATACTGTGTTGGCCTTTGCATGTTCGCATGTGTTTCTGTGCATGTGTTTGTGAATGTGTTTGTTTGTCGCGCACGCACGCACACACGCACACAGACACACACACACACGCACACACACACACATGCACATGTGTGCGCGTGTGTGCACATGCACACGTGCACACATGTGCATGCATACGTACACACACACTCACACACACACACACACACACACACACACACACACACGCGCACGCACACGCACACACACGCACACACAGGGACTCATTGGTGGTGGGGCGGCTGAGCGGCATGCTGCAGGTGTACAGCCTAGTGAGTGTGGACTGCTGACTGTACTGCTGACCGTACTGCTGACTATTCTGCTGATCGTACTGCTGACCGTACCGCATGGGTCGCAACACCAACGTGCAACTTGCAACTTGCAACATGTGCTTGCCGCTGATCGAATTGGTGGGGTTGGGTGGGTGGGTGGGTGGGTGGGTGGGTGTATGCGTGCGTGTGTGTGTGCGCGCGTGTCCATCTGCGTACATGTGTGTGTGTGTGTGCGCGTGTTCTGTTGCGTGTGTGCGTGCGTGTGTGCGCGTTTGCGTGCTGGTGCGTCATGTTCATCGTGGCCGGCACTTCCTTTTTTGCCGCCACACACCCACCGCACACCCCACACTTCTGCCATTCTCACAGCCGACCTCCCAAAGGTTCGCACAGAGGTGGCATCACCCCACACATGTGCACCATCCTCCACACCTCACATTTCTGCCACACCTTCCTCTGCGCACCCCACACTTCTGCCACACTCACAGCCGACCCCAAAAGGCGGCGTCGCCCCACTTGTGCACCATCCTGCACACCCCACACTTCTGTGCCGCACCCCACACATCAGTGGTGCCCTTAAGGAAACCGAGATTGTCCTATTTGCCCCCGC
>VFSX01000611.1:0-72500 GCA_016618255.1 Chlamydomonas sp. UWO 241 | reverse complement strand
ACGCACACACGCACACACACACGCACACACACACACACACGCACGCGCGCACACACAAACGCATGCAAGGCCCGCTGCGTCGTCAACACTTTGTCAACCAGCCCCCACCCCCACCCCCTGCATGTCTGCACTAACTGCCTAACTTAATGATGCTAGGCGCAGCATCGACGAAGGCAGAATTGGATGCGTCGAGCATCGTCACACACGTAGCTGTAACACTGCCCCCACCCCACCCCACCCCACACACACACAAGTAACAAGTAACACGGCCCGAGCTAAGCAGGCTACTCTTCTACTTGAGATCACCCGTCAATACTCCAGCACACTTCAGTGGACTAGATTACCGCCGGCTCCCGGCCGATAGACTACCGCTCCCCCCCCACACACACACACAAACGCGCAGGCAAGGCCCGCTGCATATTCTCCACCAGCTGGCTGCACGCAATGTCGACGGGTGCCTTCAACCCTCTCCGAGGCTCACCCTTCGCCCCACACACACACTGAAAACACACACGCACAGACAACACGTCTTGGACACAACCTAGCCCCCACCCCACCCCACCCACACACCCCACCCACACACACACCCCACACTCACTCCCCAAGGCAAGGCCCGCTGCGTCTTCTCCACCAAGTGGCAGCACGCGATGCCGACGGGTGCTTTGGATGATCTGCAAGCCAGCCCCCTGTTCCTCCACTCCACACCCCCCTACACACACAAACGCTGGCAAGGCCCGCTGCATCTCCTCCGCCAAGTGGCAGCACACAATGCGAGCGAGGAGCACACAATGCCGACAGGTGCCTTCGACACTCTCCAAAACAGCCCTTTCTTCCTTCACCCCCCCCCCCCACACACACACACACCACCAGCACCCCACCACATACAAATGCAGGCAAGGCCCGCTGCATCTTCTGCACCAACTGGCAGCACGCGATGCCGACGGGTACCTTCAACACTCTCCAAAACAGCCCCTTCCTCCCTCACGCACACACACACACACATACACGCACGCACACGCACGCAGTTACAGTTACAGTTACATCGGCTTTCCAGCAAAGACTTCCTCTAGTCCTAGTACCACCGCCTAGACCCAAGTCCAGTTCTGGCCCTAACAATTACTTGTGAGGGGCGGTAGCCACCAGCCGGTTGCCTGCCAACGTGTAGTCCCAGAGCAAAAAGGAGAGCTATTGTGCGACGCCTCCAAAATAGGTCCTAACTGCTTCTAGGGGATAGGGGGTCAAGTGGCGCTTGCCAATCTACTTGACCGCCGTGGTGGAGGGGCCGGCGCCTGAGGGGCAGCCGGACCGTACACCACGGCTCTCCACCCGACCCTATCCTGAGCACGCTCAAACGCCGTGTCCGAAAAAGTCTTCCAATCAGAACGAGTGCCACTAGTTTCGCCTAGCTGCTGAATCAGTAGCTTAAGAAATAGTGTCGGGAGGAGGCTGGAGGCCGGCCTTGCTGCCGAGCCACATCCATTGTGCAGTCAAAAGTCGTACGAGGAAGACGAGAAGCCGGCATGCGCATCACATGGCCTAGCCACTGCATTGATCGCTTTGCCACAAGGCTCTCAATTGGCTCAGTGTCGCACGCCTGCCGAATATAAGTTAATCTGTGCCGGTCGACCAGGCGCACACCCAGAATGCGACGAAGGCAGTTAGAGTGGGCAACCTCCAATCGAGTCAGTTGTGTTTTAGTAGGGGCCACACGCACGCACACGCACACAAACGCAGGCAAGGCCCACTGCGTCGTCAACACTTTGTCAACCAGCCCCCACCCCCCACCCCCTGCATGTCCTAACTGCTGCCTAACTAAATGATGCTAGGCGCAGCATTGATGAGGGAAGAATCTGATGCGTCAAGCATCGTCACACACGTGGCTGAAACACTGCACACACACACACACACACACACAAGCACACATGAACGCAAAGGCAAGGCCTGCTGCGTCTTCTCTACCAACTGGCTGCGCGCGATGCCGACGGACGTCTTCGATGGCCTCCAAAACAGCCCCCTTCGATAATATAAACCCTTAACCCTTCGATAATCTCCAAAACAGCCCCTTGTACTTTCACTCCACACACCCTACACACACATGCACACACAAACGCACAGGCAAGGCCCGCTGCATCTTCTCCACCAACTGGCTGCACGCGATGCCGACGGGCGTCGCGTTCTGCGGCACGGGAGCGGACTGCATCGCCGTCACGGCGCTCGACACCGAGGAGATGCGGATGTACCGGCCGATTTGACCGCTCTTCCGGCCGATTTGACCGCTAACTAGATCTCCAGCAGATTTCTCAAGACTGCTTGATCTGCGGCAGGTTCGACGACGCACCAGGTTATGCAGCCTGACGCGTCCTGTGGCACGGGCGCGGACTACATCGCCACCACGGCGCTGAACACCGAGGAGATGCGGCTGTACCAGCCGATTTGACTGATCTTCCGACCAATTTGACAGCTAGATCTTCAGAAGATTTCATCAGACTGCTTGATCTGCGGCAGGTTCGACGACGCATCAGGCCGTGCAGCCAGACCTGTTCTGCGGCACGGGCGCGGACTGCGTCGCCGCCACGGCGCTCGACACCGAGGAGATGCGACTGTACCGACCGATTTGACCGCTAGATCTCCGGCACATTTCAAGAGACTGCTAGATCTGCGGTAGGTTCGACTGCGCATCAGGCCATGCATCCAGACACGTCCTGCAGCGCGGGCTACGTCGCCGCGACCGCGCTCGACACCGAGGAGATGTGGCTCTACCGGCCGATTTGACTGCTCTTCCGACCAATTTGACAGCTAGATCTCCAGAAGATTTCGTAAGACTGCTAGATCTACGGCAGGTTCGACAGCGCATCAGGCCATGCAGCCAGACGCATTCTGCGGCACGGGCACCGATTGAATCGCCGCCACGGTGCTCGACACCAAGGAGATGCGGCTGTACCAACGGATGTGACCGCTGGGTCCGCACTAGATCTGCTCTAGATCTGCGGCAGATCTGCGGCAGATCGCGCGCGGCAGATGGTGCGCAGGAGGGGTCCAGATGGTTGCCGGTCAAAAGGCTGCACTGGCCGCTGTCACCCGACATGTGGCAAGGAACTTAAGAGCCGTAGTGTTAAGCCATGAGCTTGCGTCATACAGACGTTTGCGTTCAGTAGGAGCCAACTACCCATGGAGAGGTGTAGAGGGGCGTGGAGGGGCACGCCGCAGGCCGTGCTGGGTTCGAGGCGCAGGCGGCTCCAGCTGTGTGTGTTGTGGTGGGAGGGCGGATGGGTGGTAAAGATTGGGTGGCATGATGAGGCGCAGCAGCGGCAGCAGCAGACACAGCAGCAGCAGCAGCAGATGCGTGCCCGCTTCTTCACCTGGTCGAGGCAAAGCTGGCCCCTCTCGTTTGTAGCGCTGGAAGGGCGGGTGGGTGTTGGTGAGTGAGTGGCATGATGTGACGCAGCAGCGGCGGCAGTGGCAGCAGCAGCAACAGGCGAGACCTACTAGAGCCCGCTTTTGCACGAATGTCCTAGGCTAGGTTCAGGTGGAAGAGCCAGGGGTAGGGGTTGGGAACCATAGTGCACGCATGAAGGCATCGTTGCAACGTGGCCATCTCCCGTGCGTGTGCAAAGTGACGCAGGGGTCGTTGCCTTGCAAGGCACGCGCGGTAAGAATGGTAGATGCCTCACGACAAAGCCCTAGAAACACCTAGGCCTCAATGTAAGGCTCTGAGTCACGCGAATTATGTGATTCCCCCTGATATGCCTACTAACCTGATATGCATTCTCAATCACCAGCGCTCTCCGCCCCCTCTCTGCTCCCTTTCAGAGCCCGGGACAATTATTATCATTGCTCCCACACTTTCCCCCCACACTTTTCCCCCTTATCTGCCACCCATACACTTGCTGTTATATAGAACGTGCGAGCTTACTACGGAGCAGCACATCCTGAGCTGAGGTGGGTGCTGACACGCCCCACTCGGGCCCGAGCGCAGTGCACAGCTGCGAGCCAAGAGGCGCGGCCGGACCTAACAGAATGCAACAAAATATAACCTAATAGAATGCAGCGGTATGCTACTGCAGCCGCCAATCGAGGCAGGGCGTGCAACGTTGGTCTGGAAATCGGCGCCCATGCCCTGCCCATGCCCCAAATCTGGCCTGATTTCACGCACCTCCTCACGCACGCTCCTCAGCGCCTGCAGCTACCTTTTTGTTAACCCCTCCTTCGAATGGCGCTGGCGGTTTCCCTCCGACCTCATCTCTGGCGCGCAGCTGGCGCGTGCATTCGTCCTGATTTCTCGCAAAATGCACACCACGCAGACACAAAGCTCAAGCCGCGACCTCGCGTCCCAGGCGTACATCACTGAGGTGCGTGGACCATGAGCCGATTGATCCAACCCCCACGCGCAGCTTCTTCTTCTCCCCCACCCAGCTACTGTGGCATACTACACTCTTTCACGTCGCATGAGCCACCCTCGCTTCAGCTTCCAGCAAAGGCATAGGTCTCGCATTTATCTGCAGGCACGCAATGGAGGGGGGGGGGCAGCCCCCCAAACCATGCACCATCAATGGGTAGTAGCTGAGCCTCTTCGCGTATGCCGCCTCTCCCTCCCCGCCCACCGGTGCTCCCCACCCGTGCTCCCCACCCGTGCTCCCTCCCAGCCCACCCGTGCTCCCCACGCGTGCCCCGTGCCACCCCGCCCCCCTGCCCACTCTATGCGATGGCCCACCCCCGCGCAGATGCGCCTGGCTGCTCCTTGCTGTCGCTGATCAGTGCCACCTCTCTCCCCGCACTGACGCTCCTTGCCACTATACACACGCCCCCCTACAGGCTTGGACAACCACCACGTGCGCCCTATCATCCTGTCCCTCTCCTGTGCCACCGCCGTGACCGCCCGCTGGTTTGTCAGTTTTTTCATGTTCGCGCTCGGAAGGCCACGCATCGCGCCAGCCTACCAGAAAATCTGCGATGTTGCTCTCCCTCGTCCTCACTTGCGCTTGCCCCCCACCCCCTCCCCACCCCGCGCCAGGCAGATCATGGATCTCTTCCTTCCTTCCGCTGTCCCTTGTCACATGCTCCACAGCTGCCGTGTCTCTCTCTCTTGTTCATGCTAACTCATGCATGCTGTTGGCGCGCGCACACACCCGCCCCCCCCACCCCCCCTGCCCACACCCAGACCACGCCTCCCTCCCTGCTGCTGCTCCTCCTCACGTGTGCCACAGCCGTGAGCGCCCGCTGTGCCTCTCTCTCTGCACCGAAACCACTGTAGCAGATGGGGCCAAAAGGGTCCTAGGTGTCATCATTGGCCTCTGTCGGCCTTATGTATCGGGGTGTTCGTGACACTCTGTCATGCTCACTCGTGCTTGCCATTCGATGCACCCCCCCCACCCCCCTCCCCGACCCGAACCACGCCTCCCTCCCGTCCACTGCTCTCTCTGCCGCTGCCCCTCCTCACGTGTGCCACTGCTGTGATTGCCCGCTGTGCCTCTCTCTCTGTCACGCCCACTCGTGCTTGCCCCCCCCCCCTACAGACAGACCATGGTTCTCCCTCTCTTACGCTTGCTGCCTTTCCTTGCATGCTGTCTCTCCCCCCCTCTCTGCTGACTCGTGCTTGCCATTCGAAGCCCCCTCCCCCCCCCCCCCCCCACCCAGACCACGCCTGCCTCCCTTCCAATGCCCATCCTCACGTGTGCCACAGCCATAAGCGTCCGCTGTCTCTCTCTTTCATGCTCACTCGTTCTTGCCCCCTCACCACCCGGCCATGGCTCTCTTCCTCTCGCTGCCTTTCCTTGCATGTGTCTGCTACCCCCCTCCCCCCTGCTGACTCGTGCTCGCCAGGCCCCCTCCCCGCCCCCCTTCCCCACCCATACCACGCCTCCCTTCCACTGCAGCGCCATCAGCGTCCGCTGTGTCCCTCTCTTTCATGCTCACTCGTCCTTGCCCCCTCACCACCCGGCTATGGCTCTCTTCCTCCCGCTGCCTTTCCTTGCATGTGTCTGCTTCCCCCCCCCCCCCTGCTGACTCGTGCTCACCATTCGCATCCCCTCCCCGCCCTCCCCCACCCGGACCACGCCTCCTTCCCTTCCCCCCCCCCTCCTCGCGGTTGCCACTGCTGTGATCGCCCGCTGTGTCTCTCTATCTTTCATGCTGAATCGTGCCTGCCCTCTCACCATCAGACCATGGCTCTCTACCCTCCGCTGCCTCTCCTTCCATGCGCATGCTGTCTCCCCCCCCTCATGCTGACTCGTGCTCGCCATTCGAAGCCCCCTCCACGCCCCCCTCCCCTACCCTGACCACGCCTGCCTTCCTCTGCCACAGCCGTGACCGCCCGCTGTCTCTCTCTTCCATGCTGACTCGTGCTTTCCCCCTCACCATCAGGCCATGGCTCTCTACCTTCCGCTGCTGCTTCTCGCATGCGCCACCGCCATGAGGGCCGGCTGCCCAGTCGGTTACGGCGGCGGCAGTGCGGGCGGCGTGCCAAGGTCAGTGGCGCCATGAGTATATTGTTTTTGACTCCAGTGCACTTTCGTAGTACCGCGTTGCCTTGCAATCAAATAATTCGGAAAGCGTCGCGGGAAGGTCGATTTCTAAAAAATATTGCCGAAAATGAAAACAAATACCGAAAGTGATGTCAAAACGGGAAACTCCTGCGGCAAGACACCCACATTCTAAACAATTACCCTCTTTATAAAAGTAGCGGCAAGGCAAAGCGGTACTACAATAGGGGACCCCTATAGTGAACCTTGAAGACCCTGTAGACCCCCCGGGAGTCTTAAGACACCCGCTGGAGGGTTCAATGGGGCAACTAAGGGTCAGCTGTGGGGGCTTTCTGTCTCAGACTTTCAGTGGTGTTCGTTTGATTACAGTCACGCGTGACCACGGAGGCCACGGCTCGGGGCAGAGCCAGACCTATACCGGCCGCAGATGGTGACCATGCCCCAAAGGCTTGTGATATCACCATCCACGACCAATGTCGAGCGGCCGGACTCTGCAGCTAAGCACCACTCTCCTTGACTCTCCAACTCTGAAAAACAGAACGTAGAAGTCCAACTCCAAAACAGAACGTAGAAGTCGAACTCAAGTCCAACAGAACGAAGAAGTTCTCGAAAAGCACAATGTAGACCACCTTTCAGCAGGGTGGGTGGGTGGTATCCAAAAGGCTGCCAAAGGAACGTGAAGCCGCAAACCGACTGAGAAAAGGAGCGGTGCTAGCGACCCAAGAAGATTGATAGGAAACTTGGGGTGCTAGCACCATAAGAAGCTTCTGTAAATCTCACTTCACACTTGGAAAGTCTCATTCGACAGAAACTCCACTTTTCTATCCACCTAGCGGTTCAATGGAAACCCACCATGAATTTGAGCGTGTTCCGCTCCAGAAAGTGTGAATCAGGGGGGGGGGGCACTCCACGCCGCGTTGTGGGGGGCGAGGCCGTGTGGCTAAACCTGGCGACACCAAACTTTCAGCATGTTTTGCGGTGTCGTCTCTGGACCAAAGCAACTTTTGACGGGTGCTTTTTAGTTGCCGAAAAGCTCATGTAGATGCATGCGTCGTGGGTGACCGTGGCTTAGAGAGACGGTAAAATGCGGGACACCCATCGGCTTCAAAATGTGCCTGTCGCGGTAACCTTTGAAGCCGGGGCCACCGATAGAGGCTTACCGAGTTTACGGTGCTCCTAGCCGGAACTCGTAACCATATAAAAAAAACTTTCAACCTTCACACAATGTCACAGGGATGTCGATGTGGGCATGCGCCGCGCACTGCTCGCTGAGAAGGACGGCTCTCCCGTAGCTGACTTTAAGGTGTGGGAGTTTGTGTGTGTGTGTGTGTGTGTCGGAGGGAGGGGGTTAGGCATGCGCCGCGCGCTGCTCGCTGAGAAGGACGGCGCTCTGGTCGCTGATTTCAAGGTTGCCGTCTTGGGGCTCAGGGCTGAGGGTTGCGGATTTGCGGTTGAGGGTTAGGGTTTTGAGAGAGGGGGCATGGGGGCGTTGTGTGGGGGCGTGCTGCTCGTTGAAAAGGACGGCGCCCGGTCGCTGATTTCAAGGTTGGCATTTTAGGGCTCAGGGCTGAGGGTTGCGGTTTTGGGCGTGAGGGTTTAGGGTTGAGGGGGGGGTGGGGGCGTTGTGTGAGGGCGTGCTGCTGGCTGAGAAGGCCGGCGCACCGGTGGCTGATTTCAAGGTTGGCTTTTGGGGGCTCGGGGCTGAGGGTTTGGGGGTTAAAGGTTGAGGGTTCAGGGTTTTGAGGGGTGTGGGGTGGGGACGTTGTGTGGGGTTGTGCTGCTCGCTGAGAAGGATGGCGCGCCGTTCGCTGATTTCAAGGTTGGCGTCTTGGGGCTCAGGGCTGAGGGTTGAGGGTTTGGGCGTAAGGGTTTAGGGTTTAGGGTTTCCAGGGGGGGCGTTGTGTGGGGCGTGCTGCTCGCTGAGAAGGCCGGCGCGCCGGTCGCTGATTTCAAGGTCGGCGTTTGGGGGCTCGGGGCTGAAGATTGAGGGTTTGGGGGTTAAGGTTGAGGGTTCAGGGTTTTGAGGGGGGTGGGGTGGGAGCTTTGTGTGGGGTCGTGCTGCTCGCTGAGAAGGCCGGCGCGCCAGTTGCTGGTTTAAAGGTTGGCAATTTGGGGGCCCAGGGTTGAGGGTGGCGGATTCGGGGGGAAAGTTTAGGGTTCGGGGTTTTGAGGGGTGGTGGCTTTGTGTGGAGGCGTGCTGCTCGCTGGAAAGGCCGGCGCTCCGGTCGCTGATTTCAAGGTTTGCGTTTTGGGGCTTAGTCAGGATTGAGGGTTGAGGGTTTTGGGGTGAAGGTTGAGGGTTTTTCTTTTGAGAAGGGGGGTGGGGGCGTTGTGTGGGGGGGGTGCTGCTCGCTGAAAAGGCCGGCGCTCCGGTCGCCGTTGGTCGCCGCCGGCTATCCCCCCCAACGTCCTGCTTACTTGCCTCACTTGTTCAGTGCATGCAAGGCAGCAGTGGTGTCATTAGCACCCCCGCAGCCCCTGCAGAACCCACTTCAGGTGCAAACCGGGAAATTTGGGGGGAGACTGCGGCAGGGGAGGGGGGGGGCAAATCGCAAGAATTCTCCCCCGAAAAGTGTTAAATTTGACATTTTCACACTTTTCCGCAAAAAAAGAACGCCTCCTGCAGGGGCAATTCGGCATGTTCCCTCCTATGTTGCTGGGACAACCAGGAAATTCTTGGTTTCCTTAATGACACCACTGCAAGGCAGTCTCGGTCGACATCGCAGACCTCATGACCGACTCTCATTTATGTTTGTTCTTCTGCCGCTCTCCCTCGTCCTTTTTGTTCGCTGCTAGCCCGCCGTTTCCCACCTGAACCCCCATGGACATGCCCCCCCACACACACACACATGCACACACACACACATACACACACACGCACACACACACACACACCACGTACACACACACACACACACACCACGCGCGCACACACACACACACGCACACAACACGCAGGCCGTCTTTGTCGACCTAACAGACCTCACGACTGACTCCCGGTTATGTTTGCTCTTCTGCCGCCCTCCCTCGTCCTTTTTGTTTGCTGCTAGTCCATCGCTTTCCCACCGGACCCTCCATTGACATGCCGTCCCCCCCCCTCACACACATCACACACACACACACACACACACACACACACACACACGCAAGCATGCACACACACACACACGCACACACACACACACACAAGCACACACACACACACACCATGCACACACACACACACACACACGCAGGCCGTCTCTGTCGACATCCTAGCCCTCATGACCGACTCCCAGGATTTCTGGCCAGCTGACTTTGGCAGCTACGCTGGCCTCTTCATCCGCCATGCGTGGCACTGCTCTGGCAGGTTTGTGTGTGTGTGCGTGTGTGTGTGCATGTCTGTGTGTGTGTGTGTGTGTGTGTGTGTGTATGCGGGGGTGTATGCGGGAGTGTGTGACAGGTTACCAAAATAGCCGGAACCAGCAACAACAAAAACAGAAAGCAACCGCTGCAAGCAACCGCTGCGCACTGCGTTAGAAGGTGACCGAACTAGCGGAAAGGTAACCAAAAGAAAACCACTGCCATCCGCTGCCATGTGCCTCTTCATTCGCCATGCGTGGCACTGCTCTGGCAGGTAACTGAAGCAACCGAAACAACCAAAAGTAACCGCCGCCATCATGCCATGCGCCAAGGTGTTCATACGCCTTGCGTAGCACTGCTCTGGCAGGTGGCGAAAAATATCGTAGTATCTTTGCAATTAAACAAACGCCACTCACTCAACCCTCTCTTTGCAGCTACTGCGCCTCCGACGGCCACGGCGGCGCTTCAACTCCCCCTCCCCCCCCCCCTATGCCACTCACTCAACCCTCTCCTGCATCTACCGCGCCTCATATGGCTGTGGCGGCTGCGATGGCAGCCGCCAGCGCTTCAACCCTCACCCCACATACACAAACACATGAATGCACAAACACACAATCACACAATCACACAAACACACAAACACACAAACACACCCGCAAAAACGCCACTCACTCAACCCTCTCTTGCAGCTACCGCGCCTCCGACGGCCGTGGCGGCTGCGACGGCGGCCGCCAGCGCTTCAATCCGGAGCGTGCGTGGCCCGACAATGGAAACCTTGACAAGGTGTGAACAACAGTGTGAGGGGGGTGTAGGCTGGGTGCACGCACAGAAAGAGAGAGACAGAGAGAGAGAGAGAGAGAGAAACAGAGAGGGAGACAGAAAAACACAAAGACAGAGTATAAGTGAGACAGAGAGACAGGTATGTCTTGAATGCAAGCATAGGCGCCAAGCAGAGTGCACAATTGACCACACACACGCACACACACACACACACACACAGCCCAAGAGGCTGCTGGAGCCGATCAAGCTCAAGTACGGCAGCTCACTCTCATGGTGGGTCGCAAATCAGGGGTGCCCCTGATGCAAATCTGCATGTACACTTCACCCCTGCTCCTGCTCAAGAGATCGTCCGAGGTTACACACACACTCACACACACACACGCACACATATGCCCGCCTCCTCTACCCCAAACACACTCGCACATGGCTCGGCGCAATCCGCTCCAGCTCTAAAGACCGTCTGAGGTCACCCACACACACGCACACACACACACACAAACACACACACACACACCAGGGGCGACCTCATCATCCTCGCCGGCAACATTGCAATCGAGTCTGGTGGCGGCCCCACCCTCGGATTCTGTGGCGGCCGAATCGTTGATGCCGACGGCACCGCTTCGCTTGAGCTTGGGCGTTCGCTCGAGCAAGAGCAGATTGCGCCGTGCCCTGTGCAGGTGTGTGTGGGAGGGGGGGGGGGCTGATGTGTGCGTGTGTCTGTGCGTGTGTGTGTCTGTGTGTGTATGTGTTTGTACGTGTGCGTGTGTGCGTGTGTGTGTGTGTCTGTGTGTGTGTGTGTCCACTCTGTGGGCGCCCCACTCTGTGGGCGCCCCAGAGCGTGGGCGCCCCAGAGCGCCCGCGCAGTCATCGTGGCCGCCTACGTCGACCCCCCTTCACCCATGCCGCCGCCGATTCTCGCCGCCTCTCCTCCTCCGTGCGCCCTCTGTCGTCGGGCTGTCAATTCAGCAGCCAGTCGACGCATGCATCCAGGAACTCAGTCAATCCGCACTCTCTCGCACGCCCTCCACATGGCAAAAAACACGTGACGCCCTACCGCACAGATTTCCCTCCCCCCGCAGCTCTGCAGCTTCAGACAACGGAGCCCAGGTATCTCAGTGCCATCACTTCGACCGCCATGCGGCCCGAGCGAGCGCTCAACTTGAGCTACCGAGTTCCTCCAGCCGCCACCGTCCCGCCCACCGCCCACCGCCCAGTCGTTCATTCGACCCCACGCCCCACCTCAAGACACCCACCGCTTGTCCCACTGCTGCTCCGTCGACCTCCATACACCCACATGCTCGTCACATGGAGTTGCCCCTCCCCATACGCCCCATGCGCGCACATGCACCCCATGCACACCCCCCCATGCTACCAGCGCCTATGTATGCGTCATGTGGCCGGGCCACAGTGTGGCTCCCTCCTCTCTCCCCTCTCCTCCCTCCCTTCTCCTGTCTTCCACCCCTCCATCCCCACTGTACCCCACCCCATCCTGTGCCCCCCGCCCCTCCTAACCCTCCCCCGCCCTCACCCTCTCCCTCCGACTACCCTCCCGCTGCCTCCCTCCCACTACCTCCCACTTGCACGACTACCGCTGTTCGGACACGACTTCGCTCTATGCCGGCGGCGCCATCACCTTCCGACGGCTCACGCCGGTGACTTTTGCGCCCAATCCGTCACGTTTTACGCCCTCCGCAAACATCTATCTCTTCAACTTCACACGCGACATCCCCGAGCGCCCCGAGTTCGCCGAGCGAGTCACCACCGAGTGGATCATCTTAGCATGATTTCCACAACTGTGGAAGTCCTTCTACCGAACCCTAGTTTAAACTCAGTCGAGGCGGATTGACGAACCCATCCGTCAGTGACCCGCCACTGCCCCTTTCCCCCACTGCTTTACGAATGAGATCTTTCACCCTCTTGTGTGTGTGTGTAAGCTCGGGCGTCAACTTGAGCAAGAGCAGGCCGCGCCATGCCCTGTGCAGGTGTGTGAGGGGGAGGGGGCTTACGTGTGTGTGTGTGTGTGTGTGTAACCTCGGACGATCTCTGGAGCAGGAGCAGGTTGCACCGAGCCCTGTGCAAGTGTGTGTGGTGGACGCATTGATGGCGCTGATGGCATTGCTTTGCTTGAGCTCGGGCGCTCGCTCGAGCAGGAGCAGATCGCGCCATGCACTGCACTGGTGTGTGTGCATGTGCATGTGCATGTGCATGTGCATGTGCATGTGCATGTGCATGTGCATGTGCATGTGCATGTGCATGTGCATGTGCATGTGCGCGTGCGCGTGCGCGTGCGCGTGCGCGTGTGCGTGTGCGTGTGCGTACGTGTGTGTGTGTGTGTGTGTGTGTGTGTGTGTTGTGCATTTGTGTGTGTGTGTGTGTCTGTGACCTCAGACGACCTCTGGAGCAGGAGCAGGTCACGCCGTGTCCTGTGCAGGTGTGTGGGTTGGGGGATGGGGGGGGGCTGATGTGTGTGCGTGTGTGTGTGTGTGTGTGTGCGTGTGAGTTCCATGGGTAAAATTGACCGTTGACTGTTGAACATTGTCCGTTGGCCATGCCCAACACAGGGCGACTGCAAGTGGCCGCTCGGACCGTCCGTCACCACCACCATCTTCGCCAAACCCGCCATCACCCCAGGCACCAAACCACTGCGTTGAACGTTGACCATTGACCGTTGACCATTGACCGGTAACCATTGACCGTTGACCATTGACCGTTGACCATTGACCGTGCCCAACACAGGGCAACTGCAAGTGGCCGCTCGGACCGTCCATCACAACCAACATCTACATCAACCCCGCCATCACCTCACACGCCAAACCACTGCGTCGACCGTTGACCATTGACCATTGACCATTGCCCGTGCCCAACACAGGGCGACTGCAAGTGGCCGCTCGGCCCGTCCATCACCACCCAAATCTACGTCATCCCCGCCATCACCCCAGACACCAAACCACTGCGTTGACCATCGACCGATGACCGGTGACCATAGACCGTTGACCGTTGACCGTCGACCGACGCAGGGCGACTGCAAGTGGCCCCCGCGTCATCATCGAAATCAACGTCGAACCTGCCATGTCACCTCAGGCCCCACCACACCACCACGGGAAACATTGACCGTTGACCGTTGACGGTTGACCGTGCCCCACACAGGGCGACTGCAAGTGGCCGCTCGGCCCGTCTGTCATCACCAACATCTACGTCGACCCCTCGGGATTCATGGGCAACCCGGACCCAGGCAACGCGACAGCCCAGGACATGTGCGTCTCTTGGTTGGGGTTTAGGGTTTAGGGTTTTAGGGAAAGGGGTTCATGGGCAACCCGGACCCATAGAACGCGACAGGACATGGACAGGACATGTGCGTACTAGTTCCGGCTTGTGTCTTGATGCTAACAACCTAGGGCCTGAGGCTTAAGACTTGGGATTTAGGGCTCGGAGCCTAGGGTACATAGGGAACCATGGCGCCAGGATGTGCGCATACTTTCAGGGTTGAGGGCTTGGGGCTTGAAGCTTGGAGCTACCACAATCCCCAACGCCTGAGCCGCGCTAATCAAGGCGGTCATAACGCCCGAGGTGGTCGCGGTGCGCCTCAGGCGGTGGTGGGCGCCCAAGGCGGCGCCTGAGGCGGCGTGTACCAGCCACTCATGTCAAGTAAGGAGTTAGCACGAAGGGTGCTTATGTCAAACCAGGGAGTGGTCTTGACATCTCGAGATCCGACCTTTTTAGAGCGGGAGCCCACACTCGGCTCTCCAATTGAAAAGCCCAGTGGCTAAGGCCCAGTGGCTAAGGCCGAGCAAGGCTAGTCACACGGCGCCTTGGGCAAACGGGGGTGCGTCTGGGGCGGTCTCGGAGCACCTGCAGCGACGCATGATACGCGGCAAGTTAAGGCACCGCCTGAGCCTACACAAGCACACACACACACACACACACACACACACACGCACACACACACACGTGGACACACACAACACATGCACACACACACACACAACACAGTACAACCCCCCCCACACAAACGCAGCCGCAACGTATTCAGTCGCATGAACTTTAACAACAACGACAACCACACGTGCACACACACCCACACCCACACACACCCCCACACACACGTGCACACACCCATGCGCGCGCACACACACAACACAAAACCATGCACACACACACACACACACGTGCACGCACGCACACACACGCACACACGTGCACACACACACACGCATCCGCGACGTATTCAGTCGCATGAACTTCAACGACAACGACACGTGCGCACACACACACACACACGCACACACGCACACACGTAGGGCGCGGCAGTATACTGTATACGTGGGCCCGTATACCGCATAATACCGTATAACGTAAACCGTATACAAGGGTGTAAGTGTATACCCTTGATTCCTTGATCCCATTGAGATTGGAAGGGTAGATTCGGATGCCCGACACGATGGGCGTCACAAATCCACTAACCAGCTGACTTTGCCATGTTTGGTTGATAGGAAACACCAATCTAGGTTTTTTCTCACTGCATGGCAGCCGGAGTGTCCCTGCGCCCCATGCTAACACTATATTATTTCCAGCACCCCATGCTGCATCCAAGCATTGTTCTGGATAGTTCTTGTCATTAGCTGTCCAACGCAAGTCGAATCGTCAAAATCCATGCATTTCAAGGGAGTTGGAGCCTTGACGCCTCTTACTTGCCGTCCGAAAATTGCTGTATACGGTATACATCCCGCCGTATACGGTATTTATACCGTCACGGTGTACGTACGGTATATACGGTATACGTATACCGTGCCGTGCCCTACACACACACACACACACACGCATGCCCACGTGTACACACACAACACACACAACACACACAACACACACAACACACACACGCACATATACACACACTCACACACTTACTCATACACTGACACACACACACGCAGCCGCGACGTGTTCAGTCGCATGAACTTCAACAACAATGACAACGACACGTGCACACACACACACACACACACATACACACACACATACACACATACACACACGCATACACACACAAAAACACACACACACACGTGCACACACCCCTGCTCACACACAAAACACGCACACACACACACAACACACACACACACACGTGCACGCACCCATGCTCACACATAAAACACAAACACACGCACACACACACACACACACACACGCAGCCGCGACGTGTTCAGCCGCATGAACTTTAACGACAGCGAGACCGTCGCACTCGTCGGCGGCGGCCACTCTTTCGGAAAGGTGCAAAAAACGTCAATTTCAGTCGAGCTTCCTTGTTTTGAATAGGGTTGTTATGTTGGCACGCTGTGCATGCATAACTATAAGCTATGGACGACGACGTTCTGTTGGCGCGCTGTACATGCGTAACTATGAATTATGGGCGACAACGGTGAAGCAGTCGGCACCGGCTACGCTTTCGGAAAGGTGCGACCAGCGTCAGATTTAGTGCCCTTGTTTCGAATCGGGTGGTTGCGTTTAGTCGCTGTGCAGCTGCCTGGTTGGCATGCATCATTATGAACGCCAATGACAGCGACAACAAGTCTGTCGGCGGCGGCCACTCTTTTGGAAAGGTGCGACAAACGTCAAGTTCAGAGGAGTTCCCCTGTTTTGAATCGGGTAGTTATGTTTGGTTGCTGTGCAGCTGCCTGGTTGGCATGCATCATTATGAACGCCAACGGCATCGAGACCGTCGCGCTCGTCGGCGGCGGCCACTCTTTCGGAAAGGTGTGAAACGCGCCAATTTCAATCAAGTTTTCATGTTTCGAATTCGGTGATTTTGTTGGTGCGCTGTGCATGCATGACTATGAACTATGGACGCCGACGGTGAAACCGTTGGCGGCGGCTACGCATTCTGAAAGGTTCGACAGGCCCCAATTGGATTTTTGTTTTTTCGAATCGGGTGCTTATGTTTGGTTGTTGTGCAGCTACCTGGTTGGCATGCATCATTATGGACACCAACAACAGTGAGACTGTCGCACTCGTTGTTGGCGGCCACTCTTTTGAAAAGGTGTGCTAGTGTGTGCGTGTGAGTGTGTGTTCGTGCGTGTGTGCATTGTGTGTGTGTGTGTGTGTGTGTGCGTGCGTGTGCGTGTATGTATGTGTGTGTGCATGTGTGCGTGCGTGTTGTGTGTGTGTTTTGTGTGTGTGTGTGTATGCATGTAAGTACGTATGTGTGTGTGTGTGTGTGTGTGTGTGTGATGTTACAGCCTGTTGGTATTTGAGTTTGTTGTGCTACTCCCCCCCCCCCCCACACACACACCATCAACGTGCTCTTATCTGCCCCCCCCAACCCTTTCAGATGCACGGCGCGTGTAATGCCTCCCTTGGAGGGCCTGGCCCCGGCCCCGACGCAAACCCATTCATGCCATGGGCTGGATCGTGTGGCGAGCCTGGCGACATGTTTGGAAAGGGCGTCAACACTTTCACGTCTGGTTACGATGTGAGTGTGCTTGTTTTGTTTGTGTGTCGTTTTGCTGTATGTGTAGTTGGGTGGGTGTGTGGGTGTGGGTGTGGGTCTGGGTGTGAGTGGGTGTGTGGCGAGCCTGGCGACATGTTTTAAAAGGGCGTGGAAAAGTTAACGTCTGGTTACGATGTGATTTTGCGTCTTTTGTTTGTGTATTGTGTGGATGTCGGTGGGAGTGTGGGTGTGGGTGTGAGCGTTTGTGTGTGTGTGTGTGTGTTTGTGTGTGTGTGTGCGTGCGCGCGTGTGTGTGTGTGTGTGCGTGCGTGCGTGTGTGTGTGTGTGTGTGTGTGTTCATGCATGGGAGCGCATGCGTGTGTGCTGAGAGCCGGTGTGTGTGTATGTGTGTGTGTGTTTTGTGTGTGAGTGTGTGTTTGCGTGCATTTGTGTGCATGCGGAGAGCTGCTATGTGTGTGGGGGCGTGTGCATGTGTGTGTGTGTGTGGTGTGTGCGCGTGTGTCAGCATGGCAAAACGCTTGGCAAGGATGTGAACGTGTGCACTTGTGGTTACGAGATTGTGTGTTTTGTAGTGTCTGTATGTGTTTGTGTGTGTGTGTGTGTGTGTGCGTGTGCACGCATGCCCCTCCCCACCCGCCCCACAGAGTGGACTAACGATTATTTCACCAGCCTGCTTGAGTATGAGTGGATCCTGACAAATGGTGAGTAAGTCTGGTTATGAATGGGAGCAGCGTTCACACACACACACACACACATGCATGCACACACACAACAGCCTGCTCGAATATGAGCGGGTCCCGACGGTGGGCGAGGTTCAGGGTTCAGGTTTTTTGAAAACCGCCAAGCTTCACTTATTTTCAGGCGCTTCAGTTACCATGCAGGTGGTGGGGCCTTTAATATAAGTATCGTTTTGTACCCCCCCCCCCCCTCCCCCCCGCGATGGCTCACCGCCCGGAAGGTAATGTATGGATAGTGCTTGGGCCCTATGGGCAATGCTTGGGGCCATACGCATGGGGTAGTGCTTGGGCGTTAAACGCCGAGGAGGGTCACATGCCGTATGCGTATGTGTATGCCACATACGCTGCCTATCAGGTGCAGCACACATGACTGTCAAATCCACCAACAATGTGGCTTGTTGTTATTCCAATCTGTGACTTTGAGTGAGCCCTGGAGATGGGGTGCACTTTTCATTCACTCTTTCTCTCACACACAGACATCACACACAGACCCCCCTCAAACATGACAAATGACCAACAAAGTTCTGCCCATGCCCACACACACGCACACAGCCCCCAGCGGCAGTCCTCAGTGGGCTGCCACCCAAAAGGAGGGTGGCCGCGTCCCCCCCTCAAAACAACACACACACACACACACACGCAGCCCCCAGCGGCAACCCGCAGTGGGCTGCCACCCAAAAGGAGGGCGGCCGCGTCCCCCCTGCAAACATCCACATGCTCACCACTGACGTGGCAAATCTGTTTGATGCCAGGCGAGTTTGTGTGTGTGTCTGTGTGCGTGTGTGTGTGTGTGTGTGTGTGTGCGTGTGTGTGTGCGTGTGTGTGTCTGTGTGTGTGTATGTATGTGTGTGCCGAGCTGTGCTGTGCTGTGCTGTGCTGTGCTGTGCTGTGCTGAGCTGAGCTGAGATCTGCCAGGGGATGCCGGTTATGAGGACGCTACATCTGGGGTGTGTGGAGGTGTGTTTCTTGCTGTGCCTGTTCATCCCCAGGTGTGTTTAGTGGTGGAGGGGAGTGTTGTGTGTGCGTGTGTGCGTGTGGTGTAGCTCATTGTATAGTCTGTAGGACGCATTCGAAGGCGTGGATGTTTGAGTTTGTGTGCGTGTGTGCGTGTGCTGGTATGTAGGGCGCGGCACGGTATACGTATATGGTATATACCGTATGTAGATCGTGACGGTATAAATGCGCTCGGCCGCCGCTCCGGGCGGTGACCAGCTGGACGCCATGCTGTTGCGGTGCCCACCTGCCATCGCATGGCTCCACCGGGTCATCATCGCCGTATGGCGGTCGGGGAGAGCCCCGAGGGAATGGAAAACTGCTATTATCACACCGTTGTATAAGGGGAAGGGTCCGCGTGACTCCCCTGGTAACTACTGCGGTATAAGCCTTCTCTCTATTGCCGGGAAAGTGTACGCTGCCATACTTCTGAACCGCGTCTCCACGCAGGTTGATGGTCAGTTGCATGAGGCTCAGTGTGGTTTCAGAAAAAGCAGAGGCACTGTTGATGCGATTTTTACTCTGCGCTCGCTGAGCGCGGCACATGCCGAGTACAAACAATGCATGGCTGTGGCATTTGTCGACTATTCTAAAGCTTACGATTGCATAAACCGTGCGGCACTGTGGAGAGTCCTTAGATTATATAGTGTTCATCCGCACATTATTGATCTGTTGGAGGATCTTCACACCAACACCGCAGCTGCCGTGCGGCTGGCTGGGAAAATCGGGCACGAATTCCCCGTGTCGTCTGGTGTGCGACAGGGGTGCGTCATTGCTCCTGTGTTGTTCAATGTTTTTATTGACCACATAGTGAAAAAGACGCTAGACATGATGCCAGAGGGGGCTGGCGTGTCAGTCGTGACCCGAGCCGGCGGCTCTGTGTTGTCGTCGTCGGTTGAGCGCATAGTAATGCTGATGTATGCCGACGATTTATGTTTGTTCTCGCATGACCCAGCTCAGTTGGCGCTTATGCTGAAAATCCTTGACAAAGTGTCCTCTAGCTTTGGCATGCAAATCAACGCCGCCAAGACAGAAGTGATGATTTTGCCAGCAGATTTTGACGCGGATCTGCCCACGTTTGCGCTGACTGGTGGTGAAGTGAAGACCGTCTCTGCATTTAAGTATCTAGGGAGTTGGATAACCCAGAGTGGTGGTGTGGAAAAGGAGATCGGTGTGCGTGTCGGTCGCGCGCTGGGCGTGTTTGCGTCTTTTGATAAGATTTGGGCCAGCAAGAAGATGCAAGTGCAGTCTAAGATGCGGGTTTACAACACTTTCGTGCTGCCCCACTTTCTGTACGGCTGCGAAACATGGGCCCCTACTAAAACACAACTGACTCGATTGGAGGTTGCCCACTCTAACTGCCTTTGTCGCATTCTGGGTGTGCACCTGGTCGACCGGCACAGATTAACTTATATTCGGCAGGCGTGCGACACTGAGCCAATTGAGAGCCTTGTGGCAAAGCGATCAATGCAGTGGCTAGGCCATGTGATGCGCATGCCGGCTTCTCGTCTTCCTCGTACGACTTTTGACTGCACAATGGATGTGGCTCGGCAGCAAGGCCGGCCTCCAGCCTCCTCCCGACACTATTTTCTTAAGCTACTGATTCAGCAGCTAGGCGAAACTAGTGGCACTCGTTCTGATTGGAAGACTTTTTCGGACACGGCGTTTGAGCGTGCTCAGGATAGGGTCGGGTGGAGAGCCGTGGTGTACGGTCCGGCTGCCCCTCAGGCGCCGGCCCCTCCACCACGGCGGTCAAGTAGATTGGCAAGCGCCACTTGACCCCCTGTCCCCTAGAAGCAGTTAGGACCTATTTTGGAGGCGTCGCACAATAGCTCTCCTTTTTGCTCTGGGACTACACGTTGGCAGGCAGCCGGCTGGTGGCTACCGCCCCTCACAAGTAATTGTTAGGGCCAGAACTGGACTTGGGTCTAGGCGGTGGTACTAGGACTAGAGGTAGTCTTTTCTGGAAAGCCGATGTAACTGTAACTGATAAATACCGTTTATGGCGGGATGTGTACTGTATACAGCAATTTTTGGAAAACAAGTAAAAGGCGTACCGGCTCCAACCCCCTTGAAACTTAATGGATTTCGATGATTCGACTTGTAGTGGACAGTTAATGACAAGGGCTATCCAGAACAACGCTTGGACGCAGCATAGGATGGAGTGAAGAATATGGTGATCGCATGGAACGCAGGGACGCTCCGGCTGCCATGCAGTGAGAAATCACATTGTGTTTCCTCTAAACCAAACCTAGCAAAGTATGCTTGTTAGAGTAGATTTGTGATGCCCATCATGTCAGGCATCCGAATCCACCGTTCCCATCTCAATCGAATCAAGGGTATACACGTATACCCTTGTATACGGTATACGTTATACGGTATTATACGGTATACGGGCCCACGTATACGGTATACTGCCGCGCCCTACTGGTATGTGAGTGTGTGTGTGTGTTTGCACGCACATGCTGTGTTTTGGCTTTACCTACTCGTGTGATCACGCGCCACACGCGACCTTGGTGATTTCACCACCACCCAGTGGTTCTGCTAAGGACCTTGGGGAAATGATGGCTCAACCTTGGCCTCACGGCTTACCCCCCATTCTCAACCCGCTGGAGGCAATGTTTTACGAAACGGGTGTGAAAATATCGGTTTCACACTTTCCGGGCCGAAATTTGTGCAATTCCAACCCGCAGCGCCAGCCCGAATCTGCCCATCTCAACCCGGTGTTGCAGGTATGCAGGTTGCGGGTCGGCAAACGGAAACACTGCCAGCACCACCAGGGATGTTGTTTTCATGATTTTTTAATCTTCTTTCCACAGCCGGATGTTGCTTTGACCGCGTTGACAGGTTACCTCCCGTTGACCGTCGGCCCTCGTGCACAGGGCATCTGAGAGCCCTGGTAGTCTGGCGCGCTGCGTGGCTTTGCGGGCTCTCCTAGTAGACCTCCCATAGGCGTGCAGTCTAGGCCTTGCGTCATGCCCGGGGGTCCTCCGGGCGCAGTAACAGTAACAGCAACACGGGGTTTCCAGCTAAGCAGGCTACTCTTCTACTAGAGACACCCGCCGATACTCCAGCACACTTAAGTACTAGAGTACCGCCGGCTCCCGGCCGATAGACTGCCGCTCCCGCCGGCTAGACTACCCCAAACAGCGGTCTCTGAGAGACATGTCTGGCAAGGAGCATATAGGAGAGGACCTTCCTCAGGGTCACAGTAGTGGCCTTGTGGCCAGTCAAGCCGGCAGAGCCGACTGGCGCTGACTGGAACGGTCCCCGCCTGGCAGTGCATGGCTGTCCAGCTCTCGTTTGCATGGGGCTCAGCCGGCGCCCCATGCCTCATGCATGGCCAGGTCCCACCCTCCAGGGGTGCATGGACGACAGAGTTGTCATGGAGGCTGCCTGAAGACCTTCCAACGCCAGTCACCGGCAGACGAGCGACCCCGAGGATGAGCGCGGTGACGAACGCTGCGATTGGTGAAGCGGATTTACTCTGTGTTGCCTCGGCGGTCGCCACCGCTGAAGCCGTGATGGTAGCCCGCCTCCACGGGCAGCCATCTTGACTAATGTCCAGCATGCATTGACGGGCGCCAGCTCCTCTGCTCGTCGATCAACTCGTCGAGATCGGTGCCGCATGGCGTCCTGCATGGGGGGAGGATAAGGGCCGTCTCCCAGCACGGGCCGCGGCAGCGCCGCGGCTACTCGCCAAGCCATGACAGCGCCGGGCAAGCCGCTCCGGAAGTGTTCCACCGAGGGGCAGTCTAGCAGGAGCCTGGCCAGTCGAATTTTATCCCGCACGTCAGCGGCACGGAGATCCTCGTCACCAGCAGCGCCGCATTGCTGGGTCCAGGGCTCGGCGACGAGAACGCGCCTCCGTTAATCGAGCCCCCGCCTCCGTTAATCGAGCCCCCCACCTCTAAAACTCAGCAGGGCCAACCTCGTCGTGCTTGCCGGCCAGGTGCCTCCAAAACCGCAACCATGTGGAGGTTGTGTGGAGGTTTTAAAACCTGAAACTTGCATGTATATGTAACCTTCTTTAACCTTGTTCGTGGCCCTCGAGCAGGGGCCGGCATGCCCTCCCACATACAAACAAACAAGCAAACAAATTACCATGCCTCCTCCACACCTCCGCCCACACCCCGTCCACACTTCCCCATGCCTCGTCCACACTTCTGTGCCACCCCACACTCAGGTGGCCCTCGAGCGGGCTGGCATGCCCCAGGTGCCGTTCTGTGGCGGCCGCTCCGATGCGTTGGACGATGATGGCGGCGTGCACGTGCGCGACTGGTACCCCGACCCATTTGTGGCGTTCCGCGACAACATGCGCGTCATGGTGCGTCTCCTAGTAGGGGCTGGTGCTGCAACAATCCTTAAATAATCATCGAAATTCAGCTGGGTTTGTGGCGCTCGGCATCCTGAAGCAGCGTGCACGTGTGCTCCTGGTACCCGGACCCATTTGTGGCGTTCCGCCACAACATGCGCGTCATGGTGAGTCTATCTCGCCCCCTCCCTCCAACTCTCTCTCCCTCTCTCTCCAACTCTCTCTCCCTCACCCTCTCTTTCTCTCCCCCCGCCCTCTCTCCCTCTCTCTCGCACTCTCTCTTGCTCTCCCTCTCTCTCTTTTCCCCTCTTCTCTCCCTATCTCTCGCACTCTCTCTTTCTCTCCCTCCCTCTCTCTCTTTCTCCATCTTCTCTCTCAACCTCTCTCCCCTTCGATGGCAGCAAGGCGGTTTCTCTGATGGGCTCCCTGCAGAGCCCCACGCAGCAGGCGCACATTGCACTCATCTTGCTCCTATCACTCCTCTCTCACTCCTCTCACTCCTCTCTCACTCCTCTCTCACTCCTATGTGCCTGCCACACGCACACAGGGCCTCGACGTCAGCGCGGCGGTTGCTCTGATGGGCCGCCTGAGGAGCCCCACGCAGCAGGCGAACATCACACTCCTCCTGCTCCTCTCTCACTCCTCTCTCACTCCCCTCTCACTCTTCTCACTCCTCTCTCACTCCTGTGCCTGTCACACTCACACAGGGCCTCGACGTCAGCGCGGCAGTTGCTCTGATGGGCCGCCTGAGGAGCCCCTGAGGCGAACATCACACTCCTCCTGCTCCTCTCTCACTCCTCTCTCACTCCCCTCTCACTCTTCTCACTCGTCTCTCTCCTCTGTGCCTTTCACACTCACACAGGGCCTCGACATCAGCAAGGTGGTTGCTCTGATGAGCCGCCTGATGAGCCCCACACAGCAGGCGAATATTACACTCCTCTCGCTCCGCTCTCACTCCTCTGTGCCTGTCACACCCACACAGGGCCTCGACGTCAGCGAGGCGGTTGCTCTGATGGGCCGCCTGAGGAGCCCCACGCAGCAGGCGCGACTTCACTACACTGGCTCCTACACCAACGAGTCAGCAACCTTCTCCAATGACTACTTCAACTACCTGCTCACCGCGGACTGGCAGGGCTGGTGGGTGTGCTGCCCCCCCACTCCCCACCCCCACGCACGCACATGCGCGCACAGATATATACACACACACACACACACGCACACACACACTTACACACAACAAGCACACACACACACACACGCACAAACACACGCACCGCCCCCCAGGGTTTCCAAGAACGAGTCGACTGATGCATGGCAGTACAACCGCGAGGGCACCTCCGGTGACATGGTCATGAACAGTGACGACCTGGTCATCCTCTACAACACAACGTGGCGCGCGGTTGCCCAGGTGTGCACGCGTTTCTTAACTAAGGGTGTCTTTCCACTCGGAATCTTCTAGAAAACTCAGGTTTTCTTATCGCGCTAGAAGGCCGCCGAGCTGTCCCCCAGTCAATATTTTTTCTTCTAGTCACAGCAGACGTCAGTCATCGTCGCTAGCGTCTCCGACGTCGAGAACGCTCCAGTCAAAGTCGCTCCCCACCAGTGATTCCCCTGTGAGCCGTATACCGCTCCGGGCCGAATTCCCCATTTCTCAGAAAACCACCCCACACTTGGTGGGAGAGGGCGTGGAGGGGTGCGTTGGAAAGGTCTCGCCGAGCGCAGCACAACGGCACGCGTTGCGTGAATACCCGCTGTGTATTGTGCCTGGTATGAGCGGTCAAAGTTGCTGGAGCCGGCAAAAAAATAATTACTAAATCCTTCCCAGGGACCACTGCTCCCCACCCGTTTTCTAGGCTAGAAGGAACTTCTCGGTCGTGAGCGGGATCACACAAGCAAGTGGGGAGGTTGGAAGTGTGAGACAGAAGTGTCTGGCGACCTTTCGTCTTCTTCTACAGCTAGACCCTTTTGCACAGTTGCCCATGTGCCCGCGTTTACGCACGCACAGACTTCGTTTGATTTATGTTTTCGAACTGAACTGAAAGTGTGGAGCGTGAAGTGTGACTTGTGAAGCGAAAGTGTGGAGCGCTGACAGACACCTCCAGGTGTTAAAAGCCACGGCAACCCTTGCCGCTGACGCGTGCACGGCCCCATGTGCGCAACAGTTTGGCGCGGACAATTCGAAGCTGAAGGTGGTGCCCCGTCTGCGTGACTGCTGTTGCTGCTGCTGCTGCTGCTGGATTTGAAGCCTGGAGTCCTAAACCTCAGAACACCCTCATTGCTGACGCATGCTCGCCCATTTATAATGTGCGCAGGAGTTTGCTGCCGACGATGCCAAGTTCAAGTCGACGTTTGCGTCCGCGTGGAGCAAGCTCATGAACGCCGATCGCTTCAAGGTTGGTACCTGGCCACTCTCCCCGAATTGCAGTTCTTCTCGAAAGTTTCAGACCAAGGAAGGCTTACCACCTGAGAGGCCTCATTGTCAGCTGTCTGGGGATGCCTCCATCATTATCAGCAACCCAATATTGAGTGAGATGTCGGGGGTACAGCTCATGAACGTTGACCGTGTCAAGGTTGGTAACTGGCCACTCTCCCCAAATTTCAGTTCTTCCCAAACGCCTTAAGACCAAACAAAGCTAAACCACGAAGAGGCCTCATTGCCAGCTGTCTGGGGGTGTCTCCATCATTATCAGCAACCCAATCTTGGGGCTCGATTAACGGAGGCGCGTTCTCGTCGCCGAGCCCTGGACCCAGCAATGCGGCGCTGCTGGTGACGAGGGTCTCCGTGCCGCTGACAAGCGGGGTGAAATACGACTGGCCCGGCTCTTGCTAGACTGCCTCTCGGTGGGAACACTACAAGAGCGGCTTGCCCGGCGCTGCCATGGCCTGGCGAGTAGCCGCGGCGCTGCCGCGGCCCGTGCTGGGAGACGGCCCTTATCCTCCCCCCATGCAGGACGCCATGCGGCACCGATCTCGACGAGTTGATCGACGAGCGGAGGAGCTGGCGCCCGTCAATGCATGCTGGACATTGGTCAAGATGGCTGCCCGTGGAGGCGGGCTACCATCACGGCTTCAGCGGTGGCGACCGCCGAGGCAACACAGAGTAAATCCGCTTCACCAATCGCAGCGTTCGTCACCGCGCTCATCCTCGGGGGCGCTCGTCTGCCGGTGACTGGCGTTGGAAGGTCTTCAGGCAGCCTCCATGACAACTCTGTCGTCCATGCCCCCCTGGAGGGTGGGACCTGGCCATGCATGAGGCATGGGGCGCCGGCTGAGCCCCATGCAAACGAGAGCTGGACAGCCATGCACTGCCAGACGGGGACCGTTCCAGTCAGCGCCAGTCGGCTCTGCCGGCTTGACTGGCCACAAGGCCACTACTGTGACCCTGAGGAAGGTCCTCTCCTATATGCTCCTTGCCAGACATGTCTCTCAGAGACCGCTGTTTGGGGTAGTCTAGCCGGCGGGAGCGGCAGTCTATCGGCCGGGAGCCGGCGGTACTCTAGTACTTAAGTGTGCTGGAGTATCGGCGGGTGTCTCTAGTAGAAGAGTAGCCTGCTTAGCTGGAAACCCCGTGTTACTGTTTACTGTAATCTTGAGTGAGATGCGTGGAGGAAACTCATGCACGCCGACCGCCTCTGCAAGGTTGGTACCTGGCCACTCTCCCCGAATTTCAGTTATTACCAACGCCTTAAGACCAAACAAAGCTTACCCTCTGAGAGGCCTCATCACCAGCTGTCTGGGGGGTGTCTCCATCATTGTCAGCAACCCAATATTGAGTAAGATGTGGTCGCTTAGGTGGGCACCTGAGTCGTCGTTGAAAGCATAACACAACGAGAGCGTCTGGACTGCTCCTAGTGTTGGTAAACGGGCCATTTGCTCGGATCCATGACAAGAACAATGTATTTTTCATGCATGCCATGGCTGCCACTCTGAGTCCCATGAGATGAGAATAGAGACGTTGGAAAGCTGACACTTCAGGCTACCTGCTGATAGTTTTTTTGAATTTCGACCCCTGGCGGTTTCTGGGAGAGCTCAAACATGGGGAAAATTCAAAATCGGCGCCAGGTATTTTCAAATTCAAAAAAATAATCTAGACCAGGGCTGAGTAAAAACGCAATACCCTAAAAGACTCCAGCCAGCGAGGCGCGTCTAACCCCCAGCACAGTCCCCTGTTGCGATGAACCGCAAAGAACTATCACCCATACGGTTCTCAGAGCCAGCCAGAAGCACGCAAGCCCATGTCCACACTCGACAATCACTGAGGCGAGGGTACCTAGGGCATTGCCGACTTGGTCTACTCACGGATGTTCACCTTACCTACCCCCCTCCCCATCGCCCTCGCCCCCGCCCCCGCCCTCGCCCTCGCTCTCGCCCTCGCCCTCGCCCTTGCCCTCTGTTACTCGCCCTCTGTTACTCGTGTCGCTCGCCCGATGCATACCCGCGCAGGGCCCCGCCGGCCACCTGTACGGCAACAGCAGCGTCATCTCTGGTGTGGTGACGGATCTCATCAACCCCAAACCCTCAAACCCCCAACTCCCGAAGTTCTGCCCGTGCAGGGCCCCGCCGGCAACCTGTGTGGCGACGGGAGCATCAGTGCCCACCCAACCTTCTCCCCAAAACCTGCACCCCTCAAACCTGCATCCCTCAAAACCCTCACAACCCCTGAAACCAGCAACCCCCAAACTCGTATTCCTGCTGGGCCCCACCAGCAACCTGTGTGGCGACGGAGCCATCATCTCTGGCGCGGTGATGGATTTCCTTAACCTCCCAAACCCCAAACCCCAGCTCCTGTCTGCGCAGGGCGCAGCTGCAGAAACCTTTGTGGCAACGCCAGTGTCATCTCTGGCGTGGTGACGGATCCCACCAACCCTCAAACCCCCCCAAAACCAAACCGCAAACCCCAATTCCCGCCGGCAGAGCCCAGCTGGCAACCTGTGTGGCGACGGGAGCATCAGTGCCCACCCAACCTTCTCCCCAAAACCTGCACCCCTCAAACCTGCATCCCCAAAACCTGCACCCCTCAAACCTGCATCCCCAAAACCTGCAACCCCCTAACCTGCAACCCTCAAATCCTCAAAACCCTCTGTTACAGTTACAGTTACAGTTACATGGTATTCCAGCTAAGACAACACTAGTCCTAGTGCCACCGCCCTGTGAAGGACGATAGCCACCAGCCGGTTACCTGCCGTCTAGACTACCGCTCCCGCCGGCTAGTTTAGACCCAAACAAGTCCCTGAGGGACATGTCTGGCAAGGAGCGTATAGGAAAGGACCGTCCTCCTCCTGGCCTTTGAGGCCAACCACGCCGGCTGTGCCGACTGGCGGCGCTGAAGCAGAAAAGTCCCCGCCTGGCATGGTGCATGGTTGTCCAACTCCATGCATGGGGCTCTGCCTGCGCCCCATGCGTCATGCATGGCCAGGTCCCACCCTCCAGGGGGGCCTGGGCAAACAGAGTCGTCATGGCAGGCTGCCTGAAGACCAATGCCGACGCCAGTCACCGGCAGACGAGTGCCCCCGAGGGTGAGCGCGGTGACAAACGCTGCGATGGTGAAGCGGATAAACTCTGTTGTTGCCTCGGCGGTCACCACCGCTGAAGCCCTGATGGTAGCTTGCCCCCACGAGCAGCCATCTTGACCAATGTCCAGCATGCATTGACGGGCGCCAGCTCCTCCGCTCGTCGATCAACTCGTCGAGATCGGTGCCGCATGGCGTCCTGCATGGGAGGAGGATAAGGGCCGTCTCCCAGCACGGGTCGCGGCAGCGCCGCGGCTACTCGCCAAGCCATGACAGCGCCGGGCAAGCCGCTCCTAGCCAGCAGCGCCGCATTGCTGGGTCCAGGGCTCGGCGACGAGAACGCGCCTCCGTTAATCGAGCCCCGTCATCGACACCATCAACAAACACCGAGCTGCGTTCATTGGTCCCCTCATTCGCCACCTCCCCCCCTCACCATCTCCTCAGCCCCTACACCCTCCCCACCCCAGCCCCGCCATCTTCCCCTCCCCTCCCCCTCCACAACCCATCTTCCCAGCCACTGCCGCACTTTTCATGTGCCGCCGACCGGACACGGATGGCCTCAATGCGGGAGGGGCCATCACGTCGTACCGGCAGAATGCAGGTGACAAAAACCCTCTGTAAACCCCTAAAACCCCTCTGAACTCCTAAACCCCCTAAAACCCCTAAACCACCCCCCAAACCCTCTAAACCCCCTAAACCCCCCCCAAAACCCCTAAAACCCCTAAAACCCCTCTGAACCCCTAAAACCCCTCAAAACCCCTCAACCTGCAACCCCTAAACTCGTATTCCTGCAGGGCCCCACCAGCAACCTGTGTGGCGACGGGAGCGTCATCTCTGGCGCGGTAATAGATCCCCCTTACCCCCCAAACCCAAAACCCCAATTCCTGCCTGCAGGGCCCCGCCGGCAACGTGTGTGGCGATGGAAGCATCGTCTCAGGCGTGGTGACGGATCCCACCAACCCTCAAAACCCCAAACCCGAATTCCCGCCTTTCTGCAACAGCTGTCCTTCACCAAGCTGCCATTGAGTTGGGATGAGCTGAGTTGGAGTCGGAGATGGCAAAGAGATGACAAAATGTTAGCGGTTGTATTTCCCGTAACCCGTTTTGCCCGCCCGATGCCTGCCTGCGCAGGGCCCCCCCAACCACCTGTGCGGCAACAGCAGTGTCATCTCTGGTGTGGTGACGGATCCCTTCAACCCCCAAACCCCACACCCCCAAACCCGAATTCGTGTCCGCGCAGGGCCCAGCTGACCACCTGTGCGGCGACGGAAGCATCGGTGCCCACCCAACCTTGTTCCCAAACCTTCAACGCTCAAACCCGCATCCCCAAAACCTGCAACCCTCAAGCCTGCATCCCCAAAGCATGCAACCCTTAAACCTGCAACCCTCAAACCGTCAAAACCCTACAAAAACTAAAAAAAAACTCTCAAACAAAACCACTCAAACCAGCACCCCACACTCGTATTCCTGCAGGGCCCCGCCGGCAATCTGTTGCGGCGACGGAAGCGTCATCTCTGGCGCGGTGACCGAGCCCTCAATCGACCACGCCGTCGTCGGCTGATCTGGCCATGCTGCGGGCATGCTTTCGGACTGGCCATGTGTCATGGTTGCTAGCCGCGTTAGGCAGCTCTCTCAACCCCACGCCACAAGGGTGCGTACTTTAAACTGTAAACTGGGACTGACCAGGCAGGACAGGCCTGTGGCCTAGGCCAACACGGTGGATTCTGTCCTGCCAGGCCGAGTTGGGCAAGTCAGAGGTGCCCAGCAGCAGGCGGCGGGCCAGTCAAGAGGTGGCCAGTCAGTGTTTTTGATGGGAAAATGCGCTCGGCAACGTGGCACTTCCGAGCTTATTCGACCCAAACAGCTGGAAGAGGTGGGCAGGCGGCGGGCGGGTCAGAGGTGGCCAGCAGCAGGCGGTGGGCAAGTCAGAGGTGGCCAGCAGCAGGCGGCGGGCAGGTGGCGGTGGGCGGTCGGCTGAGTCTCAAAGGTCCCCAGGGCATTCGGTGATGCACGAGCCAGGCATGACAGGCCGAGTCGGGCAGGTCAGAGGTGGCCAGCAGCAGGCGGCGGGCCAGTCAAGAGGTGGCCAGACAGAGCTTTTGATGGGAAAACGCGCTCGGCAACGCGGCACTTCCGAGCTCATTCGACCCAAACAGCCGACTCGGCTGGAAGGGTGGGCAGGCGGCGGGCGGGTCAGAGGTGGCCAGCAGCAGGCAGTCGTGACGTCAGAGGTGGCCAGCAGCAGGCGGCGGGCAGGTGGCGGTGGGCGGTGGACTGAGTCGCAAAGGTCCCCAGGGCAGTCGGTGGAGCAAGAGCCAGGCATGACAGGCCGCGTTGGGCAAGTCAGAGGTGGCCAGCAGCAGGAGGCAGGCAGGCGGCGGGCACGTCAGAGGTGGCCAGCAGCAGGCGGCGGGCATGCGCTGTTGGGCGGTGGGCTGAGTTGCAACGGTCCCCAGGGCAGGCGGTGACGCAAGAGCCGGGCATGACAGGCCGAGGCGGTCAAGTCAGACGTGGCCATGGGCTTTGAGTATCTAAGAAGTTGTACAGGTTTCCCACGCCGGATCACCAGAACGCAGTATTTTTCGCGTGTAATTATCCGTATTTTTCAAAATGCGTCACCAGACGTACGATACCGGTACGCTACGTTCCAAACAGCAGTATGTCTCATCCCTGCCGGCGGGCAGGTGGTGGTGGGCGGTGGGCTGAGTCGCAAAGTTGGATGTGCGTTACGACGGACACAGGCAGGCATAGCTCCTCCTTACAAGCTCTGCCTACTCCCCCTCCCCTTGCCTTCACGCCATGGTCCTTCTAGCAAAATTGCCGCCTTGTGTCCGCCAGGCGGACGCAGCCACATCGCCCCCTCCCCGCCCCCTTCGGCCTTGATGCAGCCGGTGCACTCATGATGCTTTCCTCTCGTCGCGCTCCTCCTCCTCGTTGAACAGCACGAGCGCGCCCCACGCGACCTGCACATCCGCCACGTCGTCCCTCTCTCTCCACCTACTTGTGCTTGGCCAATAGTTGAGCCAGCGTTGAGCACTCAAACGTACCGTGTCGTGCCGGCGCCCCTCAGGGCCTGGGTTGGCGCCGTCCTGAGGCAAACAGTATGGGTATCTGTTGCTCTTGGCCCACACAGGCAACACAAAGGGATTATGGATTCATAGCAGCAGTTACGTAAGTGAGTTAGCTACCCGCAGCTGCCGCTGGCCCCCCGATGCGCTTTTTGCGAAGGGGCCATGCAACACCACCACGCCGATGGATATCCGCAAGGAACAGATGCACGTGCATTGATGCGATCACGGCGTGTGCAGCTTGATGTCGCGCGCTGGAGTTAACCCACCTGTTACGCGCCCTGGCCGCGCAATCCGATGCCCTCCTGCACCATCTGCGCCTGGAGCTGTGTTGACGCCCGTCTCTGTCTCGCCGTCCTCCTGGCCACGAGCCGGGGCGATGGCCTTGGCGACAATGGCGCTGCATCCCTGGGAGATGGCCATGTCCCTGTAGATGGGGCAGCGCCTCTCGGGTGCTTTGACGCGAGGCAGCCCATCGTGCGGAGAGTTTCGGCGGCACAGCAGTGGGCGTCGGCTATTACGAGTTACTAGTGGTCAGTAGAGGTCCGAGGTTACACTAAGTCAGGGTTGACTGGGGGGTGTGACTGCGGGGGGCCCAGAGGGGGGCAGCCAGGAAGTCACGCCAGGCACCACTGCGAGTCAACCACCAGGCACCACTGCGCGGTGCAATGCTGGTGGTGCAGAGCTGTGTGCTGTGCAGTACAAGCCTGTGTGTCTTTGTGTGTGCACCTGTCTGAAGTGTGCGGGCGCGAGCAGCCAAAAGCAATCACAGCTGCAGGTGGCTACTGACGTGCATAACGCGCTCTCATGGTCACACGCTCTCGCTCCCCTCTCTATAATAGCTAGCGACTGCCGCTGCGCATCAAACAAACTTGCGCGCGAACAGCAGGTAGCCCGTGTGCCCCTTGGCGTCCACGTGTGGCCGGCTCGTGACGGCGCTCTCGACCGGAGCGGCCCACGCGGGAGCAGCAACAGCACCAGAAGCAGCAGCAGCACGAGCAGCTGCAATGGTAGCGAGAGCAGCGGCAACACCAGCAGCAGCAGCGGCAGAGAGGCCGCCGCTGCCACCGCCCCCCTCAGCCGTCTTCTTGCGCTTGACACCGCGCTCGCCGTAGCCTGCAGCGGCGCCGTCCGCAGCAGCGGCAGCGGCAGACGCAGCAGCGGGAGCGCCCTCGACCTCAACACAACCACCGCCACCGCTGCCGCCCGCCTCGCCCGCGCCCCCTGGCGCCCCCTCGACAGCTCCGCCGCCCGCCGCCTCGGCCGGCTCCGCCGCGGCCTCCACAGCTGCGCCCGCCTCCGCCTCCTCCATTGCTGCGTCCACCGTCGCGCCCTCGCCCGCTGCCGCGTCCGCCTCTCCGCCCTCGCCCGCATCCTCCTGCGCAGCAGCTGCGTCCGCCTTGCCGCCCTTGCTGCCCGCGCCGTGCCGGTTCGGCGCGCCGCCCCGCTGCTGCTGCTGCCGGCCGGCGCCCCCGCCCCCGCCGTGTTGCTGCGGGGCCAGCGACCGCGCGAGCACCTCGTCCGTGACGACCGCCAGCTTCTCCGTGTGCACGTCGTATTCGCGCAGTAGGACCTCAATCATGCCGATGTCGGTGAAGCCATTCTTGGCGAGCTGCTCGGCCGTGCGCTGGATCTGCGTTGTCAGGGTGGTGTGCGCGATGGGCGGTGGGTGAGAGAGTGAGAGAGTGATGACTAGCGCAGCAGACCTCGATCATGCCGATGTCGGTGAAGCCGTTCTTGGCGAGCTGCTCGGCCGTGTGCTGGATCTGCATTGTCAGCGGGGCGTGTGCAATGCGCGGTGGGTGAGAGTGATTACTAGCGCAGCAGACCTCCATCATGCCGATGTCGGGGAGCCTGCTCTTGGCGAGCTGCTCCGCCGTGCGCTGGATCTGCGTTATCATGGGGGTGAGTGAGAGTGAGAGAGCGAGAGAGTGATGACTAGCGCAGCAGCACCTCGATCATGCCGATGTCGGTGAAGCCGCTCTTCGCGAGCTGCTCGACGGTGCGCTGGATCTGCGCTCGCAGGGGGAGGGGGGGCAATGGGCGGTGGGTGAGAGGGAGAGAGGGAGAGGGAGTGACTGAGTGAGAGAGTAAGAGAGTGTGAGAGATTATGAGAGATTGTGACATAATGAGAGAGAGAGTGTGTGTGAGAGAGAGAGAGGGAGAGGGAGAGACAGAGAGGGGACCTCCAACGGTGCGCTGGCTGGCTGCTCAGCCTGCACGCCCTTACTAAACCCTTATGTGACCCTTATTACCCCTGCTAAACCCTTATTAAAACCTTATTAAACCCTTATTAAACCCTTATTAAACCCTTACTAAACCCTAGACCTGCCGCATGCAGCGCACCTGCTCAATGCACGGGCTGAACGAGCAGAAGCGTCCGTTCGGGCGCAGGCATGCGGCTGCGTTGGCGACAACCTGCGCGGCAGGGGCGTGTGTGTGAGTGTGTGTGTGTGTGCCCGCTTGTGTGTGCCCGCATGTGTGTGTGTGTGTGTGTGTGTGTGTGTGTAGGGGGCGCATGCACACGGCTGTCTGTCGGACGCCTTTGGTGGCGCATTAGACCCTAGGAAAGAGGTCGTCAGCTGTCAAAATTCTACCCCTAGCATGCATCAGGAAAACTGCGTCCGCGAGCCCCTTATGCACATGCACAAGACGAGCTCAAGCCAGGTGCGGCTGTGCCTAAAACAGCACCCATGTGTGCTCCATACGTGCCCCATGCGTGCCCCATGCATCTATGCTCACCTCATATGGCCCCGGCAAGTCCAGAAAACTGCGTCCGCGCGCCCCTCGGGAACATGCCAAAAGCAAGCTCAAGCCAGGCGCGGCTGTGCCTAGAACAGCACCCATGCGTGCCCCATGCGTGGCCCATGCGTCTATGCTCACCTCGTGTGGCCCCGGCAGGTCCAGGAAAACTGCGTCCGCGCGACCCTCGTGCCGCTCCAGTGGGAACCCTCCCTTCATGATGTCGCGGTGAGTCACGTCGCACACGCTGCCCAGACCGCTGGCAATCAGCTCCTGCGTTTGTGCAGTCGTGTGTGAGTGTGTGTGTGTGTGTGTGTTTGTGTGTGTGACATCGCACACGCTGCCTGGCGCGCTGGCAATCAGCTCCTGTGTGTGTGTGTGTGCGTGCGTGCGTGCGTGTGTATGTGTGTGTGCGTCTGCGTGTGTGTGTGTGTGTGTGTGTGCGTGCGTGTGTGTCGCGTCGCACACTCTGCCCAGCCCGCTGTCAATAAGCTCCTGTGTGGGCGCGACGGCGTGTGCATGTGTGTGTGTGTGTGTGTGTGTTGGTCACGTCGCACACGCTGCCCAGCCCGCTGGCAATCAGCTCCTGCGTGTGTGTGTGTGTGTGTGTGTGTGCGTGCGTGCGTGTGTGTGTGCGCGTGTGTGTGTTTGTGTGTGTTTGTGTGTGCGCGTTAGCGTGTGGTAGATTGTACAGTCTGTTGGGATGCCTCTGATGGCGTCTTGTGTGTGTGTGTGTGTGTGTGTGTGTGTGTTAGTCACGTCGCACACGCTGCCCAGCCCGCTAGCAATCAGCTCCTGTGTGTGTGCGTACGTGTGTGTGTGTGTGTCATGTTGAGAGTGGTTGAACCGTACCCGACACCCACCCGCCACATACACACGCACACACACGCACACACTGCCAAGCACACCACAGGAACAGCAACAGCAACAACAGTGACAGCAGCAGCTGCGGCAGCTGCAGCAGCCGCACCAAAGCACCACAATCACCATAACCACCAGAGCAACATCAATACAGCAACCACCACCGCACCTTGCGCGCCTCATCGTTGCGCTCCAAGTGGAACTCGTACGAGTGCACGAGCACCCATGCACCGCCCCAACGATTGCAACAGCAGCAACACCACAATCACAACCACCCCAACACCACAGCAGCAGCAGCAACACCACAGCAGCAGCAGCAACACCACAGCAGCAGCAGCAACACCAGCAGCAGCAGCAGCAGCAGCAGCAAACACCAACGCCACCGCACCTTTCGCGCCTCATCGTTGCGCTTCAAGTGGAACTCGTACGAGTGCACGAGCAGCCATGCACCGCCCCAACGATTGCAACAGCAGCAACACCACAACCACAACCACCCCCAACACCACAGCAGCAGCAGCAACACCACAGCAGCAGAAGCAGCAGCAGCAGCAAACACCAACACCACCGCACCTTTCGCGCCTCATCGTTGCGCTCCAGTGGAACTCGTACGAGTGCACGAGCAGCCATGCACCGCCCCAACAATTGCAACAGCAGCAACACCACAACCACAACCACCCCCAACACCACAGCAGCAGCAGCAACACCACAGCAGCAGCAGCAGCAGCAGCAGCAGCAAACACCAACACCACCGCACCTTTCACGCCTCATCGTTGCGCTTCAAGTGGAACTCGTCCGAGTGCACGAGCAGCCATGCGCCGCCACAGTACGAGTGCGACACCGGCAACACCACAACCACAACCACCCCCAACCCCACAGCAGCAGCAGCAACACCACAGCAGCAGCAGCAACACCACAGCAGCAGCAGCAGCAGCAGCAAACACCAACAACCCCGCACCTTTCGCAACTCATCGCTGCGCTCCAAGTGGAACTCGTCCGAGTGCACGAGCAGCCATGCGCCGCCACAGTACGAGTGCAACAACAGCAACACCACAACCACAACCACAACCACGACCACAACCACAACCACGACCAAGACCACAAACACAAACACGACCACGACCACAACCAACAGCAACACCACAGCAGCAGCAGCAGCAGCAGCAGCACCAAACACCAAACACCAACACCACCGCACCTTGCGCGCCTCATCGCTGCGCTCCAAGTGAAACTCGTACGAGTGCACGCGCCTGTGCGGCGCCACAACCACCAGCATCAGCAACACCACAGCAGCAGCAGCAGCAGCAGCAGCAGCAACACAGCAACCACCACCGCACTTTGCGCGCCTCATCGCTGCGCTCCAAGTAAAACTCGTACGAGTGCACGAGTCACGCACCGCCCCAGCACGAGTGCAACAATAGCAACAACACAACCACAACCGCCAGCAACACCACAGCAGCAGCAGCAGCAGCAGCAGCACCAAACACCAACACCACCGCACCTTGCGCGCCTCATCGCTGCGCTCCAAGTGGAACTCGTACGAGTGCACGCGTCCATGCGGCGCCACGCACCGCCCCAACGAGTGTGTCAGCGATGCGGAGCCAGTGCCGCTCTCCAGAACGATGCTCCCTGGCTTGAGCTCGAGGTTGAGGCACACCATGCCTGCGTGTGTGTGTGCGGAGCCGGGGTGTGTGCGCGAGCGACGCGCGTGGCGGCACTTAGCGATGACGATGGGGGGGGGTGTTGTGCGCATCGCTGGCCTCTTATGATTTTGGGCTATATGTGTTGTAACTCAATGTTTGGACGCTCCCGTTGTGTGTGATGCTTTCGACGACGAAACGATGCCAAGAAGGAGGCCAGGCACCCCGACAATGTGTGTGTGTGTGTGTCCTCAGGAGGGGGACACCGAGGCACGCAGGCCGTGCTGTGAGGGCCACCAGGAGCGCGCTTGCACTCACTGATGTCAGCGATGTAGAGGATCTGCGTGCGGTGTTTCAGCACGAGGGTCCACAGCTCCGGCGTGGGCACCAGCAGGTGCAGCCACCCCTTGCCCTCCTTGCCGTGCACCTTGCTGCCAAACGGCAGGCCAACCCAGTCCTGCAGCATGTGCACGTGTGCATACGTGTGTGTGTGTCCCGCCATGCGGCCACGCCCATGCGCGCATGGTGACCGTGCATGGCATGCGTGCCGCGTTCGCGTGGCCTGGCTCCCCCCAGGCTCTCATATGTCAGCTCTGAGCGTGCATTTGCCAGGCTGGAGCCCGCATGCATGGGTGCTGCATGCGTGTGCCCTCTCTCCCTCTGCGCTCACCTTCATGACGAACGACCCAAACCGGTTGTCGTATCTGCTCTTTACGTCCACCGTCACCGCCTTCATGGACAGAGGTGTCTCGTAGGCGATGACCAGGTCGCCGTTTGCGATCGTGGGCGCATAGACAGCGCCGCCGCCAAGAGCGACTGCGCCCGCCTGGCCGCAATCAGCAGCTGCCGCCACCACCAGCGACTTAATCATCGAGATACACGCACGCAGCGCACCACGCGATGCACTGTACTTGGCACGCGTGCGCACGACCCTTAAACTGAGCAAGTCCACATTTTTGTGATATATATCCTTCAGCTCTGTCAATCGAGACGCAGACGCACGCTTGAACAACACAAAAGCCGACACACACCATGCCGTTCGCCCTTGGAGCTCCGATGGCTCGCTGCAGCGCTGCCCGGTGCCACGCGTCGACGTCACTGGCGCGCCCTGCCGCGTGCATGGGCAGCCGCCGCGCCACGACGTACATTGCTCCCATGCTCCCCTCTCTCACGCATCGCGCTGGCATGCCCGGCAGCCGCTGCATGGTGCAGCCCCAGCCTCTCACACGCCGAGTGGCTGCTTCTGCCGCTGCGTCGCCCGCTTCGGAGGCCGTGGTCGACGACCGCATCCCCGTCACGGTGGGGCGCACAACACCTTATCAAGCACGCCGATGCATGAGCACTCCTGGTAGTATATATTACCACGCCATGCGGGCGCCCATGCGTTGGTGTACTGCTTCCATGCGATCGATGGAGCAGACATGCAGCCACGCAGACATGCACAAACAAACACACACACACACACACACACACACACACACATAGGGTGTAAAACACACACACACAGACACACACACATACATACATACACACAAACACACGTACACCGATGCTGGGTATAAAACACACACACACACACACAGGTCATCACCGGATTCCTTGGCTCTGGCAAGACCACGCTCCTCAACAACATCCTCACGAAGAACCACGGCAAGCGCATCGCCGTGATTGAGAACGAGTTTGGCGAGGTGCGTGCGTGTGTGCGTTACAGCGTGCTGTGCTGTGCGCGGTTCCGTGATGTGGCGAAAAGAGGGAGGTGCGTGCGCTGTGCGCTGTGCGCCGTGGCGTGCTGTGCTGTGACACCGGCTTAAATTCCGTTCCATTGTGTAACACGGCTGCAGCAACGCTACTCGTTCTGAAGTTATGGCGCTCCTGCACACACACACACACACACACACACACAGAACCCGCACACATATCGACATTGACAGCAAGCTGGTGGTGAAGCAGTGTCACGCACGCACACACACACACACACGCAAACACACACTGATTGACATTGACAGCGAGCTTGTCGTGAAGCAGTGCCACACGCACACACACGCACACACACACACACACACACAAACAACCCGCACACAGATCGACATTGACAGCGAGCTGGTCGTGAAGCAGGAGGTTCTTCAGGGAACCACCGACACGATCACGCAGCTGTCCAACGGCTGCCTGTGCTGCACTGTCAGGTGGGGACATACACACACACACACACACACACACACACATGCACAGGCACATACACACGCACACACACCCACTTGCATGCACACACACACACAAACACACACAAACGCACACACACACACACACACACACCTGCGCACACACATACATGCACACACACACATGCACGCACACACAGGGACAACCTCATCAATGCCCTCAAACCCCTGCAGGCGCGCCGCTCTGCATTCATCGGCACACACACACACACACACAAACACACGCACGCACGCACACACACTCACTCACTCACTCACTCACACACACACAGGGACGACCTCATCAATGCCCTCAACTCGCTGTGGGCGCGCCGCTCCGAGTTCGACCACATCGTTATTGAGACGACTGGCCTGGCTAACCCTGCCCCGATCATCTCCAGCTTCTACATGGACGCCAACCTGCCTGACAGGTGTGAAAGTTTGGAAGTGAGAAAGTGTGTGTTTGTGTGTGTGCCTGGGTGTGTGCCCGGGTGTGTGCGTGTGTGTTTGTATATCTGTAAAGATTTTGGCCTCGCCAACCCCGCCCTGTCCATCTCCAGCTTCTACATGGATGCCAACCTGCCTGACAGGTGTGGAAGTGTGGAAGTGTGTGTGTGTGTGCCTGGGTGTGTGCCTGGGTGTGTGCGTGTGTTTATGTAAAGATTTTGACCTCGCCAATCCCACCCCAATCATCTCCAGCTTCTACATGGATGCCTGTAAGTGTTTGTTCCTGTGCGTGTGTGTGTGCCTGGGTGTGTGCCTGGGTGTTAGTATGTCTGTAAAGATTGTGGCCTCGCCAACCCCGCCCCGATCATCTCCAGCTTCTTCATGGATGCCTGACAGGTGTGGCAGTGTGGCAGTGTGGGGAGTGGAGAAGTTTGGAAGTGTGGAGAGAGCCATGGACCCCCTTGGCCCCTACTGTATATGCCTTGCCTCGACGCACACACTCACAAACTCTCTCCCACGCACACGCCCCCCCTCTCTCTCTCTCTCTCTCTCTCTCTCTGCGTCTCTCTCTCTCTCGACGTCTCTCTCTCTCTCTGCATCTCTCTGTCTCTTCTCTCTCCTCCCTCTCTATCTCTCACTCTCTCGTTCTCCGCTCTCACAGGTTCCGCCTCAACGACGTCGTTACCGTGTTGGTCGCCAAGCAAAAGCAAATGATCCGCCACATGGGCTGCCTCCCCTCTGCCACCCCACTGATGACACCTCTCTCTCTCCCCCTCTCCCTCTTTCTCTCTCTGTCTCTCTCTCTGAGTCTCTCTCTGTCTCTCTGTCTCTTTGTCTCTCGCTCTCTATCTCTCACTCTCTTGTTCTCTGTTCTCACAGGGTTCGCCTCGACGGTCTCGTTATCGTGCTAGATGACAAGCACCCTTCGAGCCTAACCTTACTCCACCAACCCTTTGAACCTGACCTTACTCCACAATTCCCATAGGGTCCGCCTCGATGGCGTTGTCACGGTCGTTGACGCCAAGCACGTGATCCGCCACCTTGATGTCGACAAGGGCGAGGGCATCGTTAACGAGGCGGTCGAGCAGATTGCGTACGCCGACCGCATGCTGCTCAACAAGGTGTGTCCTGAACATGCATATGGGTTGGCGTGTGTCATATGTGTCGCAATGCCACTGTGTTCCTCGTGTGAAGAGCTCTCCAGGGAGCCCAGCCTCATCGAAATCCTTGAAGGTTTGAATGAGACGACGGCCCGCGGCCCGCGGACTCGCAACATGTCGCCGGCAGCCCGTACCGTTATTGTGATGCTGTAGTATCGCTATGTTTCATCATGTCGATCCTTGCATGTGTGTTGGGGGGGGGGGGGGGCGCAGCCCCCTACACCACGACAAGCCTGCACACACTCTCTCACACCCCACACCCCGCGCCCCCGACTTCACACACATCGGCAGACGGACCTCGTAGACGAAGCCGCCCTGCTTGTGCATACGTACACGCACACAGCCCACAGCACCCCACCCCCCACACAATCGCTCACTCCCTCCCTCTCTTACACACACATACACACACATCGGCAGACGGACCTCGTGGACGAAGCCGCCCTCCTGGAGCTCGAGGCCCGCCTCAAGACGATCAACAAGATGGCAACGGTCACGCGCACGACGGTGGGTGGGGAATGTTGCATAGAGCAGGGGGGGGGGGGCAGAACCTTACATGGAGCAGAAGGGGCGGGGGGGGGCGGTGATCTAGGGAGGGTGCACAGCTAGGATTACCTGCCAGGGCTTGGGTGCGGCATGATGCATAGAGTTTGTGCTCGGCCCCTAGAGTTTGTGCTCGGCCCCTAGAGTTTATGCTCGGCGTCGGCGGTTTTGACATCCGTGGAGTCCAACCTCAACCAGAGCCTGCATTTAAAATGTACTCTGCACTGACAGCCATTTTTATGTACTCTGACAATCGTGCTCTGCACTGCACCTTTGACCCATCTCACAGCGTGCTGAAGTGGCGGTCGAGTTTGTGCTCGGAGTGGGCGTATTCGACCTCGCGTCTGTGGAGTCAAACCTGACCCAGAGCCTGCATTGAAAATGCACTCTGCACTGACAGTGTAGTGTACTCTGCACTGACAAGCGTGCTCTGCTCTGTACCCCGTCCCCCATCCCGCAGCGCGCCGAAGTGCCGGTCGAGTTTGTGCTCGGCGTCGGCGGATTCGACCCCGCACGCAGTTGAAGCCTGTAGAAACGAACTCCTCCCCTGTGCTCTGCACTCAAGTCAACGCCTCTGCACAGCTCCTGGCACACCCCACAGCGCGCCGAGGTGCCGGTCGAGCCTGCAGACCTTGAACTCGTTATCCCGTACAGAATAATGTGCTATGCGCTGACAAACATGCTCTGCTGGTCACCTCTCAGAGGTCAAGAGTCTGACCCACCGCACCCCACCCCCGTCCCCCATTCCCGCAGCGCGCCGAAGTGCCGGTCGAGTTTGTGCTCGGCGTCGGCGGTTTCGACCTCACGTCGGTTGAGTCAAACCTCAACCAGAGCCTCGGCCTGACAGAGAAGAAGAAGGCTGAGGAGAAGCACAACCCCGCGCACGACCACGCGCACGAGCACGACCACGACTGCTCAGGTGCGTGTGTTGGGCTGTAATTATCTTGGGCAGAGTTTGTTGCAGGTTTGTTGGGGTTGCGGGTTCAGGGTTACATATGTCGAGTCCAACCACAACCAGAGCCTCAGCCTGACTGAGAAGAAGAAGGCTCAGGAGATGCACGAACACGCGTACGACCACGCGCACGACCACGACTGCTCAGGTGCGCGTGTTTAACTGCATTTCCCTTAGAGGAAAGGGTTGGTTGGGGTTGCAGGTTCAGAGTTATGTCGAGTCCAACCTTAACCAGAGCTTCAGCCTGACTGGGATGAACAAGGCTGTGGAGATGCACGACCACGCGCACGCGCACGGCCACAGCTGCTCACGCGCACGCGTTGTTTTTGCAGGCGTTTAGGCAGAGACCTGCGATTGAATCGAATATAGGAAGCGGAACGGTGCAGAGCCTTGCACTCTCACGCGCACGCCGTCAAGCACGCCGACGCGCACGAGGCCACAGCCATGCGCACGCCGGCACGCACGCCGACGCGCACGAGGCCACGGCCACGCTTTGCACTTTCACGCGCACGCCTTCACGCATGCCGACGCGCACGAGGTCACGACCACGCTCCGCAGTCTAACGCGCATGCAGACATCCACGAGGCCACGTCAACGCCTCGAACTATCACGCACACGCGCACGAGGCCACGGCCACGCCTCGCACGCTCACGCGCACGCAGACGCGCACGCCGACACGCACGAGGCCACGGACGAGCACGACACACGCACGCACACACACATACACATGCACACACACACACCAGGCTCCGGCTGCACAGACGCGAGCCACGACCACAGCCACGACCACGCGCACGCCGACGCGCACGAGGCCAAGGCCAATCACACTCACGACCACTCACACACGTTTGTTTGCATTCTACTTAACACACACGCGCACACACACACACACATGCACACACACACATGCACACACACACACACACACACACCAGGCTCCGGCTGCACAGACGCAAGCCACTCGCACACCGACGACCACGCCGACGCTCACCTCACTGACGCGCACGCTCACGACTACTCCCACAAGTTTGTCTGTACCCTACTTAACACACACACACACTCACACCAGGCTCCGGCTGCACCAACGCGAGCCACGACCACGCGCACGCCGACGCGCACGCCCACTCTGACGAGCACGACCACGACCACGACCACGCAACGTGCACCGACCCGACCCACGCCCACTCGCACGACCACGCGCACAACCACGGGGGCGAGGCCGACCACGACCACGCCACGTGCACCGACCCGACGCACAACCACTCCCACGAGCCGCAGTTCAAGAAGCACGACGACAAGGTGAGCAGCACTGGTAACAACAGGTCACAGTCTTGGGGTTCACAGTATACTTCCAGGGTCTTGGGGTCTGCAGTCTTGGGGCTTCACCCTGTCTTGGAGCTTCCCCAATCTTGAGCTTTTCGCGTCTTGGGGATTCAACAGTCTTGGAGCTTCCCCAGTCTTGAGCTGCCACTGTTGCGGATGGACTGGGGAAAGACTGGGCCTGTGACAGGGGGGGGGGGGGGGGCGCACAATCACGGGGCCGAGGCCGGCCACATCCATGCCACATGCGCCGACCCGACGCACGACCACTCACACGAGCCGCCGTTCAAAAAGCACGACGACAAGGTGGTCCCCGCTGTCAACAACAGGTTGCGGTCTTTGCCTTACCTCAAAAAATAGTAATTAATTGATTCCTGGAACACTTCTGCCAGCGCAGCGGAGCATTTTTGGGGTACTTCGTCTGTAGCTCCGGGGGAGAAACGATTCTTCTCTGAATAGCTACCAAAATGACGCTTCCCACGAGTTTTGACCCCGGGGGGGTAAAGTATGGTAGTGGTCGATTCTACAGTCTTGTTGGACGCCTTAATGGCGTATTAGACTTGTGCTTGCGCACTCAATCCCTGAGGCAGGCAGATACTATCACCCGCACTAGTCCACTCAGTGGATTCACATTGACTGTGTCCATCCCACTAGCTCTAGTACACATCTGGTCGCGCCATGCGTCTCAGTTCGGGCAGCCAGCCTGGCCACCCTCCTCCTCCTCCGTTCATGTGGCGCACGCCCGACATGCCGCCAGCCTCCATGCATGGCGCTTGCGCTGCGAGGGCGCTTGCTGCCAGTGCATCTCCGTCGTCATGTGTGTCATGCAAGTAAGATTCGCCCTGCATGGAGACCCTCCATGCAGGTCACTGAAGTGCCCCGCGATTCGTGCCGTAGCTGCAGTCCGTAGGCCGAAGCCGTCGCCGCAGCCGATGTCAGTAGCCGTGGCCGTAGCCGTGGCCGATGCAGATGCAGATGCCCAGAGGGCGGACGTGTAGCCGATGCGATGTGAGTGCAGATGCAGGGTGTCCCTGGCCGTAGCCGAAGCCTTGGCCGATGTCAATTAATAGCCGATGCCCATAGCCGGTGCCCTGGCTGTAGCGTAGCTGCAGCCTCTGCCCGGTGCCGGTGCCCGTGGCTGCATGGGGGTACCGACGATGGCGGCGCCGACTTCTGCCAGCAGCCTGCCCTCCGTCCCCGCATGCCTCGCAGTTGCCTGCCTTATGACGCCGTGTCTCAAACAGCCACTAGCGCTCTGGATCAGGGCAAATCGGCGACATAGCCGATTCTCCAAAACCCAGAGTCGCTCACGCTGCAGCAGCACCCTGTCAGCCCAGTTGGTCCGCCATTGGCGGCGTCGGGGCGGGAGCCCCCGACGATTTTGACACCACTTAGTAGTGTGCGACTTTGGCTACCACCATTCGGCTACCATCATTCAACCTGACATTCAACCCCCTACCCCATGTATGTGCCCCGCTACGCAGGTGTCGTCCGTGAGCATCATTCTGGATGGTGACATGGACCTCGATAAGGTCAACTACTCGCTCGGCTACCTCCTGGAGTCGCGCTCCGAAGACATCTACCGCATGAAGGGGCTGCTCTCGATCGCGGGGTCGGAGTTCCGCTTCGTCTACCAGGGCGTTCACATGATGTTTGAGGGCGTGCCCGACCGGAAGTGAGCGACCGGGGGGGGGGGGGGGGCTGTGTCGGTGTGTTCTGAGGGGCTCTGAGTTTTGTTGTTTGTACCAGGGCGTGCACATGATGTTTGAGGGCGTGCTCGAACGCAAGTGAGCAACAGGGGGGGAGGGGGAGGCCTGGGTGTATGTTTGGAGGGGGGGGCGGGGGGGGGGGGGGGGAGTTTGCCGCTTTGTGTACCAGGGCGTGCACATGATGTTTGCCCGATGATGTCGCAAGTGAGCGACATGTGAGGGGAAGGGACCTCGGGGTGTGTGCTGTGTTCTGGGGGGCTGCGGAAGGGGGAGCTCCAAGTTGCACCAGGGCGTGCACATGAGATGTTTGAGGGCGTGCCCAACCGCGAGTGAGCAACGGGCAGGGGGGGGGGGGGGGTTGTGTACCAGGGCGATGATGTAAGGGCCTGCTGGACCCCCTCACCACGCTGCGGGAGGCGCCCCGACGAGCAGCGCAGCAGCATGGTCTTCATCAGGTGCTCTCCCAGAAGGTCCTGACGCGCGCACACACACACACACACGCGCGCGCACGCACACGCAGGTGGCGCACCGACGAGAAGCGCAGCAAAATGGCCGGCATCGGGCGCTCTCCCTGGAGGTCCTGACGCCCACACACTCACACTCACACACACACACACACACACTCAAACACACAACACGCACGCACGCGCACGCAGGTGGCGCGCCGACGAGAAGCGTATCAACAAGATGGTCTTCATCGGGCGCGACCTCTCCCAGGAGGACTTCACCGAGGCGTTCAAGGGCTGCATCGTGGCCGCGCCCGCCGCCGTTGCCGCAATCTGATATGGCCCCCATGACGGACTGTTTCGGGGCGATCGGGGGGGTCTGCATCATGGCCACGCCCGCCGCTGCTGCCGCAATCTGATATGGTCCCCAAGGCAAACGGTTTCCGAGCGATCGGGGGGTTCTGCATCGTGGCCGCGCCCGCCGCTGCTGCCGCAATCTGATATGGTCCCCAAGGCAAACGGTTTCCGAGCGATCGGGGGGTTCTGCATCGTGGCCGCGCCCGCTGCTGCTGCCGCAATCTAATATGGTCCCCAAGGCAAACGCGCGCCCTCTGTTGACAATTGAAAGTACGCGCACTCGGGGGCGGGGCTTGGGTGGCAGCTGCTTTGTGTGAGGCGGGCTAACCTCACGCCCGCTGCCGCTGCGGAGCCGGCCGCTGTGGCCCCAAGGCGAATAAGTTCGAACTTATCTGGAGCTAATCTAATCAGGCACAGGGCTGGGAGGGGGAAGGGGGGGAGCAGGGCTCGTGCACTTCGTAAAGCGCTGGATAAGGTGCGGTGGCAAGGGGTGCGGCTGACCCGCATGGTCTCGTGTCACAACTGTATTCAGGATTCCTCAGGGGGCAAAGTGAGAGGGAGCTCTTACGACTCTGCCGCCGCGTTGACCCAGACTGCTGTTCTCAGTCAACTGTAGCCTCCTCTCAGCCGCCTCCTGCCCCCCGAATGACGACTCCCGTAGTGATGGTCGTTTCAGCGACAATGAACCACGTGACATGTTGGACCATGGCGCTGGGCAGCTTGGTCGGCAGCTTTGACGCCCCGCAGAGGAACTCCACCTCACCACCTCGACCCCGCCAACGCGAGCCTCGCCCCGCGCGGGGCATCAACACCATGATCATGAGGTCATGCATTACCTCGTGCGGGCCAAAGAACTCGCTTAAACGGTGATCAGAGCGCCAAGCAAGTCAGGTGTTGACACCTCACACCAGACTCGTGCTCGCGGTTTCCAACGACGTTGAGGAGGTTTGAAGGGCGCCGATACATCATATATATGCTGTCTGGGGCAGGCGTTGGCAGGGATGCACTGTGTGCGCAGTCCAGGCGCTCAAACCGTTTGTGACCGTAGTCTCACTGCGACTACGCATTCACACAGAGAGTTTGGACTAGCCCCTACGACCCCCCCCCCAGCGCACCCCGCCCCATCTCAGCTGGACATGGTGATTGTACATGCCTTCCCAGGGAGTGGGGGCGCAGGGGATGCAGGCTGAGCGTATGAAACGCAGTATAACAGCCTGTGTAATGATGTATGATGGGACCTGTGTTGGCGCTAGCGCCCGACACCTTGACTGAAAGTGGCTACCTAGGTAGGCCTGGTAGGGGTGACGGTAACCCCGCACATGCGCACATGCGCGAGCACATTCGGTCTAGATCCCCAGATCCCACCCTATACCACCCAGGTAGTGACAGCAAAGCATTCCTCCGGGTAGGTAGGCGCGCGCTTGTGTTTGACTACTAATCGTTTAGATATCCCGCCGCCCTCCAGCAATCTCCTCCATGCCCGCCGCCAGCAATCTCCTCCATGCCGCTGCGTGGACTCGACTGCAGTCTTCGACGTCCTCAGTGACCGCGAGGAGGCGCAGCACCAGGCGCTGTGGCCCGCTTTCCTCGCCGCCAAGGTTGCGGGGAAGCGGGCGCAGTTCCACCGCGCGCGCCTCGTCGTTGACGGCGAGCGGGTGCCTGCACCTGCTTGCTAGATGGCATTCCCTCTGGGGGTGTTTTTTGAAGGGGAGGTGGCGCCACACGCGTGCGGTGGCGGGTGCGGTGTGGTCGCTGAGTAGAGTGCTGCGGCGGGTGTGCTACTAGCCCCGCTTCCGGTGGTCTGGGGGAGGGCTTTTTGGTCCCTTCATGGTTTTATACCTTGGGTCCGCCCTCTGGCCATTTGAGGGGCTGGGTGTGCAGCCTGCACAGTGGTGCTGCTTGCTTGGCGCCCGCCACCAAGTGTGGATGGCGTTACCGTGGGCTACTTGTAGCTTGACTTTTGTGGGCCTTGAGCCTTGATTCTCTAAGTCCCACTGGAGCTTTGGAACCGTACGTGTGACCGCCAGAAGTGGATTGTAACCGAACATCATCATCATCATCATCACATCATCCATCGCAACGTCTGATTTGCCAGAAGATAGCCCAAATTACCCCCCCAAAACTCGCCCAGATGGCCGTCAGCAGGAGTGGACTCTTCAGTTCACACATTCCAGGCAGATTCAGGGTTGACTCTCCAGAAGTGTTGTGCTGTGCTCTCCAAGGAGATGGCACCGGTCCCATATCAATCCGTGAAGGTTGCCCAAATCCCTAGGTGAGCACTTGGTGCAGTTGGGGGGGGGGAGGAGGTGGATAACCCCACCCTAATTACCCCAGGTCCCTTCTGAGTGTGGGCCCCTGCTCCTCTTGTCAAGGTGGTTCCAATGGTGGTCTTCCCATCAAAATCGGCCCAATGGAAAAAAGTTCTCAACCCCCCATATTTAGTCTGCCGCCCCCCCTACCCACCAATCGACCCACCCCAACTTTGAACCCTCGTATCTCGGCCCCCATATGTCAAAATTCAAGAATTCTGCTTGATTTGGAGCGTCGACAGCAAGGAGATTGATAATCATTGTGTGTTTCACATACGTAATTCTTCTACCCCCCCCCCTCTAGGGGGTACATTTGGTTGGAGGGGGTGGCGGGAACGCGGGAGGGTCAAGGGGACGTGCGTTGCAGCCTGATCGTAGCAGCAGTTGACTTGTGCTACCGTGTGCTACTTTTGTAGCTTGACCTTTTTGGTGGGCCTCGTGCCTGCTCTCTTAAGTCCCGCTGGAACTTTGGAACCGAACCTGTGACCGCCGGCAGTGGATTGTAAAACTCTCATCATCATGAAAGGCACCTGAAACATGGATGGATGCCCATCATTGGATGGGAGCAATGATGATGAGAGTTTTACAATCCACTTCTGGCGGTCACACGTACGGTTCCAAAGCTCCAGTGGGACTTAGATAATCAAGGCTCAAGGCCCACAAAAGGTCAAGCTACAAGTAGCCCACGGTAACGCCATCCACACTTGGTGGCGGGCGCCAAGCAAGCAGCACCACTGTGCAGGCTGCACACCCAGCCCCTCAAATGGCCAGAGGGCGGACCCAAGGTATAAAACCATGAAGGGACCAAAAAGCCCTCCCCCAGACCACCGGAAGCGGGGCTAGTAGCACACCCGCCGCAGCACTCTACTCAGCGACCACACCGCACCCGCCACCGCACGCGTGTGGCGCCACCTCCCCTTCAAAAACACCCCCAGAGGGAATGCCATCTAGCAAGCAGGTGCAGGCACCCGCTCGCCGTCAACGACGAGGCGCGCGCGGTGGAACTGCGCCCGCTTCCCCGCAGCCTTGGCGGCGAGGAAAGCGGGCCACAGCGCCCGGTGCTGCGCCTCCTCGCGGTCACTGAGGACGTCGAAGACAGCAGCCGACGGGTCCACGTCGCGCAGGTTGCGGCGGGAGCGCACGACGGTGTCGGCCACAGCGTCAGACGCCACGGTAAAGAGCACACGTTGCACGCCGCCCCGGCGCGGCTCCACACCAATGCCCCCGACGGCAGGCTTGGCGTTGAGGAACGACGCGGACACGACCCCGCCACCAGCCGGCCTATCCCGGCCAGAGACGTCGTGCACAAAGCGCACGAGATTCATAGCCAGGCAGACGGGCAGGCTGACGCCGTCCACGGCGGCTGCAGCAACCCGCACAGCCGCCGCCGCCACCGCCGTCTCCTCGGAACCATAGCAGTCACTGAACAGCCGCCTCACATGCCGCGTGGACCCCAAGTAGGAGGCGTCGCGCAGTGCGCCGCGCACGATCCCGTCGCGCGCCATCTGGCCTTCAGAGCCATGGCCCGCTATGAGCCTGGTGGCGGCTGCCACAGGGATGGACAGCACGTGGCTGCGGCACAGCGACGTTTCGACCACACGCGCGGGCAGCCCCCCCCGACGGCAGGGGCCGCGCGCAGATGCGGCACGCGCGGCGCCCGCCGCGGCAGGCCGCTCCGCCGCCGGCGCGCCCGCTGCCGACGCCACAGGGGCGGCAGCAGCAGCGGGCCGGGCAGGCTGAGCAGCCTTGGCAGCAGGCGCCGCGCGGGGCGCACTGTGGGCCGCATGGGGCACTGCATGCGGCATCTGCATGGGCGCCCCGGGGACGCGGCTCACCAGGAGGTGCACCAATGGTGACAATGCGATGGGGGGCATCTGTGCAACTCTTCAGCTGTGCCAAGGCCATAAATTGAAATGCTTTTGGGATGGATTTCATAAAATGATGGATGAAATCCACGAGGACGCATTGGGTTTGCACCCCCTTTGAACCACAAACATTTGGCCACTCCCTTAACCCCACCCCTAATCCCTACACCCCAAATCACTCAACCCATCCCACAACCTTCACCCTCTATTACCACGTGCCATGGAGGACCACCACGCCCCCAACCCGGAGGTGCTGACCTCACTGGACCTTTTCCCGTTGTGGCGTCTGTTGCTCGACGACAAGACCAAACGCGCGCTGCGCGGCGTCAACCACGCCATGCGAGAGCAGGTGGATCGGGGCGTGACGACCCTCGCAACGACATCGGCATCATTCGACGACCTCGCTGTCGCTCTCAGCAAGCGGCCACGGCTCAAGGACTTGACGCTGCTAGGCTTGAACAACTACTCGATGCTGGGACCACTCGCCACGGCGTCGTTGGTGGCGCTGACGAGCCTCAACGTGCGCGAGGTGGGGCTGCATGCGCGCCCATGCGTCCCATGCGCGCATGCATGCGCCCATGCGATGGAAGCCCCCTCGCATGGTTCCAGTATCGCATTGCATGTAACAAGACAGCGATGCATGCCACAGGCTCCACAGGCTGGCCAGTGCGCATGTGCATGACCGCTGCGCACGTTCGCAGGGCCTGGGAGGACCGCACGGAGCATGTGACTTCCCGGCGGCGCTCAGCAGCAGCGTGGCAGCAATGCTCCGTGTTATTGACCCCACCTGCTGCGCCAGCCTGATCTCCATCGACGCTGTGTGCAGCTGTGTGCAGCTGAGGTGCCTGCGGATGCCCGGATGTGTCGGCGTGCGAGACCTGTCGCCCCTGGCAGCGTGCAGCCAACTGGAGGAGTTCTGGATGTCTGGCAACGAATGGGTCAGCAGTCTCGCGCCGCTCAAGGCATGCAGCAGGCTCCAAGTTCTCGACATCAGCTACTGCACCAACCTGGCCTCCATCAGCGCTGTGCGCAGCTGTTTGCAGCTGAGGTGCCTGCAGATACCCGGACTCTCCTGCGTCAGACCTGTCGCCTCTGGCAGCGTGCAGCCAGCTCGAGGAGCTGTGGATGGCCGGCAACAACTACGTCCGCAGTCTGTCTCCGCTCAAGGCGTGCACCAGGCTCCGCAAGCTCGACGTGCGTGGGTGTGACATTGAGGATTACCAGGTCGACGACGTGCAGCTGGCATGCCCCCAGCTGGCAGACCCGTTCCCGGAGGTTCAGCTGGAGGGCCTGGTGCTCCAGCCAGGCATCCCAGCCTCCAAGCAGGAGGCGGCAATTGAGTGGCTGCTGCGTATCGAAGTCGTGGACCAGGTCGTCATCGCGAACGATGGAGTCATCCCAGCCATGGTGCAGCTGCTGGGGCGTGGCTCCAAGGCAAGTGTGCAGAAGGCAGCAGCAGATGCACTGATCGACTTTGCTGCAGGCAACCCTGAACACGCGATGGGATTTGTTGCCACGGGCGCAATTCCGCTCCTGGTGCAGCTACTGGGGCCCAACTGCCCAGCGAGCGTCAACGAGGCGGCAGCACATGCACTCGGAATGCTGGCTTGCGTTGTGGCAAACCAAGACGCCGCTGCCGCCGCTGGCGCCATTCCGCTTCTGGTGCATCTGCTAGGGCCTGGCGCCGTCTATGATCCCTACAACGCCGTGCAGCCGACAGCAGCACTCGGACAGCTGGCACGCAACCACACACAAGAACCAGTCAACAATCGCCGCTGCTGGCGCCATCCCTGCTCTGGTGCAGCTGCTGTCGGACGACTTGTTTGAAGACAATCAGCTTGCAGCAGCACGTGCGCTGAGCTACCTGGCTGTCGACCATGCAGAGAGCATGGCCGCCGCTGGGGCGATTCCGCCCCTGGTGCAGCTGCTGGGAATGGGCTCTTCGGAAGGCGTCCAGAACGCAGCAGCAGATGCGCTGAGCTACCTGGCCACCGGCAGTGCCGCGAGAAAGGCTGCCATCGTCGACGCTGGTGGTGCCCATACCAGCTCTGGGGCAGCTGCTGCGATGGCCTGGCTCCAGCGCACAAGTGAGGATTGCATCAGTGGGGGCGTTGTGCAGCCTGGCTCACAACAATAGTGAGATCCAGGCCGAGATCGGCCCGGCTGGGGCCACGCTGGGTCTCGCGCAGCTGCTGGGGCTGGCGTGAGGCAGTCACACACGCGCAAGACGCATCCTGGCGTAGTTTGCCGTAGTGGTCCCTGTATCAGCGCCCAGGAGGTCTAAGCCTAAGGGTTCTTGATAGGGAACGGAGAGCGCACAGTCACACTTGACAATCGCCTCAAATATGACGAGCTCAAGGCGCCCATGTGTTTCACGGAAGCGGGAAGTTGTCCCCGTTGTAAATCCCTACTTCTGTTTCTCAACCATCTCTCCTTCTCATTCCCACACTGATATCAATCTCCACACTGATAAATACCAATATTGCACCTGCAGCTGAAACACACTTTTAACAGCTTCCGCCTTTCTTGCTGCAACAGACACACGCGCACGCAGCGATAGCGCTGCTTTGGTGGAGGTCTAGGGGGCATGATCCCAGGCTTGTGAATCCCGGCCGCGCAGCAGCTGGCACGCTTGAAACTGTGTAGCGGGGCATTTGATCCTACGCCTCAACCTACCAGCTAGGCCCCTGCTGCCAGCCAGTCACCTGTTAGTTAGATGCTTTGGCGCTATTAGCTGAGCAAAGTCGAACACGCTGCCCGATTGGTTAGGTTGGATGCACACGCGACTGTTCAGTCCATCATCACAATGTGTTACACCTTGGCGTGCTGCTTGAGGGTAATACCAAACACGGCATGTTGCATAACGCGCTGCCTCAGATCTGCCATCCTCGAACCCAGCCGTGTCCAGCTGTGTTGACTTGGATTCTCGGAGGCAGTATCTTGCAACATACGAACATGGCGGTGGACACTACTTTTCCTAGTTGTGGCAAGGGTGGTTGGACGGGTTGATGCGCTGATGATGGGAACTGCCGACGCCCCGAATAATATAAATGAGAACCCTCACCGCGTGTGGGGCAAGCGGGCTACCCGAGGGCTGGCAAGTTGTAGCCCAACACGCGCGAGGACCAGACGACCGTTGTTTGTGTGTGTGTGTTGTACGTGTGCAATTGTGTGTGGTGTGCTCTCTGCTCTCCTCGCCCCACATGCCTTGAACGAGCCTCTCCTCTGTACTTGCAAGGCCGCGTGGGGGCGCCTCCATACTTTCAGACAATTGTGGGTTGGGTGGACTCGCACCTCAGCAGAGACGCGACTGAAAGAGAGAGTGGGCTCACGCCCAGAGCTCTGAGGGCGGGCAGCGTCTCAAAAGAGACCAAGGGAAAGACGGAGCGGGCTCGCGCCGACTGGTAGGCTGGCGCGCTGCGTGGCCTTGTGGGCTCTGATAGTAGAGCTCCCCTAGACGTGTAGTCTAGGTCGTAACTCACGCCCCGGGGTCCTCCGGGCGCGTACGTGTAAAACCTGTATAACCGGGCTCGCGCCATGCTCTGTGTGTGTGTGTGGGGGGGGGGGGGCAGCGTATGATTGGCCTGGCTCGGCCTGACGCATCGCACAGACACGGCTGGAACACAGCGCCTTGAGGGGCCGAGAGGGAGACGGAGAAAGAGAGTAAACGCGCCGGCTCACGCAGCGCAGATGGCCGCTGCCCGCGCCACGCGCCGGGCCGCGTGGCAGCCAGGGGCCGTACTCTGCCGGTTGGGTGGACTCGCGCCTTGGAAGGCGGCGCCTTGGGAGAGAGACCGAGAGACCAAGCGAGAGGGAGCGAGTAAGTGGGCGCGCCGGCTCACGCCTGCTCACGCTTTGCACGCGCCGGCCGACGGCCGCTGCCCGCGCCACGTGCCGGGCCGCGTGGCAGCCAAGGGCTCCATACTCTGTGGGTTGGGTGCACTCGCGCCTTGAACTCTGTGGGCAGCGCCTCGGGAGAGAGATCAAGCGAGAGGGAGAAAGCAAGTGGGTGCGCCCTCACGCCTTGAACGCGCCGGCCGCCGGCCGCTGCCCGCGCGACCGGGCCGTGTGGCAACCAAGGACCACATACTCTGCGGCAAGGCAGCGCCTCGGGAGGGAGACCAATAGACCAGGCGAGAGGGGTAAAGTAAGTGGGCGTGCGGGCTCACGCCTTGAACGCGCCGGCCGCCGGCCGCTGCCCGCGCGACGTGCCGGGCTGTGTGGCAACCAAGGACCACATACTCTGCGGCAAGGCAGCGCCTCGGGAGGGAGACCGAGAGACCAAGCAAGAAGGAGCAAGTAAGCTCCCTCGGGCGAGCCGGCTCATGCCTTGAACGCGCCGGCCGACGGCCGCTGCCCGCGCCACGTGCCGGGCCGCGACGACGGGTTGGACGCATACTTGGCGGCAGACGGGGCAGCGGCGGACGGGGCGAACGGGTTGGCGCCATCCTCGTCCGAGTCTTCACCATCGTCGATCACGCGCGCCTGTGGTGTGAGAAGTGTGGGGAAGAGTGAGGAAGTGTGGGTGATGCACAGCGGCAGGCGGGGCAAACAGGTTGGCGCCGTCGTCGATCACGCGCGCCTGCAATGGGTGTGGGGTGTGGGGAAGTGTGGGGAAGTGTGGGTGACGCACAGCGGCGGACGGGTCGAACAGGTTGGCGCCATCTTCCTCCAAGGGGTGTCAGAGCGCCCCATCAGAGCGCCCCAACATTGGGGCCGTCGAAAAGTGTGGGGTTTAGGGAGGTGTGCACACGGAGGGCTCGATTAACGGAGGCGCGTTCTCGTCGCCGAGCCCTGGACCCAGCAATGCGGCGCTGCTGGTGACGAGGATCTCCGTGCCGCTGACGAGCGGGGTAAAATACGACTGGCCCGGCTCCTGCTAAACTGCCCCTTGGTGGAACACTTCAGGAGCGGCTTGCCCGGCGCTGCCATGGCTTGGCGAGTAGCCGCGGCGCTGCCGCAGCCCGTGCTGGGAGACGGCCCTTATCCCCCCCCCATGCAGGACGCCATGCGGCACCGATCTCGACGAGTTGATCGACGAGCGGAGGAGCTGGCGCCCGTCAATGCATGCTGGACATTGGTCAAGATGGCTGCCCGTGGAGGCGGGCTACCATCACGGCTTCAGCGGTGGCGACCGCCGAGGCAACACAGAGTAAATCCGCTTCACCAATCGCAGCGTTCGTCACCGCGCCCATCCTCGGGGTCGCTCGTCTGCCGGTGACTGGCGTTGGAAGGTCTTCAGGCAGCCTCCATGACAACTCTGTCGTCCATGCACCCCTGGAGGGTGGGACCTGGCCATGCATGAGGCATGGGGCGCCGGCTGAGCCCCATGCAAACGAGAGCTGGACAGCCATGCACTGCCAGGCGGGGACCGTTCCAGTCAGCGCCAGTCGGCTCTGCCGGCTTGACTGGCCACAAGGCCACTACTGTGACCCTGAGGAAGGTCCTCTCCTATATGCTCCTTGCCAGACATGTCTCTCAGAGACCGCTGTTTGGGGTAGTCTAGCCAGCGGGAGCGGTAGTCTATCGGCCGGGAGCCGGCGGTACTCTAGTACTTAAGTGTGCTGGAGTATCGGCGGGTGTCTAGTAGAAGAGTAGCCTGCTTAGCTGGAAACCCCGTGTTACTGTTACTGCACACGGAGGGGAGTGTGGGGAAGTGTGAGGAATTGTGGGTGATGCACAGCCGGCAGACAGAGCTAAGACAGCGATTGCCGCCCTTGTCAGACACCTTGCCGTGCGCTTCCAAGTCCCATGACGGTGGCTCAGCACGGCACGACATGTTTTTCGTTAGCCAACACGCAACCCGAAAAAGTGCACTATCGGGTGAGATTGGGCGATTTGGGCTGGCGCGTCCGGTTGAGATTGCGCAAATTTTGACCCGAAAAGTGTGAAAATTGACATTTTCACACCCTTTTCGCGATAAAACGCCTCTGTCGGGTTGAGATTGGGGAGTGAGCCGTGAGGCCTGGATTGAGCCATCATATCCCCAAGTTCCTTAGCACGACGCAGCAGACGGACCGGCAGACTGCAAAATTGACCACAGCATGAGCCTATGACCAATAACAAGGCGGACTGCAAAATCGGCCACAGCCTGAGCCTACAACCAATCACAATAGTCACCTTGTCGCGCGCCTCAGTGTACCATGCCGGTGGCGCTGGCATGCCCCCGCCCGGCGTCGCCTTTGGCCCTGCAGGCTGCATGGGCGCCGGAGCGGTTGATGACATGGTCTTGTTCTGTGGAAGTGGGGGTGGGTGGATGGGTGCGTTTGTGCGTGGGTGCAGGCTGCGGTGGATGTACTCTTGGGCGGCGGGCAGTGGGGGGTGGAGGGTGGGAGGGTGCATGGGTGAGTTTGTGTGGGTGCGGGCTGCATCCGCGCTGGAGCGGTTGATGAGAGGGCCGTCTGTGGAAGTGAGGGTGGGTGCATGGGTGCGTTTGTGCGTGAGTGCAGGCTGCATGGGCGGTGGGTGAAATTGTCTTGCCCTGTGGAGGTGAGGTTGGGTGCGTTTATGCGTGGGTGCAGGCTGCATGGGCGCTGGGGCGGTTGACATGGTCGTCTTGGCCGTCTGTGGGATAAGTGGTGGGTGCATGGGTGCGTTTGAGTGTGGGTGCAGGCTGCGGTGGATGTACTCTTGGGCGGCGGGCGGCGGGCGGTGCGGGGTGGGAGTGTCAATGGGTGCGTTTGCGCGTGGGTGCAGGCTGCATCAGCGCCGGCGCGGTGGATGTAATCTTGGGCGGTGTGCGGTGGGGGGCTTGAGGGTGCATGCGTGCGTGTGCGTGCGTGTGTGCGGGCTGTGGGCGTGTGTGCAGGCTGCGTGTGTGCGTGTGCGTCAGCAGCAGGCAGGGGTGACGCTGGGCGCGAGGGGGGGGTAGGGGAGAGGGCGGGGGAGGGACGAGGAGGGGGGGGGGAGCGAGGGGAAGGGGCGAGCAGTGGTAGGGGAGAGGGAGGAGGGAGGAGGGAGGGAGGGAGGGAGGGAGGGAGGGAGGGAGGGAGGGAGGGAGGGAGGGAGGGAGGGAGGGAGGAGGGAGGGAGGGAGGGGAGGGCAGGGGAGGGGGCAGGGAGGGGGCAGGGAGGGGGGCAGGGGAGGGAGGGAGGGAGGGCAGGGAGGGCAGGGCAGGGGAGGGAGGGAGTAAAGTTGTATAACCCTGTCATGTGGCGTGTGTCTGCCTCGCCAGTTTCCCCTCGTCTCTCAGCACGCACCATGGTCTCCTTCCCCACTCCTACTGTAGCTGTGTGCTCCTACAGACCTACGCTCGACCTGTGTAAGTGTGTAACTGTGGGCCGGAGTGGTTTCCTTCTCGGCTCTTCACAGCCATTTGGCTGTAATCCGGCTGTACTTTGACCTTGCACACAGCTCAACCCACCCAGTGGATTGTTAGTCTGACAAGCCTGCCAGATGGAGCACGCCAAAAGCTTTCAAATGACCTAGGGATGAGGACAAACGGTCAACGGGAGGTCAATGATCAACGCGGTCAAAGCAAAATCCGGCTGCAAAAGAATTTATTACAAATTCTGAAAAGGAAATCAATTGTGAGCCTACTGTAACTGTGGGCCCCTACTCCGACTCCCTACCTGTGGCTTCTTATCTCAGTGCCTTATTTTCTACTCTACTCTACTCTACTATACTCCAACTGAAACTGAACTGTAACACTGTAACTTATCTACTGAAACTGTAGGGCCTCACCATTGCCTTCTTCACGTCGGGCGACGACGACTTTCCGGGAGCAAACGGGTTTGCGCCGTCGTCGGCACCGGGCACCGACACGGGCAGCGACTTAGAAGGCGCAAAGGGGTTGTCTGCGTGGGGTGTGTGGGGAGATGGTTAGACAGAGAGGGAGATAGAGAGAGAGGAGGGAGGGGGAGGTGGACAAAGAGAGAGAGATGGCGAGCAAGAGAGAGGAGAAAGAGAAGGGAGAGAGAGAAGGAGAGAGAGAAGGGAGAGAGAGGGGGAGAGGGGGAGAGAGTAGAGAGAGAGAGATGGGGGGAGAGAGAGAGAAAGGAGAGTTGAAGGGCAGGCGGGAGTGTGGGGAGGACATGGCGACGTTGTCGTCGGCTCAGGGAACCGAAACGGGAAGGGACTTAAAAGGCGCAAAGGGGTTGTCTGCGTGTGGTCGGGGGGGGGGGGGGGGGGGTGAGAGAGAAGGAGAGAGGGAGAGAAGGGAGTTCAAAGAGAAGATAGCGAGATCTAGGGAGAGGGGGAGAGATAGGGAGGGAGAGAGAGACAGAGGGAGAGGGAGAGAGAGGGAGAGAAGAGACGGAGGAAGAGAGAGATGGGGAGAGAGGGAAAGAGGTAGGGAGAGAGGTAGGGAGAGAGAGAGGAACAGCAAGAGAGGGAGAGGAAGAGTGAGAGGGTGAGGCACTCCCCACTCACCCACCTCGCAGCCGCCCGGCTGCCCCCCCGCCCCGAACGCCGCCCCAGGTGCTTGGGGAGCCCATGCCTCCATCGCCCCGCCATGGCTGGCCGCTGCCTCCCTCCTAATCGATGTGCGGTGTGCGAGCGTGTGCGTCGCAGTGACACTCCTCACCCACTCCCCGCCCCGAAGGCCAGCCTCTCGCCGCCCCCGGCCGGGTGGCCCGTCGCCCCAAACGCCGCACCCCCCCTCCAATGCATGCAGCCATTATCGATACACGGCGTGCGTGCGTGCGTGTGCGCGCGTGTGCGCCACAGTGGCACACTCCTCACTCACCCCCCTCGCCGCCGCCCGTCGCCCCGAACGCCGCGCCGCCGGTGCTTACAGAGCCCACGCCTCCAATCGCCCCGCCGTGGCTGGCCGCCGCTGCGCCCCCAAGACTGCTCATCGTCTTTGAGCCGACCGCCATGGACTGTCGGAGGCGCGTGGAGTTCTCGATGAGCGCTGAGGTGACGAGCCGGTTCGAGTCCTGCTCAGTGTGTGTGAGTGTGTGTGTGTCTTTGAGCCGACCGCCATGCACTATCGGAGGCGCGTCGAGTTCTGGATGAGTGCTGATTGACAAAGCGGTTCGAGTCCTGCTCAGTGTGTGTGTGTGTGCTGACCGCCATGGACTGTTTGAGACGCATCGAGTTCTCGATGAGTGCTGAGGTCACAAGCCGGTTAGAGTCCTGCTCGGTGTGTGTGTGTGTGTGTGTGTGTGTGTGTGATGAGCGCTGAGGTAACGAGGCGGTTGCAATCCTGCTTGGGAGCAACATGGTGTGGTGTGGTCGATTTTACAGTCTTGTTGGACGCCTTATGTGTGTGTGTGTGTGTGTGTGTGCGTGTCTTTGAGCCGACCGCCATGGACTGTTCAAGACGCATCGAGTTCTCGATGAGTGCTGAGGTCACAAGCCGGTTAGAGTCCTGCTCGGTGTGTGTGTGTGTGTGTGTGTGATGAGCGCTGAGGTAACAGGGCGGTTGGAGTCCTGCTTGGGAGCAGCATGGTGTGGTGTGGTCGATTTTACAGTCTTATTGGACGCCTTATGTGTGTGTGTGTGTGTGTGTGTGCGTGTCTTTGAGCCGACCGCCATGGACTGTTCAAGACGCATCGAGTTCTCGATGAGTGCTGAGGTCACAAGCCGGTTAGAGTCCTGCTGGGTGTGTGTGTGTGTGTGTGTGTGTGTGTGTGTGATGAGCGCTAAGGTAACGAGGCGGTTGGAGTCCTGCTCGGGAGCAGCATGGTGTGGTGTGTGTGTGTGTGTGTGCGTGTCTTTGAGCCGACCGCCATGGACTGTCGGAGGCGCGTTGAGTTCTCGATCAGCACTGAGGTGACAAGCCGGTTGGAGTCCTGCTCGGTGTGTGTGTGTGTGTGTGTGTGTGTGTGTGTGTGTGTGCGTGTGTGTGTGTGCGTGTGTGTGCGTGTGTGTGGTGAACCGAGGTAACGAAGCGGTTAGGAGTCTTGCTCGCGAGGAGCATGGTGTGGTGTGTGTGTGTGTGTGCGTGTCTTTGAGCCGACCGCCATGGACTGTCGGAGGCGCGTGGAGTTCTCGATCAGCACTGAAGTGACGAGCCGGTTGGAGTCCTGCTCGGTGTGTGTGTGTGTGTGTGTGTGTGCGTGTGTGTGTGAGTGTGCGCGTGTGTGCGTGTGTGTGTGTGCGCGTGTGTGATGAGCGCTGAGGTGCAGAGCCGGTCGGAGTCCTGCTCGGGAGGAGCATGGTGTGGTGTGTGTGTGTGTGTGCGTGTGCATGTGTGTGTGTGCGTGTGTGTGTGTGTGATCAGCGCTGACGTGACGAGCCGGTTGGAGTCCTGCTCAGGAGGAGCACGGTGTGGTGTGCGTGTGTGCGTGCGCTGTGCGTGCGCGCGTGTGTGTGTGTGTGATGAGCGCCGAGGTGACGAGCCGGTTGGGAGTCTTGTGTTGTGGGTGGGGTGGGGTGGGGCTAGTGTCCATGCAATGTCCAATACATACGCTCTTAGACGCTCGTATGCGCTCCAGCACACACGACACACGATGCAGGCTCGCCACTCCATGCAAGCTCTAAACTCTCCATGCACAGTCTCCTCGGAGATACGCACCACGATACAATAGGTACACTTTCACCTAGCTCCGCCACAAGTGTACAAGTTCTCACCACGAACCCGGGCGGCATCATCGGCGACTTGACCGGCTGTTGGAGGTTGAACGCAGCGTACGCGGCCCCAAACGTGTTCTGCGTGTGTGTGTGTGTGTGTGCACCTGTGTGTGTGTGTGCGTGTGTGCGTGTGTGTGTGTGCACGTGCGCACGTGTGTGTGTGTGTTAGCAAAAAGAGTCTGTTGGGAAGTTGAACGCGACGTACGCGGCCTCCGACGTGTTCTGCGTGTGTGTGCACGTGTGTGTGTGTGTGTGTGCGTGTGTGCGTGCGCGCGTGTGTGTGTGTGCACGTGTGTACATTTGTGTTTGCAAGAAGAGTCTGTTTGAGGTTGAACGCGGCGCACGAGGCCTCCAACGTGTTCAACGTTTGTGTGCACGTGTGTGTGCGTTTGTGTTTGTGTGCTAGTGTGTGCACGTGTGTACGTGTGTGTTTGCAAAAAGAGTCTGTTTGAGGTTGATCGCAATATACGCGGCTCCAGACATGCTCTCAGTGTGTGTGTGCGCTCGCGCACGTGTGTGTGTATCTGTGTGTGTTTGTGTGTGTGCGCTAAGAGTGGGCTCTGGTTGCACAGTGGGTAGCTGCATGTGGTTTGCGTACACATCGGGGCCCCAAACTTGTTCTGCGTGTGTGTGTGTGTGTGTGTGTGTGCGTGCGCGCGCTTGTGGGCGTATGCGTGCACGTGTGTGTGTGCGTGTGTACGTGAGTGTGTGTGTGTGTGTGTGTGAGTGTGCGCGCGTGTGTGTGTGCGAGAGGAGGGCAGAACAAGCGCCAGAGGTGCGCACCCACCCGTTTAACGCGCATGCATGGGCGCAGCGCGCCAGAGCAACGTGCACACCTGCAAACCCGCTATGACCGTGACCGCGGAATGGATACCGCGCCCGCAACGTGATGCACGCAATACAACAGAGACTCCGCAGAGGGTCTATAACCACTGCACCTGCCTTGCGTTTCCGTTTCCCAACATGCGCTCACCTACTTCAACAAGCGTTTGCTGCCGCTGCGGTAGGGGACCTAGGGGTGCGCCCACGCTCTTTACAGAGTTGGGGTTCCCTACCACCAACAGCCAGCCATCTCAGTAAGGTGCTCGGGCCATACGCGCCGATCACGGTCTTATACGCCTTTAGAGGTGTCCCTGACTGTAACATCCATCATCAACAGAGATTCCGCAGAGGGTCTATAACCACTGCACCTGCGGAATGAAGATCGCGCCGGCGATTCAATGTTAGGAAATCGATCAGCACTACTGGTACCGTCTTGGCGGTTGTCGTCATTCCCAACAACAGAATGAAGATCGCGCCGGCGACGTGCTCGCGCAGCGCTGCCGAGCGTGTGGCCTCGAAACGCCCGCTGCCTATTAACTGGTAAGAAACCGATGGGCGCTAATGGCGCCGCCTTGGCGGGTTATGCCTGCAGAATGAAGATCGCGCCCGCGACGTGCTCACGCAGCGCTGCCGAGTGTGTGGCCTCGAAACGCCCCCTGCCAATAACTGATTACAAACCGATGAGCACTACTGGCGCCGCCTTGGCGGATCCCACCCGCGGAATGAAGATCGCGCCCGCGACGTGCTCACGCTGCGCTGCCGAGTGTGTGGCCTTGGCCTCGAAACGCCCGTTGCCCAATAACTGATTAGAAACCGATGAGCACTACTGGCGCTGCCTCGGCGGATCCCACCTGCAGAATGAAGATTGCGCCCGCGACGTGCTCGCGCAGCGCTGCTGAGTCAGTGATCTGAATGAGTAGCGCGTGGAAGATCTCCTTCTCCATCTCCGTGTAGCGCTCTTGCAGGCCTGCGTTTGCGTGAGGGAGAGAGGGGCGGGGGGATGGGTGCGTGTGTGTGTGTGTGCGCGCGTGTGTGTGAGTGTGTGATCTGTATGGGCAGCGCTGACAGCTCTCCTTCTCCATCTCCGTGTAGCGCTCTTGCAGGTCCGCGTTTGCGTGAGGGAGAGAGGGGCGGGGGGATGTGTGTGTGTGTGTGTGTGTGTGTGTGTGTGTGTGTGAGTGTGATCTGTATCGGCAGCGCTGGCAGCTCTCCTTCTCCATCTCCGTGTAGCGCTCTTGCAAGCCTGCGTTTGCGTGAGGGAGAGAGGGGCGGGGGGATGGGTGCGTGTGTGTGTGTGTGCGCGTGTGTGTGAGTGTGTGATCTGTATGGGCAGCGCTGACAGCTCTCCTTCTCCATCTCCGTGTAACGCTCTTGCAGGTCCGCGTTTGCGTGAGGGAGAGAGGGGCGGGGGGATGTGTGTGTGTGTGTGTGTGTGCGTGTGTGTGTGTAAGTGTGATCTGTATCTACAGCGCTGGAAGCCCTCCTTCTCCATCTCCGTGTCGCGCTCTCTCAGGCCTGCGTTTGCATGAGGGAGAGGGGCGGGGGGATGGGTGCGTGTGTGTGTGTGTGCGCGTGTGTGTGTGTGTGTGTGTGTGTGATCTGTATCTACAGCGCTGGCAGCCCTCCTTCTCCATCTCCGTGTAGCGCTCTTGCAGGCCTGCGTTTGTGTGAGGGAGAGGGGCGGGGGGATGGGTGCGTGTGTGTGTGTGTGTGTGTGCACGTGTGTGTGAGTGTGTGATCTGTATGGGCAGCGCTGACAGCTCTCCTTCTCCATCTCCGTGTAGCGCTCTTGCAGGTCCGCGTTTGCGTGAGGGAGAGAGGGGCGGGGGGGTGGGTGCGTGTGTGTGTGTGTGTGTGTGTGTGTGTGTGTGTGTGTGTGTGTGATAGGAGACTCCCTCCCAAGTTAACCACCCTAGCTAGGTTCCCACACCTGTGGGACAGCATCTGCCGCGGGGTAGCTGAGGCCAGATCAGCCCCACAACCGTAACCACACGCAGCAAAACCACAATTTACAGTTTCTGATGACAGTTTTTCGAATCCCGCAAACAACCCCAAGCCCACGGATATCCTCTCGCACTAGCGCTTATGGTTGGTCACCCGCTACTGAACGAACTTAAGATCCAAGGGTCCTCGACTCAGGAAACGATTGCCGGGGGGTGCTTTAGCACTGGCAAGAGCCGTTATCTAGGTTGCCCGAGCGGTGGGAACTGTAACGTATTTCTCTTTCTCTGTGTGTGTGTGTGATCTGCATCTACAGCGCTGGCAGCCCTCCTTCTCCATCTCCGTGTAGCGCTCTTGCAGGCCTGCGTTTGCGTGAGGGAGAGAGGGGCGGGGGGATGGGTGCGTGTGTGTGTGTGTGTGCGCGTGTGTGTGAGTGTGTGATTTGTATGGGCAGCGCTGACAGCTCTCCTTCTCCATCTCCGTGTCGCGCTCTCTCAGGCCTGCGTTTGCATGAGGGAGAGGGGCGGGGGGATGGGTGCGTGTGTGTGTGTGTGTGTGTGTGAGTGTGTGTGTGAGAGTGTGATATGTATCGGCAGCGCTGGCAGCTCTCCTTCTCCATCTCCGTGTAGCGCTCATGCAGGCCTGCGTTTGCGTGAGGGAGGGGGGCGGGGGGATGGGTGCGTGTGTGTGTGTGTGAGCGCGTGTGTGTGTGTGTGTGTGATCTGTATCTACAGCGCTGGCAGCCCTCCTTCTCCATCTCCGTGTAGCTCTCTTGCAGGCCTGCGTTTGCGTGAGGGAGAGAGGGGCGGGGGGATGGGTGTGTGTGCGTGTGTGTGTGTGTGTGTGTGTGTGTGTGTGTGTGTGATCTGTATCGGCAGCGCTGGCAGCTCTCCTTCTTGATGGTAGTGCAGTGCTCTTGCAGGCCTGTGTTTGCGTGAGGGGGAGAGGGGCGGGGGGATGTGTGTGTGTGCGTGTGTGTGTGTGTGTGTGTGGTCTGTATGGACAGCGCTGGCATCTCTCCTCCTCAATTGCAGTGCAGCGCTCCATAAGCATGACTGCGTTTGGGGGGAGGGGGGACGTTCAGCGCATTGTCAAGGACATCGTGCAGCCTGCCGACCCCTAAAGTGTTTGCCTGCCCCTCCCTCACACAGCCCGCAGCCCTCGTCTCCCACTCACTCGCTGCCGCTTGTTTGTCAACGTTTGCACTTCGGATTGGAAGGCCCTCCATCCAGTCGGACTCAATAGCCCTGCCAACACAGGCACACCGTCCACCAACACAAGCCCTGCCCCCCCCCCTCTCACCACAGCACACAGCCCTCCTCTCCCACTCACGCTGCCGCTTGTCCTCTGCCTTCTGTTGCATTCGGGTCTCTCCATCCATAAACTCAATATAGCCCAGCCAACACAAGCACACCGCCAGTCTGCCCCACCCCCCCCCTCCCCCTCAGCACAGCACGCTGCCCTCCTCTCCCACTCATTCGCTGCCGCTTGTCTGTCAACGTCTGCACTTTGAATTGGACGGCTCTCCATGGATTATTCAGTCAGACTCAATAGCCCTACTGACACAACGCCTACCAACGCGAGCACACCGACAGCCTGCCCCTCCCTCTCACAACACGCCCTTATCCCACTCACGCTGTCGCTTGTCCTCCGCTGTCTGCATCTTTAACTTGAGGCTCCCACCGAGTCAGACTCGATAGCCTTACCAACACCAGCACACCGCCTACCAACACAAGCCCTGCCCCCAGCCCCCCCCCTCTCAGCACAACACGCAGCCCTCCTCCCCCACTCACGCTGCCGCTTGTCCTCCGCCGTCTGCATCTTGAACTTGAGGCTCTCCATCGAGTCAGACTCGGGGTCCTTTGCCACCTGCCGGTTGTAGCGCTCTGCGAGGAAAGAGTGTGCATGTGTGGTGTGTGTGGAGTGGTGATTGTCAGACTCGGGGTTCTTTGCCACCTGCCGGTTGTAGCGCTCTGCGAAGAGAGGTGGGTGGGTCGGGGGGGATGGGGGGGAGAGTGTCAGTCGCTCCGTTAAGGATCTTGGAAAAATTGTGGCTCAAACCGGGCCTCACGGCTCACTTCCTTAATCTCAGCCGGAGGCAATGGGTGATGGCCATGACAGGTAGAGAGTTGAATAGACCTGCGGCTATCTCGCCACATCGTCCCTCGCCCGCCTTAAAACCCTCCCCCCCACACACGTACACACCAGTCCCTCCCTCCATACACACACGCACACACACGCACCGCCCCGAATGCCACCAGCCCCGCCACCTGGATGGCACCTGCGAGTGCTGCGTGCTGCAGCACGAGCCCTCCCCCGCAGGACGCCTGCTCAGTCACCACACGTACGCACGCACGCACGCACACATGCACGCACACACGTACACACACACACGCGTACACAACCAACCAACCAACCAACCAACCAACCAACCAAGCGTTACATGAGGCCGTCCGCATGCACCGGCAATGCCTGTACTACTAACAGCAGTACACCCCGGCAATTGTTACGAGGTCTGACCCGTGCACTGGGATGTCTTTCGAATAGCGGGTGACCGACCAGCGCCTGAATCGAGTGGATAGTATCCTTGGTTGGGGGGGGTCGGGGGGTTGCCTCTGAGGCACTGGCATCTAACTAAAGGCTTGCTGACTGAAGGCTTTCTGACTGTGACCACCATCATCATCATTATCTACTTTGTTGGCTGGCTGCTCCCGCATTGGCTGCCATCTCTCTGCAAATACCATTCCACAGGCGTGGGAACCTCGCGAGGGTGAGCCACCCGGGAGGCCGCCTGCGGGCTAGTATCACAGCAAGCTCGGGGACGGTCTTCAGCTGGGACTCCGGTGGGGACTCGGCGTACTCCTTCTTGGCCTTGTCAAACTGCGTTGTGACGGCAGTCTTGAACACGTAGGAGTCGAAAATGTCTTGGACATTCTCACGGTAGGAGGTGATGACCCCACCTTGGTAGGGTATCACGTCTGGTCGTCGGTGCATGAAGAGGGCGGCGGTGGCTGGGAACATGGGTTCGGCGAGCGGGGAAGGGGAGGGGGGGGGTTGGAGGAGGCAAGGGGGGAGAAGGATAGGGGTTGGGAGGAATCGGAGGAGGCATGGGGGGGATCAGAGGAGGCGTGATGGGCAAAAAGGGAGTGGGAGGGGGTTTGGGAGGGATCGGGGGAGGCGTGGGAGGGATCGGAGGAGGCGTGGGGGTAAGGGGGGAGAGAGGGCGGGGTTGGGAGGGATCGGATGAGGCGTGGGAGGCAAGGGGGGAGAGGGAGCGGGGTTGGGAGGGATTGGAGGGGGCGTGGGAGGGATCGGAGGAGGCGTGGGAGGCAAGGGGGGAGAGGGAGGGGGGTTGGCAGGGGTGGGGGGCGGAGGAGTGGAGGTGGGGAGGCGGCGGACGAGGGATCCAATGAACAACAATCGGTGTTTGTTGATCGTGACGATGATAGGAGTGGTGGGAGGGTGCGCGGCATGTAGCTTGGCAGTGGAGATTTGCTCCAAGGTGTGGCGGGAGGGGGCTTTCAGGCGGCGGAGAAAGCGGTTGTGGGTTACCTCGAGGCGGTGGATGTGAGTTTTGTTTAGCGTCCAGGTTTGGCAGCCGTACAAGAGGGCGGATACAACAAAGGCATTGTACAGGTTGATCTTGGTGGTGAGGGTGATCTCATCTGATTTCCAAAACCGTGGGTGAGGCGGGTGAAGGCGTACCATGCGGAGCTGATCCGGCGTGATATTTCTTCGTCGAGGATGTTGGTGGGCGGTGGGGGGTCAGGGTCGTCGAAAGGGGGGTAGGTGGGGGGTGAGGCCATAATGCTGCCGAGGTATTTGAAGCTGGAGGTGTGGTGGACCAGGTGGGGGGTAGGGGAGGAGTTGGAGGGGATGGCGATGGGGGTGGTGGTGGGGGCGGTGTGGGCAGACGGGTGGCCGAGGGATTGTGCAACGGTTTTGCTGTAGTTGATCTCAAGCGCGAGGTCAGAGCAGGTGCCGTCGAGGAGGGTGAGCACGGTGCGGAGGGCGTCCCCGGAGAGGGAGAGCAGGGCGATGTCGTCGGCATAGAGTAGGAGGGGGAGGACGGTGGTGTCGTAGTCTTTGCGGGACTCGGGGGTGTGGAGGACGCCGTCGACAACGTAGCCGATTTGGATGCCAGCGTTGGGGATCTGGGCAATCAGGGATCTGATTACGGTGTCGATGTAGACGTTGAAGAGTAGGGGGGAGATGGGGCAGCCTTGCTTGACACCGGTTTCCAGAGAGAAGGGGGCAGAGAGTGCGTTGCCGACGCGGGCACGGGCCGTGGCATCAGAGTAGAGGCTCTTGATGTGGTCAAGGAGGTCAGGGGGTACTCCGCGGTGGCGGAGGGTTTCCCAGAGCGCGGGGTGGTTGACACGGTCGAACGCCTTCGAGAGGTCAACGTAGGCCACGTGAAGGGGAGCGTGAGCACGGTGGGACTCCTCCTGGAGGCGGCGTAGGGCAAAGATGGCGCCAATAGTGCCTCGGCCGGGCCGGAAGCCGAACTGGGAGGTGTGAAGGGATGGCTCCAGGTGCCGTCCGAGGCGGCCGAGGAGGATGTGGGTGTGGACTTTGCCTGGGACGGACGCGTACACACACGCATGTACACACACACAAAACGCAGCAGAGCACGACACGCTCCGCGCACCTGTATGTGCAGTCGCGTCGCGCGCCTGCGAGTCGACGTCTAGTCGGATCTTCATGCACTTCTTGTTGCGCTCCTGCGCGCATGTGCGTGTGGTGTGGTGGGTGGGCGGAGGGGGACGGGGGGTGGGGGCGTCGCGGCATGTGCTGCGACACGCGGGCGTACCACATGCACACGCGCAACCCACGTCTTTGTGAGCGGGAGGCTGTGCACGTTGACGCCTGACACGGCAGCGCGCTTGCGCACTCCCCCATGGCACGCCATGCGCACGCCTCCATGCGCGTGCCTCCATGCGCCGCCCATGCACCACCGCGCAAAGGCCCACCTTCGTGATCCTGTACCCAGACAGCCACTTCGTGATGGGCTCTAGCACCGTGGTCGCCAGCTGCTCCTTCATCTCCTCCACCGAGGTGGGCAGGATGTCGGTGCGCACGTTCTGCCCCACGACCAGGATCTCCGTGCCCAGAGGCTCGCACCCCATCAACCCTTCGTCGTGCGCCTGGGGCAGCTGCATCTCCAGCACCGCCTTGATCGTGACCATGCCGCCTGTTGGAGGGCACGGTGGCATCATCAAACTACGCCATGCAAACAGCATGCACCCTCCGACCGGCCCCCACGCTTTGCTGCCTCCCGCACATGCCCCTACAACGCCGTGTATCGGCCTGGCTCACCGTCCACCGAGTTGCCCCACGCCAGCAGATCGGCGTGGAGGCTGCGGAGGCCCATCGCGAACGTTTTGCACTCCTTAAGCATCGCCTGGTTGCGCTTATTGCTCGTCGGCACCCAGTCCTTCTCGCCCGCGATGCCGCATCCAAAGGCCTGCTTCACCTGTGTGTGGGGGGGGCGGGGGGAGCGAGGAGGGGGCGCAGGGGCGTCTGGCACACCGAAAGCGGTCGTCGCGCAGTCACTCACTGCATCATGCTCCTCCCCCACCCTCCCCCCACATGTGCACATGAGCACCAGTGTTGATGACACACAGCGGCATGCTCACGTTCTCCATGAACCTGGAGAACCCGCCCATTTTTGCTGCCTCGTTGTCCCCGACGGCACAGCAGTCTGCAAGGGAAGCTGGTGGCCCTGCCTAGCCCTGCCAGCAGTTATTTCACCCAGAATAAGCGGTGAACTCAATCGTTGTCGTCGTCGTTTGCATAACACAACGGGAGCGCCTAGACCCTGAGCAAAAACACAGGCCCAAAGCTACTTCTACAGCCAGCGAGGCGCACCCCCCCCACCCACCCCAGCACACTCCCCCGTCGTGACGAACCACAAAGGCTATTACGCACGGTTCTGAGAGCCAGGTGCGGGAAAGCGAGCCCATGTCCACACTCGACAAACACTGAGGCGGCACGCCCCTATCTCGTTCCCACCTCAACTCCTCCGCCACCCCCGGGGTCCCACACGGCCCGGGGTGCCTCAGCACCATACCTCTCCCTCCCCCTGACAAAAGTAGCATTGCCCCCCGCTGGAGGGTTGTGTCGCGTAAGCGGGTCCTGCAAAGGGGCAAAACCCGTGCCAGAAAAAGTCAGGGACCCTCAGGGCAAAAAACACCCCGGTCTGCCTGGAAAACCCCAGGGAGTACACACACATATATACCCTCTGCTCTATGAACCACGACTATGACGCGCTCTAAGCCGCGCAAACACAGCGAGGTCGCCGGCGCGCTAGTCGCCCGCGCGGCCACCGTCACAGACTCGGTGAGCAGCGTTTCCCCCGGCTCAGACTCCCCGCCACGCCACCGCGCGTGCGTCGGTGAGACACAGAACCAGCTTCCGGCGCTCCCTGGGGCGCTGGGGGCGGCCACATACGCGGAAGCTGCGCAACACATGCATGGAGGCGCCAGCAACCACATTTCGGCCTCGGCCGACACCACAGACCCCCTCCGCGCCATCCTGGCGGGGCAGGCTGTCCTCAGAGGCGTGGTAGGCGGGCTGGTGGACAGGGAGGCGAGCGCGCGCGCTCAGCCACAGAATGCGCCGACGCATGTGGGCGCGACACAGATTGCCGACGCCGGCCACAGCAGCGACGCCCTCGCGGTGGTGCTTGCTGTGGTCCAGGCGCAGACGCAACAGATTGCGTCCCTCGTGGACCTGGTGCACCTCCTGGTGAGCCGCGTCCCCGGGGCGCCCATGCAGATGCCGCATGCAGTGCCGCATGCGGCCCACGGTGCGCCCCGCGCGGCGCCTGCTGCCAAGGCTGCTCAGCCTGCCCGGCCCGCTGCTGCTGCCGCCCCTGTGGCGTCGGCAGCGGGCGCGCCGGCGGCGGAGCGGCCTGTCGTGGCGGGCGCCGCGCGTGCCGCATCTGCGCGCGCCCCCTGCCGTCGGGGGGGGCTGCCCGCGCGTGTGGGCGAAACGTCGCTGTGCCGCAGCCACGTGCTGTCCATCCCTGTGGCAGCCGCCACCAGGCTCATAGCGAGCCGTGGCTCTGAAGGCCAGATGGCGCGCGACGGGATGGTGCGCGGCGCACTGCGCGACGCCTCCTACTTGGGGTCCACGCGGCATGTGAGGCGGCTGTTCAGTGACTGCTATGGTCCCGAGGAGACGGCGGTGGCGGCGGCGGCTGTGCGGGTTGCTGCAGCCGCCGCGGACGGCGTCAGCCTGCCCGTCTGCCTGGCTATGAATCTCGTGCGCTTTGTGCACGACGTCTATGGCCGGGATAGGCCGGCTGGTGGCGGGTCGTGTCCGCGTCGTTCCTCAACGCCAAGCCTGCCGTCGGGGGCATTGGTGTGGAGCCGCGCCGGGGCGGCGTGCTACGTGTGCTCTTTACCGTGGCGTCTGAAGCTGTGGCCGACACCGTCGTGCGCTCCCGCCGCAACCTGCGCGACGTGGACCCATCGGCTGCTGTCTTCGACGTCCTCAGTGACCGCGAGGAGGCGCAGCACCGGGCGCTGGGGCCCGCTTTCCTCGCCGCCAAGGCTGCGGGGAAGCGGGCGCAGTTCCACCGCGCGCGCCTCGTCGTTGACAGCGAGCGGGTGCCTGCACCTGCTTGCTAGATGGCATTCCCTCTGGGGGTGTTTTTGAAGGGGAGGTGGCGCCACACGCGTGCGGTGGTGGGTGCGGTGTGGTCGCTGAGTAGAGTGCTGCGGCGGGTGTGCTACTAGCCCCGCTTCCGGTGGTCTGGGGGAGGGCTTTTTTGGTCCCTTCATGGTTTTATACCTTGGGTCCGCCCTCTGGCCATTTGAGGGGCTGGGTGTGCGGCCTGCACAGTGGTGCTGCTTGCTTGGCGCCCGCCACCAAGTGTGGATGGCGTTACCGTGGGCTACTTGTAGCTTGACCTTTTGTGGGCCTTGAGCCTTGTTTCTCTAAGTCCCACTGGAGCTTTGGAACTGTACGTGTGACAACCACAAGTGGATTGTAAAACTCTCATCATCATATAGTTAGGCTCCTCCCCACACAAAAGCACTGGACATGGCTGGATACTCGCATATCCCGCCAATTTGGCAGGAAGCACCGCCGCACACTCTGGAGGGTGTGGGCAGTTAAGGACAGACCCCCCTCTCGCAGGAGGGAGCGCGGCCAAGACGTGGCCCAAAAAAGGATGAAAAGCCGGGCCGCAACCTCTAACGTTCAAGGGGATTTCTAACTGAGATTTCAACCAGCACACAGGACTTGAAACCTGCCACCCTTTACCTGGTTCTGGGCACATGCCCACCCCTTCGAGTTGCACCGAGTACAACTTTGAGCTTGTCGCAGGGCCCCCCTCTTGGGGGGAGGCACAGAAGGACTCGGTGAGGGGCACATCCTAACTAAAAATTAGTTAGGGGAAAAAGAAAAGACAGGAGGAACAGGACAGGGGAGGCATGTGCCCACCCCTCTCTGAGCAGGCCGGGCCTGCACCAACAAAAGCATAAAAAGTATAGGACGGGCGAGAACTGGGCCGGGTATCCCGGCCCACCCGCGGGAGGGCAAGAGTGGGGGGGGGGAAGGGGGGGGAGAGTTGGGAGGCTCACCATGCTACAGGGGCCGCCCATGCGGACCGCACCTAGCCTAGACGACGTGACGCGTGACTCTCTCGTGAGCCCATGCGTGAGTTTTCCCGTGGTCGGCGACACCCCAGGGGTCATGCTTGCCCCCTGACCAAATCTCCACACGTCACGTCGTTTCGGCCAGATACGGGGCGGCAAACGGCCGCCACCCCTAGCAATGACAAAAACTCCCACCTCTCCCCTGCCCTGACCCAGTGCACGGGTCAGGGCAGGTGGCCGCGCCCCACACAGAGTAGCAGGCATGGGTGGCCGGTGCAGGACCGTGCGCTGCCCCTCCCCCTCGGGCAGGCAGCCGAAAAAGGGGTGGTTGCTCGGGAGCACCCCCCATGTGGCCGGGACGCGGCAGACCCCACAAAATCCTGGAGGAGGCTCCA
>VFSX01000644.1:65000-74381 GCA_016618255.1 Chlamydomonas sp. UWO 241 | reverse complement strand
GTGCTGTGCTGTGCTGTGCCTGTGCCTGTGCCTGTGCCTGTGCCTGTGCCTGTGCCTGTGCCTGTGCCTGTGCCTGTGCCTGTGCCTGTGCCTGTGCCTGTGCCTGTGCCTGTGCCTGTCCCTGTGCCTGTGCCTGTGCCTGTGCCTGTGCCTGTGCCTGTGCCTGTGCCTGTGCCTGTGCCTGTGCCTGTGCTTGTGCCGGTGCCTGTGCCTGTGCCTGTGCCTGTGCCTGTGCCTGTGCCTGTGCCTGTGCCTGTGCCTGTGCTTGTGCCTGTGCCTGTGCCTGTGCCTGTGCCTGTGCCTGTGCCTGTGCCTGTGCGTGTGCCTGTGGCTGTGCGTGTGCCTGTGCCTGTGCCTGTGCCTGTGCCTGTGCCTGTGCCTTGCCTGTGCCTGTGCCTGTGCCTGTTGCCTGTGCCTGTGCCTGTGCCTTGCTGTGCTGTCTGTGCCTGTGCCTGTGCCTTGCTGTGCCGTGCCTGTGCCTGTGCCTGTGCCTGTGCCCTGTGCCTGTGCTGTGCCTGTGCCTGTGCCTGCCTGTGCTGTGCTGCTGTGCTGTGCCTGTGCCTGTGCCTGTGCCTGTGCCTGTGCCTGTGCCTGTGCCTGTGCCTGTGCCTGTGCCTGTGCCTGTGCCTGTGCCTGTGCCTGTGCCTGTGCCTGTGCCTGTGCCTGTGCCTGTGCCTGTGCCTGTGCCTGTGCCTGTGCCTGTGCCTGTGCCTGTGCCTGTGCCTGTGCCTGTGCCTGTGCCCGTGCCTGTGCCTGTGCCTGTGCCTGTGCCTGTGCCTGTGCCTGTGCCTGTGCCTGTGCCTGTGCCTGTGCCTGTGCCTGTGCCTGTGCCTGTGCCTGTGCCTGTGCCTGTGCCTGTGCCTGTGCCTGTGCCTGTGCCTGTGCCTGTGCCTGTGCCTGTGCCTGTGCCTGTGCCTGTGCCTGTGCCTGTGCCTGTGCCTGTGCCTGTGCCTGTGCCTGTGCCTGTGCCTGTGCCTGTGCCTGTGCCTGTGCCTGTGCCTGTGCCTGTGCCTGTGCCTGTGCCTGTGCCTGTGCCTGTGCCTGTGCCTGTGCCTGTGCCTGTGCCTGTGCCTGTGCCCATGTGCTGCTGCCTTGCGTTTGTGTGCTGCGGCACGCGCAATGCCTGCAGCCCTGCAGCCTGTTGCTGCTGCCCATGCCCATCTGTTGCCCCGTGCCCGTTAGCTGTTGCAGCTGCTGCTGCAGATGGTGTATCTGAAGCTGCAGTGCTGCCGTCCCTGCCCCCTCTTGCATTGCCCCTGGCTGCCACATGCCCGGACCCATGCCCCAGGGATGCCCCCCACCTGCGGTCTGTGCCGTTGGTGTTGGTGCCTGCCCCCCCTGGAACCCTGCTCCTAGCGGCGGCTGCCACATGCCCGACCCCGGCGGCTGCCACATGCCCGCCCCCGTGCCCCCAATCTGCCCCCCCGATGCCTGCTGCGCCCCGGGTGGTGGTGGTGTTAGTGCATGCCCCCCCTGGTACCCCGTTCTTGCCTGCTGCGCCACCCTCGGCAGCTGCAACCTGCCCGGATCCGTGACCACCGCCTGGCCCCCCCCTGCCTGCTGCGCCCCTGTTGGTGGCAGTGTCAGTGCCTGTCCCCCGTGGTGCCCCGGCCCGGCCGGCCGCGGCAGCGCCGCTCCCGGCAGCTGCCCCATGTCCGGCCCCGTGTCCACTGGCTGTCCCCCCCCGGCATGCTGCGCCCCTGGTGGTGGTGGTGGTGGGTATTCTCCCCCGCCCTGCTGCGCCGGCTCCCGCGGCGGCAGCACCCCGCCCGCGAGCACCTGCTTGTCATCAACCCACAGGCAACCCCTGGCAGAGCGCACCTTCCTCCCCTCCTGCATCGCCTGCGCGAACAGCGCCTTCAGCGGCAGCCACGCCTGCTGCTGCGCAGGCGTCCGCTCCACGCTGATGCTGACCCCCGCCGCGGACACCGCCGCGAGGCGGCTGTGCACCCAGCGCGCCAGCAGGGGGCTCGCCACCACAAACGCCGCCTTGGTGCCCTCCTGGCTGCTGGTCTCCCCTCCCTTCGGCCGCAGCACCCACGCGTCCTCAAACACCAGCACGCGTGTGGAAGATACACTTTTGCAATGCCGAGGCAGACCCGTGGCGGTGGGAAGCCGAAGCATTGAGACCCGGAGGCATGCGAACCCGAGATGACTCATTCACCAACCTGCACGGACGGGACAGGGAACTCAGGGTGTCTTGGGAAGCTAAAGCTACATGACTGCGCACAGAAGCACGCGGTTGCTCAAGGCGCTTTTCACCGACTAGACTACAGGCTCCTGCTTTTTATCCTGTCAGTGGACACACGCGTGTGTCCTCTGTGCCGTCTGCAAGTAATGGTGTGTGCCGCAGACATGGCAGCCCAACATACTGTCTTTACACGTGTCGGACACCACTCTTAGAGGTGTGAAGCCCACTCACAGTCCACACTACTCGGCAGTACTATGGCTGTCCCTGTGTCTTCCCCACAGCACATCAGTGTGTTCCTGACACTCCCACTCAGCCGTAAGTACTCAGAGAATTAGAATGTGAGTTAGCAATGGGTGATCAGGCCGTAGATCATTCACAATCTCAAAACTCCGCACAATAAACGACACTTGGGTCTCAAACGCTCCGTCTCTCAATGCACTGGACCGCCCCTCACAAGTAATTTTTAGGGCCAGAACTGGACTTGGGTCTATGCGGTGGTACTAGGACTAGAGGTAGTCTTTGCTGGAAAGCCGATGTAACTGTAACCGTAACTGTACAGGAACGCGACCGGAGGACTTGGGGAGTGAGTTCAGTCCTAGACTACACGTCTAGGGGGGCTCTGCAAGGAGAGCCCGCAAGGCCACGCAGCGCTCCAGCCTACCAGACGAGTCAAAAGAAGAAGGCTGCCCTCCTCCCCTAGCCCCCCCCCCCCCGCCACTACACATGCGCCAGCTAGCTAGGGATCAGGGGGGGGGCCAGGGTCTCGGTCTTGGTTTTGTATCGGCTGGCTCAAGCTGTGTCATTAGTACGGGCGCCAGTGCTTCTTCGATTGATTTCAATTAATTAATTCTTACAGCCCGGCCACTGGCCCAGTACGGGGGGGCCAGGACCAAAATCGGTCGAAGTCGGCAAAAAACGAAAAAGGGCAAAAATCGAACAAAATCAGCAAAAATCGGGCGGTAAACCCAGGGGGGGGGGCATGTAGCCTAATTTCCGACCCCATCCTCAAAAACTTCTCCGTTTGACACCGGACCAGCGCTATGCGCTTCCCCTCTTAGAGTAACATCCATATCCACCCCTAAAAAAACAGGCCGCCGGCCCCCCCCCCCCCAGGGTATATTTTAAGAAAATTATGTAACTTTTGGATCTGACCTTCGTTCGACATGGGAGTGGGCACGTTGGATCCCCTCATGAAGAGGAGTCCAAATCCATCCTCAGATCTCACACAGACCACAGTATGTATTGCAGGGGTATGGGGGTGCGAGGGGGTACCACACCGGGCAGTTGGTGTGGACCACTGGTTCACACCCTCTGGGGGGCAGGATGCTCTGCAGACCTCCGATTGGTCTGGGAGTTGGCGCGCTGGATTTGTCTGACAACACAGATGCCAAATACATGGTCGTTTGTGTGTTTCGTTGGTTGGGAGGGCGTGGAAGGGGCCTGGGAGTGTGGGGCTGTACCAGAGCGCGTGGCTGCCTCCTGATGCCAGTTTCAGGAGTAGGATTGAGTTGCACAGTCACCCACTTTAACCACAGCAAGAGGATGATGCGGCAAAGCTGCCCACCAAGTTTTAGCTCCAAAAGATAAGGTCAGGGTGTACTTAAGGGGGGGGTCTCCCCCGAGGGGAATTTTTAGAAAAAATGGAGGATGGGGTTTGAAAACTATTATTCTGCCCACCCCCTGGGTAAACCCCAAAAAATAATAAGCTATTTCCGCCCGAAAACCGCTGTAGGCGGTAAACCGCCCAATCGAAGAAGCACTGCCGAGCGCGTGTATCCCGCGCGTGTCCCCGCGGAGAGGCCGCCTCTCAGAGGCGGCTGGCAGTGCCGCAGCCTGGAGCAACGTTATACCCCCATCCCACCCCACCACCTCCAGTAGCCACCTGCCTCGCGAGACACAAATCGGTGTTGGATACGCCGACCACTGGTGGCTCATATGACTGAGGACTCAAACTGTAAACTCCATCGTCGCCACCGTCGTGACCACCGCCCTACACCAGCTCGACATGGTGGCTAGCTACGTGGATCGCGGAAGTGCGGAAGTGTGATATGTACAAGCATACCGTACACGCGGTTGGTCTTCCCGATGGAGCTTTGGAACCGAACGTGTGACCGCCGGCAGTGGATTGTAAAACTCTCATCATCCAAAACTCTACGCGAATATGTATTTTCTACCCTCCGCGTAGCTGAAAACGAATAGAAACCGCAATTTCGCCGTCAAATATACTTAAAGACGACGACAAACGACCCCCGCGGACGATTAAACAATTTAGTTTTACCCCCCCCGCCTCGAAGGCTCACCGCGCGTACGATGCACTTTGTTTTTTTGAGGCCTTTTAGTGGTGTCTCCGACAGTGGCGTCCTTCAGGAAACAAAGAAAGTCGTGTCTGCCCCCGCGACATAGGAGGGAACATGCCGATTCACCCTCGCAGGAGGCGTTTTTTTTTTGCGAAAAGTGTGAAAATCGGATTTTCACACTTTTCGGATTGAAATTCCCGCGATTCGCCCCAGCAGATCCCCCCCCAATTTCCCGTTTTGCCCCCGCAGCGGGGGCTGCGGGGGCTGCGGAGGCGCTAAGGACATGACTGGAGACCTCTCCGACCTGGAAATGTTGCCACTGCCACTGAGAGCACCACATGTGTGACAGCAGTGGTTCCGCTAAGGATCTTGGAAAATGATGGCTCAACCCGGGCCTCACGCAAATTTCGCCAATATTAACACGACGGAGGCAAAGTTAAGCGAAAAAGTGTGAAAATACCAATTGTCACATTTGTTGGGGTCGAAATTCGTGCAATCTCGACCCGACGCGCCAGCCCGAAGCGGCTAATCTCAACCCGAAAGTGCACTTTCTCGGGTTGCGGGTTGGCTAACGGAAACACTGTGCGACAGGCCCCCTGTAAACCCCCTCTCTTAACCCTTGAACCCTGGGCGTGTTTGTGTGACCTGTGCAGGCACAGCTACAAATAGAGAGGGAATGGGAGGCCCCTGGAAAAGCACGTGCTGTCACAGTTCGACCAGAACCAGCAGCAGCAGCAGCAGCAGCAGCCCAAAGTCCAGATCCAGAGTGCGCTGCAGACGGCGCAGGGCTGTTTACCGGTTTCATGCGCATCAAGATTTGACGGGGGGACGAGCTGACGCCACAGTTTTTAATCGACGGCTGCCTCACGCCACGCCCTGGCATGGGTTCCGCCTGGCTGCTTGGCGTTTGGGCTGCCTGGGTGCTTGGGGAGTCGACCGAGCATGTTCTGAGTGTGTTCGCCAATTAAGACTGGTTGCCTGTACAAGCTAGTGGTGGTCATCATTTGGCATGCGGTAATACATAGACAGAAGAGCTCATAGTATGTGTGGGCTACACTGAGCACAGTACAAAACCTAGGACTTTCTCCATAGCATCAAACAATTGCTCTGGTGTGTGATCGAAGCCTATCTAGTATGGACGGACACCTGAAGGATGCTATCATTCCGTCCCGATACAGAGGAATTGAACAGAGGAGCGAGAAATGGTACGTGACTGCCGGGAAAGGGCAGCAGTTATTGGCCGATGGCATCATGACATATCATTGAAGGGGTGCATGGCTCTCTGCTGGCGTCGCGGGACAGTGCGGCTGGTCAGAGTCGCGCCCATCCATTACGACTTCCCGCCGACCGTCGCAGGCAGCTCGGTGATGGGTGCTGCGTCCGGGAAGTTGCGCTTGGCGCCTGGTCCCCGCGCCAGCACAGCAGCGCGGTCATACGCCTTGGCTGCGTCCACCTCGTCGACAAAGCACCCGATGTGCCGGCTGCGCTTGGTGATCGGGTCTGTCAGCTTCACGTGCCAAACAGAGCTGGACTTGCTCCAGGAGACGCCGACAAAGCGGGAGCTGCCGCGCTGCTTCCGCTTCTCGCCCACTAGCACTGGCAGCTCGCTGATGGGCTCGTCCGGGAAGTTGCGCTTGGCACTTGGCCCGCGCACCTGAACGACCGCGCAGTCGTACGCCCTCGCTGCGTCCTCCTCGGACGTGAAGTTCCCGACTGACCGGCTGCGCTTGGTCTGCGGGTCCGTCAGTCGCACATGCCATGACGAGTTGGCCTTGTTCCAACTCACGCCGATGAATCGAGAGCTGCTGCGCTGCTTCTGCTCCACGCCCAGCGTCACAGGCATCTCGCTGATCGCCTCGTCCGGGAAGTTGCGCCTGGTGCCTGCTCCAAGCACGTGCACAGCTGCACAGTCGTACGCCCTGGCAGCGTCCTCCTCGGAGGCAAAGTACCCTATGTGCCGCTGGCGCTTGGTCTGTGGGTCCCACAGGGATGCGAGCCACGACGAGTGGGCCTTGTTCCAGCAGACACCGACGAACCGCGAGCTGCTGCGCTGCTTCCGCTGCTCGCCCAGGATCGCAGGCAGCTCGCTGATGGCCTCGTCTGGGAAGTTGCGCTTGGCGTCTGGCCCGTGCGCCTGCACAGCCGCGCAGTCGTACGCCCTCGCAGCGTCCTCTTCAGAGGCATAGCGCCCAATGTGCCGCCGGCTCTTTGTCACTGGGTCCATCACACGCACGCGCCACGCAGACTTGGCCTCGTTCCAGCAGACGCCAATGTATCGCGAGCTGCCGCGCTGGCGTTTGGCCCCCTCAGGCTCCCCACCCTGTGACACCGACGGCTCGCCCTGGGATCGCCTGGATACAGGGAGGGGGAGAGGGGTTGCATCCCAGAGGTAAGGGCTGCTGTGGATGCACGTGTCGAGGGCTGGGCGCGCGTGCGCGCGCGCGCGCATGTGGGGGCATGTGCAGTGCGCATGCAGCACATGCTCAACATGCAGCGCATGCTCAACATGCAGCGCATGCGGCGCGTGCAGCGCATGCAGCACAGCGCATGCATGGCGGGGGGAGGGCACATGCATGCATGCATGCATGCATGCATGCGCACCACGCGCGTGGCCAGGGGCCCTACTCACCCGTACGCCACCGCGGCATCAGCCAGTGCCTGCAGTCCGTCCTGATCCTCCTGCTCCTCCTCCTCCTCCTCATCATCCTCCCCCCCCGCCATGTCGCGCGAGTGCAGGCGAAAGCCGGGTTCCGTTGGCAGCGGGAGACTCATGCCGACACAGGCAAAATGCAGGTTTGTCAGCACGGCGCTATGCACGTCTCTCCGGGGGCCGTCGCACGTTCGCTTTGAATGCGAGTGGGGTGTGGGAGACACACACCAGCTAGGTCTGCAAGCCTTGTAAAGTCGCGAATGCATCAATTGGATGTGGTACGGGCGTATTAGTGAGGCAGACCCGGTCTCGGGCCCGTGCGGCTTGGTTTCCCACACCCACATTCGACTCAAAGCCCTGGGAGGGGCTGTCGACAGCCTGCCCTGAGGGGGACTAAACAGTGCGGCAGACACAGACGACCGATGAATGATGCATGGCACACACACACGCGGGCACACACACGCGAGCACACGCACACGCACGCACGCACGCACGCACACACACACACACACACACACACACACACACACACACACACACACACACACACACACACACACACACACGCACAAGCGCACACACACAAACACAGGCGGTGGTGGGCACCGAAGGCGGTCGGGCTCGCTCCTGACGCGATCAGGGGTGCGCCTTAGGCGGTCGGAGTGCGGTGCCTCAGGCGGTCGGAGTGCAAGCGAAGGCGCCAACTGAGGCGCCGTCTCAGACATTGGGAATGTGGTGTCACCGTTTCTTCACGTACGCGCCCCGAGGACCCCGGGGCGTGAGTGAAGGCCTGGACGTGAGTGAAGGCCTACTAGATTACTCGTCTAGGGGGGCTCTACTAGCAGAGCCCGCAAGGCCACGCAGAGCGCCAGCTGTCCAGGATCTGCGCCGCCGTTAACTCATACGCCATGCATCCCCCTCCTGCATCCTCTTCAGAGGTGCAGCACCCGAGCAACCAACTGCGCCTGCAGCTGGTCTGGTGGATTGTCCGGGTCCTCCTTCCGATGTAGCGCAAGCTGCCGCGTGCGCCCCTCAGGCTCCCCACCCCCATGAGGAAGACGGCTCATTAGGGGGATTGCCTGACTGAATCAGTGAAAGAGGCACATGCGTTGCCGTTGACACACGTGTGGCGTGGGGATGTGGGTGCTGGGCGTGCACACGTGCTTGTGTCCACAGCTGATGCTGTGCGCAGAATCACAGGGTAAGCAACAAAAAATTCCTACCGCACGGTTTGCCAGCCAAATGCAAGCCAAATGCAAGCAATTTCTGATTTCCACAAGTGTGGGGCGTCTCCGTACTTCGAGGGAGAGCATGCCGGCTGAGCGCCACTACTGCAGTTACGTGTTGTCGTTAGTTGCTGCAGGGACGCGCGCTTGGCCGTTCAGTTGATTGGGGTCCAGATGTTGCGAGTTGTCACTGTTGCAACAGTTGTTCATGAAACCCTTCCGTAGGGTTGAACGCTGAGTGCTGTGGCAATGACGCATCTGCAGACGTGAAGGGCCACCATGTCAGCCTCGCTGCCATGGGAGCGTCTCCAAGTGGGCCACCGCCAGCTTCGGAAGGCTTTCCACGCCTTCGATGTGAACGGCGACGGCACCATCCAGCTGGATGAGCTGACGGAGGTGCTGCGGTGGGTGGAGGGATGCATTCGCGCGCGCTCGCCCTGCAGCACGCGCTCCATGTGCATGCGTGCCATACAAGGCACCCCCATCGCCATGCAGCACACCGCCTGCCTACCACCCTCCCTGCCTGCGCACACACACATGCACGCACATGCACACACACACACGTACATGTATCCACACACACAGCCTGCTGGGAATGAGAGGGCTGGCCTCCAGTGAGCACACACACGCACGGCCCCCCCCCTTCCCAAGCGTGCACACACGCCCCCCCCCTGCGCACACCCACACAATGCCCCCCCCCCCTCCCCCCAAAACGCAGCCTGCTTGGCATGAGTGGCCTGAGCTCAAACGAGATCATGGCGCGCTTCAAGCAGGTGCGGTGGAGCCTCGGTAACTAGTGAGTTTAGGGTCTAGGGTTTAGGGATTGGGGCTTAGGGCTTCGGTTTTAGGCTTCAGGGTGAAGCGAAAAAGAAGTGATTAGGGAGGGATTCGTGATGAGCTAGGTGATAGCAAGTCTGCTGTGCACCGCGCGTGCACCGCACCCGAGAGATCTCCAGCATGGGCAGCCGCAGCGGCAGCGGCGGTGGCAGCGGCAGGAGTAGCAGCAGCAGCAGCAGC
>VFSX01000644.1:37500-60000 GCA_016618255.1 Chlamydomonas sp. UWO 241 | reverse complement strand
AAAACGTAGCAAAAAGTGCGTCACAACACAACCGAACATGACAGGAGCGAACCAAGGCCTTGGATTGGCTCGGCCCGTCCCGCCGCACGTCGCACCACCTGTGAACGCGCCTGTCGGGCCAACAACAAAAAAAACGAACAAAAAAATCGTTGAAGAAAACAAGAAAACCAACCTAAAGAAAACGCTCAAATCAAACCGACAACTGCAGGAGCTCGGCCTCTCCCCCCACACATCGCAACGCCCGCGCACGCGCCTCACCAGCCAACAACGCAACAATCACAAAAAACGTCAATTGCAGGAGCGAGCCGAGGCTGTGGACCGGCTCATCTACAGCCACCGCATGTTGAAATATCTACACACTTGCCTCTCAGGCCAACAGCACACAAATGAAAACAGCGGAAAAAAAATACGTTGAACAAAACCAGAAAACCCAACCTGCAGAATGCGTCCAATTCATTAAACAAACCCGACAACTACAGGAGCTCGGCCTCTCCGCCCACACGTCGCAACGCCTGCGCACACGCCTCTCCGGCCTCTCCGCGTCGATGCGACAGCGGGCGACATCTGGCGGGGGCAGCCGCAGCTGCAGTGGCGCGCACGGAAGCCCCGACCGGCCAGGGAGCGTGAACGACTCACAGCACCTGCGCTCGTGCTCTGTGTCCCCTGGAGCAGGTGCGGTCCATCACATTCGAGTGTGTGTGTGTGTGTGTGTGTGTGTGTGTGTGTGTGTTTGTGTGTGTGTGTGCAGTGTGTGTGTGTGTGTGTGTGTGTGTGTGTGTGTGTGTGTGTGTGTGAGCTATCGCAGTGTGGAGTGGGGCAGGCACAGCAGCCCAGGCCGGTCAGGGAGCGCGAACGATTCGCAGCACCTGCGCTCGCGCTCGGCTTCACCCGGTGCAGGTAAGATCAGGTTTTGGTCGCGTTTTGCGCTTGTTTTCGTGTGAGAAACAGCTGCCCAAGTCCTGGTCATAACAAACATTGTGTGTGTGTGTGGTCGGGTGCTGCGGCGGCAGCGGCAGTGGTGTCCACGGCAGCCCCGGCCGGTCCGGGAACGGGAACCACTCGCAGCACTTGCGCTCGTGCTCTGTGTCGCCCGGAGCCGGTAAGAGCGCTGTTTTGTGCACGTTTTGCATTTTTTTTTCTTGAGAGAAACAGCAACCCGGGCCCAAGCCATCACAAACATTGTGTGTGTGTTTGGTCGGGGGCTGCGGCGGCAGCGGCAGCAGCAGCAGCGTGCATGGCAGCCCTGGACGGCCAGGCAGTGCGAACAATTCGCAGCACCTGCACTCGCGATCGGCATCACCCGGAGCAAGTAAGAGCACGTTTTCGTGTTTTCTTGAGTGAAACAGCAGCCCAGGCCATCACAAACATTGTGCATGTGTGGTGGGCAGCTGGGGCGGCAGCGGCAGCGGCGTGCACGGCAGCCCCGGCCGGTCCGGGAGTGCGAACGATTCGCAGCACCTGCGCTCGCGCTCTATGTCGCCCGGAGCCGGTAAGAGCGCTGTTTTGGGCACGTTTTGCGTTTTGTTTCTTGAGAGAAACAGTAGCCCGGGCCCAAGCCATCACAAACATTGTGTGTGTGTGTGTGTGTGGTTGGGGGCTGGGGCAGCAGCGGCAGTGGCGTGCACGGCAGCCCTGACCGGTCCGGGAGTGCGAACGATTCGCAGCACCTGCGCTCGCGCTCTATGTCGCCCGGAGCCGGTAAGAGCGCTGTTTTGGGCACGTTTTGCGTTTTGTTTCTTGAGAGAAACAGTAGCCCGGGCCCAAGCCATCACAAACATTGTGTGTGTGTGTGTGTGGTTGGGGGCTGGGGCAGCAGCGGCAGTGGCGTGCACGGCAGCCCTGACCGGTCTGGAAGCGGGGAAGATTTACAGCACCTGGTTTCGCCCTCGGTGTTGCCCGGTGCCAGTGCTGGCTTTCCCATTGGAGTGTGTGTGTGTGTGTGTGTGTGTGTATGGGCCATTGGAGCGTGTGTGTGTGTATGGGCCATTGGAGCGTGTGTTTGTATGGGCACATGCACACACACAAAGGTGACAGTAGCCCCGACCACAGCCGGTGGCATTCTTGACACCCACGACACCTCCCCATCAGAAACAGCTGGCATCTAAACACAACCACATACACACACACACACACACACACACATTCACACACACACACACATACACACACACACACACACACACACACACACACACACACACTGACGCTCACACACTCACGCTCACGCTCACGCTCACACAAACGCACACACACACACACACTCACACACACACACACACACACACACACAAACGTACACACGCGCCCACCCACCCACCCACAGGAGACAGCAGCCCCGAAGGCAGCCTGAGGCAGTCTGGCCCCAAAGACACCTCCCCATGGAAACAGCTTGCGTCTGAGATTCGTGGCGGTGCCTCAGTTTTCCCTTCGGAGGACGGTGAGGTGTCTTGCTGCAGTGCTGCTGATCCCCTGTACACCCACGGGAGCATCCGATACAGAGACGGGAGGAAGGGAGGGAGGGAGGGAGGAGGGAGGGAGGGGGAGGGAGGGAGGAGGGAGGGAGGGAGGGAGAGGGAGAGAGAGAGAGAGAGAGAGAGAGAGAGAGGGGGAGACAAGGTTCCTGCCGGAACCGTCACTGCATTGCCAACCAGTGCGAACCGCACCCTCTCCCACACATCAGTGTTGCTGTCTTTCAGCGTCTTGCCATGGTGCCGCTGCTTGCCTGGGCCCAGAAATAGGTAGTACGGCAGGATGTGGTCCACATGGAGGCTTTTCGCCAAGGGGGGGAACGGGTGTGACCGCCGATGCCGCTGGGAATTATGAGAGGTCGTGTTGACCCCCCCCCCCCTACTCCTCCTCCCCCCCACTGCCCAACTCCCGTCTCGGTGCAACCCCCTCCCCACACTTGCCCCACACACACACATAGCAGGGTGTGACACACAACACACACACAAACGAACGCACACACACACACAGGCACTGGCGGGGTCAAGTTCAGTGCACAAGGTGTGCGCAGCCCCGCGCGGGCAGGATCTGGGCGGCATCTGGGCTCTGATGGCGAAGGATCCAGGCTGCAGCTGGGAGGTGTGGGGGGAGGATCCAGGCGGCAGCTGGGAGGTGTGGGAGGAGGATCTAGGCGGCTGCGGGTATCGGCGATGGTTTCGTCGCCCGGGAGCCGCAGCATGGCCCGGGGGATGTCCGAGGAGGCTAGCAGGAGGAGCCGCAGCATGGCGCGGGGCGGGTCGGAGGAAGCTGCCGGTGGAAGGTCCGAGGAAGCTGCAGTAGGAAGGTACGAGGAAGCTGCCGGCATGGGGCGCAGCCGCAGCGCGCGCCTCGGGCGGAAGTCGCACTCAGGCAGCTTTGGCGGTGGCGGTGCGTGGGGTGAGGGCGGCCCCGTGAGGGGAGGGTCCATGCATCAGCTGGGCTCAGCGGACGGAGGATCTGCGCAGAATCTAGGCTCTGATGGTGGAGGATCCAGGCGGCAGCTGGGAGGCGTGGGCGGAGGCTCCAGTGTGGACAGAGGATCCAAACAGAAGCTGGGTTCTGTGGATGGAGAATCTACGCGGAAGCTGGGCTCTGCCGGTGGAGCATCGAGGCGCCAGCTGAGCCCTGATGCAGCAGCAGCTCAGGCGGGGGGCGTGAGCATGGCGCGGCGCTGCCGAAGCTCACTCTCTGGCGTTGATGGTGCGCATTTCTTTTTTTCGTCACAGTTGTATTATCGTGATTTTCCCACGGCCATTTTCCTGACATTCCGCATGTGTCTGTTCTTGTACACTTGAAAACGAGATCACTGAAGACATGTTCAAACCTGCCCACTGAGCCTTCAACCTTGCACCCCAAACCCTTATCCGGGAGCATTCGCATGGCGCGACGCGGCCGAAGTTTGCTCTCTGACGGCGATGGTGCTCATTTCTTATTTTCTTTGCAGGAGTCATTATCATGATTTTTCCGAAGCTCTTTGATTGAAATTCCGGCTGTCTGTTTTTTTACAGTCGAAAAGGAACCCCTTTGAGCAGTGATCTACTTTTCAGGGTGTTCAATTAATTATTCCACAGCCGGATTTCGTTTTGACCATGTTGACCCTTGACCTCCCATCGACCCCCCGTCAAACGTAGTACATTTTAACGCTCTTGACAAACTCTTATCTGGCAAGCTCATGAGGATTCCAATCTGCTGCATGGTCTGAGCTGTGCTCAAGGTCAAAGTACACCCGGAACACAGCCAAATGTCTGTGTAGGGCCGAAAGAGAAATCACTGCCTTTAAGGCACTTTCAAATCTCCCCACTGAGCCCTTTCCCCAAATCCCAAACCGTTACCCCTCTCCCCCCCTCTCGCCCCCTCACCCCCCCCTCGCTCCTCTCGCCCCCTCTCCCCCCCTCTCCCCTCTTTCCCCCTACCTCGCCCCTCCCCCCCCCCTCTCCCCCTATTGTTCCCTCTTGCACCTTCTCGCCCTTGCCTCATGATGGAACCTACCCTTCTATGCGCGCCTGCAGGATCTGACGGCGCGGACACACGCGGTGTGCGGTTCGTGGGCAGGCAGGGAGAGGGCGCTCCTCGGTCGTCACGGCACCCTAACCTCAGCGGTGCCAGCGCGGAGGTAAGGCCCAAACCAGCTTCCTCGTAGCTTCTTCCTAGCGTCTTCCTAGCTTATTCCTAGCTCCACCCCGCATCATCGTCGCGGCTGCACAGCCTTGGCAGTGTGTGTGCGGAGCAAGGGGGGAGGAAAGTTCTAAGCAAGCTTCCTCGTAGCTTCTTTCTAGCGTCTTCCTAGCTTCGTGCTAACTCCACCCCTCAGTCGTCGCGGCAGCCCAGCCCGGGCAGAAAATTTGCGAAGAGGTTAGGCGGGGGGGGGGGAAGGCCCAAGCCAGCTTCCTTGTAGCTTCTTCCTAGCTTCTCCCTAGCTTCTCCCGAGCTTCTTCCTAGCTTCTTTGGTGCTTCGTGCTAGCTCCACCCCTCGGTCGTCGCGGCAGCACAGCCTTAGCGGCGTGTGTGCGGAGGTAAGGGCCTTGCCAGCTTCCTCGTAGCTTCGTCCTAGCGTCTTCCTAGCTCCACCTCTGGATTGTCGTGGCAGCAAAGCCTCGGTGGGAATTCGAATGTTAGTGCGGAGTTGAAGAGGGCCAAGCCAGCTTTGTCCTAGCTTCTTACTTGCTCCACCCCTCGGTTGTAGCGGCAGCACAGCCTCAGCAGCATGTGCACGGGGGTACCGTAGAACCTCTTTGCCTTGCCGATTAAATAATTCGAAAAACGTCGCGGCAAGGCCGATTTCTAAAAAACATTGCCTAAAAATAAAAGAAATGTCAAAAGTGACGTCAAAACGGGAAAACATCTCTAAAAAATTCCGCGGCAAGGCACCCAAATTCTTAAAAATTACCCCTTGATAAAAGTGGCGACAAGGCAAAGCGGTACTACGCTAAGGGCCAAGCCAGTATCCTCCTAGCTTCTTTCTACCTTCTTACTAGCTTCGTCCTAGCTTCGTACAAGCCCCACCCATCGGTCGTCGCGGCAGCACAGTGGCGCGTGTTCGGAGGTAAGGCCCTGATTGGCTTCACCTTAGCTTTGTGTTAGCTCCACCCCTCGGCCGTCGCAGCAGCCCAGCCCTGGCGGGACTTCAAGTGAAGTACGGCCCAAGCCAGCTTCTTCCTAGCTTCTTCCTAGCTTCGTCCTAGCTTCTTCCTAGCTCCATACCCGCAGTCGTCAGGGCAGCCCAGTCATGGCGGGACTTTGAGTCAAGTACTGCCCAAGCCAGCTTATGCTAGCTTTGCTCTAGCTCTACCCCTCGGTCGTCGCGGAAGCACAGTGGCGCGTTTTCGGAGGTAAGGCCCAAGCCAGCTCCCTCGCAGCTTCTTCCTAGCGTCTTCCTAGATTCTTCCTAGCTTCGTGCTATCTCCAACCCTCGGTCGTCGCAGCAGCCTAGCCTTGGCGGCTTGTGCACGGAGGTAAGGCCCTGGTTAGCTTCTTCCTAGTTTGTTGCTAGCCTTGTGCTAGCCTCACCCCTCTGTCGTCGCGGCAGCACAGCCTCAGCGGCACGTGCGCGGAGGTAAGGGCCGATCCAGCTTCCTCGTAGCTTCTTCCTATCTTCTCACTAGCTCCGTCCTGGCCTCTTCCTAGCTTCACCGCTCGGTCGTCGCGGAAGCCCAGCCTCGGCAGCACGTGCACAGAGGCAAAGGGGGAGGAAAGGCTCAAGCCAGCTTCCTTGTAGATTCTTCCCAGTGTCTTCCTAACTTCATGCTAGCTCCACCGTGCGGTCATCGTGGCAGCACAGCCTCGGCGGAGCGTTTGCGGTGGCGAGGAGGGAGGTGAGGCCCAATCCAGCTTCCTCGTAGATTCTTCCTAGCGTCTTCCTAGCTTATTCCTAGCTCCACCCCTCGGTCGCCGCGGAAGCCCAGCCTCAGCGGTGTGTGCACGGAGTTAAGGCCCTAGTCAGCTTCCTAGTGGCTTCTTACTAGCTTCTTACTAGCTCCATCCCTCAGTCGTCGCAGCAGCCCAGCCTCGGCGGCGCGTGCACAGAGGCATGGTGGAGGAAAGGCCCAAGCCAGCTTCCTCTTAGCTTCTTCCTAGCTTCTTCCTAGCTTCTTCCTAGCTTCGTGCTAGCTGCATCCCTTGGTTGTCTCAGCGGGACTTCGACTGACGCATAAAGGGACAAACCAGATTCCTCCTAATTCTGCCCTTTGCAGCTCACGTCACTGCCACCCCCTAGCTAGAGGGCCATGCCATGGCGATCGGCCATGCCATGGCGACTTATAAGAAGCATCGAGGCCCCCCCCACCCCCCTCCCCCACCCCCTCCTTTCACACCCGCACCTGCTCCAACAGCACCCGTCAGCACTGAGTGCCCTAGACGGCCCCTCCAGCTAGGAGGGCCTCCTAGAGGGCCATGCCATGGCGGCAGGTGATTCAACCGCCACTTCCAAGAAGCACTGATGCATCCCCCCTTCCCCTCCTCAATCCTGCTGTCTCACCCTCTCACTGCAGCTCCTTCGTACAAAGCACATCTAAGAAGCACTTCGGCCCCCTCTGCCCCTCACCCCTCCCCCTCTTTCACCACGCTGCTTTGCTTCGCTCCCACTGCAGCCGTCAGCGCTGACTGCCCTAGAGGGCCACACAATGGCGATGGGCGCCAAGGAGCCTCGTGGAGCGAGAGGGCTGAGCCGAAGGTGTGGAATGTGCAGAAAGTGTGGAAAGTGTGGAAAGTGCCTAGTGACAGAAGGCGGGAGGGGGTGCGGGAGGGGGGGGGGGCTCAAGAGAACTAGTTTGGAGTCACCAAGACTCACTTTCTCACTCGTGGAGCAACCTCGGGCAATACTTCCTGTATCCCCCCTGCCGTCCCCCCCACACAAAGATAACAACTGTGGGGAGAGGGTACGGTTTTGTTTGCAGCTGTACATGTGGTCACCTTCTCTCCCTCTGTCTTTCTATCTTTCTGGCTCTCTCGGTCTTTCTTTCTTTGTCTTTGTCTCTCTTTCTCTCTCTCTCTCTCTCTCTCTCTCTCTCTCTCTCTCTCTCTCTCTCTCTCTCTCTCTCTCTCTCTCTCTCTCTCTCTCTCTCTCTCTCTCTCTCTCTCTCTCTTGCACTGTCTGGCACTGTCTCTCTCTCTCCCTCTGAACCTGTGTCTCTCTCTCTTACACACATGCAGGAACAGCGTTGCTGCATCTGCTCTGAGCCGCATCGGCAGCATGGTCACGCAGGCACAGCTGGCGATGGTGGTGGAGATCGGTGCAGAGGGGGGCGGTGCAATGGGTGATGAGCAGCAGGATGTGGGAGGGCAGCAGGGGCAGCAGGAGGGGCAGCTGTCGCTACCGCCGCTGGCTGAGACAGACGCGCCGCTGCTGCAGCTGCTACGGGAGGGGGCGCAGCAGCAGCAGCAGCAGCAGCAGCAGGGACAGCAGGACCAGCAGCAGCAGGACAAGCAGGACCAGCATGACCAGCAGCAGCAGGCACCCCCCCTCGCACGTGCACCCAGCACTGACCTCAGCCAGCTGAACGCGCTGCTGGTGCCGAAGCTCGAGCTGCTTGTGTTGGCGCAGGAGCGCAGCGGCAGCTCCTCACGGCCAGAACCTCTGGACCTGGATGCTGCCCCCTTGTGTGATGAGGTCTCAGGTGGGGAGCAGAGGCGGCGCTTTATGTTTTCCATTTTTATATATTTTAGGTATCACCAGCCTGGGCTCGGCGGCTGTGATTTCCAGGCAATGTACGGAATTCAGTACGGAATTCGAGTCAAGAGGCTCGCTGGAAAGCAGCGGCGGCTCGTCGCGGCCACACCCTCTGGACCTGGATGCCGCCCCCTCGTGAGACGAGGTCTCAGGTGGGGAGCAGAGGCGGCGCCTTATGTTTTCCATTTTAATAAAATTAGTTTTTTCTACCTCGGCTACATTGTGCCTCGCCCAGCAGCAGCCTGAACCTTGAATATTCATAAGGCTGCTTCCCCACCCACCCCAACCTGTTCTCACCCCGTCCCACACCTAGGAACTGCCTCGCCAAGCAGTCTGCACCCGTGGCCGTCCGGAAAGGGCGCGTTTTCCGCTTCAAGGGAGCGGCCAACGCGGTCAAGTTCCTGAACCATCTCCAATACTGAGTTCTCCCCCCCCCCCCCTCCCCCTACATTGTGCCTCGCCCGGCAGCAGCCTGAACCTTGAATATTTCCAAGGCTGCTACCCTCCCCCCCCCCACACACACCCGTTCTCACCCCGTCCCATCCCCGGGGGCCGCCTCGACAAACAGCCTGCACACGAGCTCGTCTGGAAAGGGCGCGTTTGCTCGATTCAAGGGTGCGGCCAACGCAGTCAAGTTCCTGAACCATCCCCAATCATGAGCCCCCCCTTTCCCTCCCCCTTACATGCATCATCCAACAGCAGCCTGGATATTTGTCTCTTATGCCGCTACTGCCCCCCCCCCCACACCCACCTTCCCCTACCCCCAGAGTCCGCCTCGTCAAGCAGCCTGCACCCGAGCCCGTCTGGAAAGGGCGCGTGTGCCCGATTCAAGGGTGCGGCAAACGCAGTCAAGTTCCTGAACGTCGTCAAGTTTGCGCATTGCGATGAAGTCGACGCTATGGCGCCGCTGCGGCGGAGGGGACCGACACAGGCAGATGATGCGATACGGACGGTGCGTTGACATTGACCATGGATACTGATTGTGTGTGACTGTTTGGCGGTGAGGGGGACAGCAGGTGTGGTGGTTGTGGGAGCACACACCGAGATGACAGCAAGAACAGAGAGGGAGACAAGAGAGAGAGAGAGAGAGAGAGAGAGAGAGAGAGAGAGAGAGAGAGAGAGAGAGGGAGAGGGAGAGACACACACACACACAAATGCGCACGCACTAGCACACACACACGCACACGCACATACACTCACACACACACACACACACACACACACACAAACACACACAAACACGAACGCACACACGCACACAAACCACCCACACGCATGCACGCATACACGCACACACGCACGCAGGCTGCACGCCTCTCTGGTGATGTGAACGAGATTGAAGAAAATGACCACCGTATGGTGGAGGTGTGGTGCGAGATGCTCGATGCGGAGGCGCAGCTGCGCAGCCAGGTGTGTGTGTGTGTGTGTGTGTGTGTGTGCGTGCGTGTCTGGGGGGGTGGGGTTGGGGGGTCGAATTTTAGGGGTTACTCCAAACCCGAATCCTTTGACTGGGTAGCCTAAAAAAGTCTAACCATAAACGCTAAAACCATAGACCCCCAAAGCCCCCAAACCCTCAAACCCTTAATCCTTTTCAAAAACTTCTACCCTTGACTGCCCACAACTAAGTATCGCGCCCTCTGCGATGCTCAGGGGGCGGACGGCGGGCCCGTTTCGCCGGAGCGCCAACCGCCGTGGATGCCTGGAGCGCACAGGGTAAGGCTGCGTGTTGGACACGGGGGGCACTGGTCCTGTTGCCGCTGCCGCTGCCGCTGCCGCTGCCGCACACATTGGCTGTCACCATGGCATGCTGGCAGCCCATCTGACCTCCCTCCCTCTCTTCTCCCCACAATGCCTCAACCTCATCTGTCGCACTCACTCAGGCTGCTAAGGAAATCCTGCTTGGTTTCATGCACGGAGAGGGCGTGCTCGGAGAGCGGTGTCTGGTGCCCCCAAGCGTCACTGCCGCCGCCGCCGCCACCGCCGCAGCAGCAGGCAAGTCAACGCCAATTAGTATTCGGCGCGATCCGCACCTCACACTGCAATGCCGCCGCCGCCGCCGCTGCTGCAGGTGAGTCAACGCCTGTGATTTCATTTTGGGCATTGGGAGCCGGATTCGGAATTGGAGGCCTGCATGGCCTATAGATTTGGGTTTGGAGGCGGATTTTCAGTCAAATGGCTCCAGAAAATTCATAACAAATCATGGGAAAGAAATCACTTCACATGTCATCAGGGCTCCAATTAGGGCTCGCGTTGATCTGCACCTTGCACTGTTATGCCGCCACCATCATAGCTCCGTTAGGCAAGTGGTTTGGGGTTTACTAGGGTGTAGGGTGTAGATTTACATAATGGGTCGCAATAGTTACAATTTGCGGTTACAGTGTGTGGGGTTCATCCCTCAATCCCTGGGAGGTTTGGAACCCCTAGGTTCCAAAAACCAAGGTCAACCCCTCCCCCTCTGGCCAACCAACTTCAATTTCAATCGCGGCGTATCATCTCCCCATGGGCCGATTAATTCCATGGGGCGATAGTTGGGTGTAGGCAGGCCTAGAGGACGTCAGATCAGCTCCTCAATGGGGTGACGGACGAACGCAGGCGGGCCTGGGATAGGGGGCGGCGGCGGATCATCTCCATAAGCCTGCGAACTCGATGGGGCGATGATGAACGTAAGCAGGGGCGCAGGGTTGGGGCGGTTAATCATCTCCATTGGCCTCTGAACTCCATGTGGCGATGATGTAGGTAGGCAGGGGGCGGAGGCAGGAGGCGAGGGGAAGAGGCTGGGGCGTGGGGGGTGGTGTGGCGGATCATCTCCATGGGCGATGATGTAGGTAGGCAGGGAATGGAGGCAGGGGCGGGGGGAGGAAAGGCTGGGTGGGGGGAGGGGGGGGGGAGGGAGGGCCAGCATGGGGTCGGCGCGCGTGAGGGCGCATGGGCGGGAGGCGCATGGGGCGGGGGTGCATGGGCCTGCATGGCGCGCACATGGGACGGCGAGCTCCATGTGGGGGTGGAGCGTGGGTGGGTGGTCGACTGTGGGTGGGTGACGGTGGGGGAGAGTTGGACTGTGTAGTTTGGAGCGTGTCAGGGGGAGTGAAGGGTGCTGAAGGGGGGATCATGGCAATGTGAGGTTCTCTGTGGTGCATGGTGTCGTGGCGCCGCAGTGGGTCGCGGCCGAGGATCTGCTCGGCGTCAGGCGGTGGCGGGGCGGTCTGGGATGCGGTCTATAGTCTGCCGAGGAGCTGTTCGGCACTGGCGAGGGCATGGAGACGGACTCTGCGGATAGGATAAGGATTGGACTTGGCGACGAGGTTGCTCGGCTCGCTGAGACAGCCCCCTTCGGGCGATGCCGATGGTGGATAGTCCATGGTGGGCCGCAGTACATAGGCGGCAGTCGACGCGGGGGGCGGGGCGATGAGGGGGGTGGGCAACGGCGACTCACATGGGCCGACCGCCGCGACTCGCCCAGGGAGGGACTCGCCCAGGGAGGGACTCGCCCAGAGAGGGACACGCACACACGCACACACACACACACACACACACACACACACACACACACACACACACACGCACCACACACACACACACACACACACACACACACACACACACACACACACACACACACACACACACACACACACACACACACACACACACACACATGCCCCCCCCCACACACACGCAGGCAACGACCAGGTACCAGAGCTTGGGGCGGAGGCGGTGGCAGAGTGGGCGGGGGCTGCACGCGCGACGGCTGTGCTCGCTGCATCGCCGATGACGGTCCTGGTTCTCAGGCGGGACGCGTTTGTGAAGGTGGGGACATCCTACCTGACGCCTTCCACCGACGCAGACAGAGCCGCCTGGATTACACGAGACGCAATGGGAGGGTGCAGGGTGCGAGGGAATGTCTGTGCGGGGATCAGAAACACCCCAATATCTGGTCAGCTTTTTGGTGTGGATGACCCGCGCCCTCCCCCCCCCCCCCTTGGGGGAGCAGCCTGCCTGACGCCTTCCATCCCTGTTTTTACGCGACGCTGAACGTTTGCACCCTCAACCTGTCTCGTGCACCGACCACGCTCTGTTTCGTAGTCCCCCCCCCCCCAATCTTGTATTCAAATATTCGTGTTGCGGAACGCACTGGCCTGTGTGTGCCCCTCTCCCTTCAGGAAGCCACTTTCGATTCGAGTTTCTAGCCGTTTCTTGCGCCATCCAAACATTTTCTGCACCCCCTCTCCATAAATCAATCGCCGGCACTTGCTGTGTGCAACGGCACGCCACCCTACACAGCCACCCACTTTTTGGACTGTGCGTGGAAGCCGCCCCGAAGGTTTTATGCCCCCCCCCACCCCACCCACCCCCCCTTAGCTAAATCAATCGCGGGCACTTGCTGCGTGCGACGGCACGCCGCCCCACACAGCCACCCACCTTCTTGTGCCCCTCGGGACACCACTTTCGATCGTGTTTCCGTGCAAGTCTCTTGCACAATCAGAAAATCTCCGGGCACCATCAGCAAAACCCCACACGTTTTGATTCCTTGTGCCATCAGGAAATTTTTGGCCCCCCCTCTCCCTGAATCAATTTCAGTCACTCGCTGCGTGCGACGGCATGCCGCCCAGAGATTCGTGTTGCAAGACACACAAGCCTGTGTGCCCCCCCCCCCAGTAGGGTTGCCCAAGGTCAAAAAAGTAGCACGGTTTCCGCTGGTCCCCCTAGCAATGTTTTAGGCCTAGATTATACTCGAGCAGCGCCCCTGGTTTGGGGTCTTGGGGTGGCGTGTGCGCGGAGAAATTGGGTTCGGCGGTGTGGGGAGGCCTTGAGGAGAGTTGCCCAAAATGTTGGGGGCATCAAAAATGTGGAAACCAGCCTGGCGGCGTGCACTCTGCACTGTGCGCCTGTCCTCTTGAAAACTTCGTTTAAAGGTCTACGCACGCGCGTCCATGCCCTCAGATGGGGCGCAGACAGGGATTGCCGGCCTATAGGGCCGTATTTGACACATTGCGAGTTACGGCCATAGCGACCAGCCGCGTCGCCCCACGCGCCCCACCGACCATGCGGCGTGGATACAGAGCTTATATCAGGCGTGGTCGCCGCGTGTGGACGCAGGAGCTGATCACCTGGCGTGGGCATGTGCTGTTGCATGCATCTGACACCTGATGCACCGGAAAGGCAAAATGGGCCAGTGTGCATCCTTGTGCAGAACAATGGCTTTGGCCATGGATGGCCCATGCATGCATACACCAGCAGGCCCGGCGGCGTTCAGCGTCTTTTAGCGTCCTGCCATGTTTCCCCATGCGCCATGCACCCATGCGCCATGCGCCATGCCCTCAGGCATTTGCCTGCTGCCTGTGCCCGGGGCGACCCAGGCGCTGGCCCATGGTTCCAATGCATCTACCAAAACACAGGGAGCCAGCCATGCCGTCCCAGCGGCCAAGGCAGAGCCCCGCACGCACCAAATATGTTCATTGATATATACTTGGTCAACATTCTCGGTTTCACGTGATGCGGGAGCCTGTGGCGCGTTTCCGCAGCTTTGCAATGCCGAAAACGCCCTCTTTTCACCATTTTCCGGCCTTAGCGTGGCCTCGACGCCCCGCAGCGCCCACTCAGCCCTGTTCCTGGATGTATGTTATACTTGTTACCCGCGTGTGACGCTCAGCCATCCGTCGTCGTCGTCGTTTGCATTACACAACGGGGGCGCCTAGACCCTGAGTAAAAACACAAGACCCAAAACTCAGCCAGCCAGGCGATCACACACAGCCCCCCAGCACAGTCCCCCGTCGTGACGAACCGCAAAGGCTACGCACGGTTCTGAGAGCCAGGTGCGGGAATGCGAGTCCATGTCCACACTCGACAATCACTGAGGCGGCACGCCCCTAACTTGTTCCCACCTCAACTCCTCCGCCACCCCCGGGGCCCCACACGGCCCGGGGTGCCTCAGCACCATCCCTCTCCCTCCCCCTGACAAAAGTGGCATTGCCCCCCGCTGGAGGGTTGCATCGCGTAAGCGGATCCTGCAAAGAGGCAAAACCAGAGCCAGAAAAAGTCAGGGACCCTCAAGCCAAAACACCCCGCAAGGAAACCCCGGGGAGTACACACATATAGTTAGGCTCCCCCCCACACAAAAGCACTGGACATGGTTGGATACTCGCATAGCCCGCGAATGTTGACAAGCCACATACGGCTTGGAAAGTCAGAAACAGGCCAGCAGCGAAAGCTGGGGCCTCAATAGGCAATCAGGGTTTCAGCTCGCAGGTGCGGGCACAGGCAGGCCGTCAACAAACAGGCGGGCCCGGCGGAACTGGGCCTTCTGCCCAGCCGCGCGGGCCGCCTCGTACGCCAGCCACAGCGCCTTTTGCTGCGCCCGCTCGCAGTCACTTAGCGCCTCGAAGATGGAGGAGCCCAAGCCCTTCCGCGCATGGCACGTCGCTGGGCAAAAGTTTGGACAGACGCACTGCCACACTCGCCCCCCCCCCCACGCGTCGCCCTCACGGCGCTTCCCGACCCCTCCCTCGCGCCCAGGACCCTTTAACACACCCCGCAGCGATCCATCTGGGTTTTGGGCCACTTGGGGCGGGTGAATTTTGACCTTGGGCAACCCTACCCAGGAAACAACTTTCAATCGGGGTTTCGCGCCAATTTCCTGCGCCAACAGAAAAAGTCCGGGCACCATCAAGAAAACACCACAGATTGTGATTTCTTGCACCCCCAGAAAATCTCCGCCCCCCCCCCTGTCACTAAATCAATCGCAGGCACTTACTGCGTGCGACGGCGCACCGCCCTTCACAGCCACCCACCTTCTGGGCTGTGCGTGGTAGCTGCCCCGAAGGTTTCCCGCCCCTTCCCCCCCCCTCCCTCCCTAAATCAATTTCAGGCACTCGCTGCGTGCCCCCTCAGGACGCCACCATCAAAGAATGTCCAGGCACCATTGTGCAAAAAACACAGATTGTGATTTCTCCCCCCCCCCTCAGAAAATGTCTGCCCCCCCCCCCCCCCTCCTACATCAATCGCAGGCACTCGCTGCGTGCGACGGCATGCCGCCCTACACAGCCAGCCACCTTTTGGACTGTGCGTGGAAGCCGCCCCGAAGGCGCTCGGCGCCCGAGGTAGCAAAGCTGGTGTACTACCTCGCTGGCCTGCCCAATTTCAGGTGTGTGGGCATGTGTGTGGCTTGTGTGTTTGCGTGTGCTGTGTGTACACTGGTGCATGCGGTGTGCTCTCTCTCACCTCCCCTCTCTTTCTCTCTCTCTCTGCCTCTCTCTCCCTCTCTCTCTCTCTCTCATTATCTCTTTTCTCTCTTGCTCCTTGTCTCTCATTCGCTCTTTCCTCTCTCCTACTCTTCCCCCCTTTCCCTCTCTTTTTCTCCCCTCTCTCCTTCTCTCCCCCCCCTCCCTCTCTCTCTCCCTCTCCCCCCTCTCTCTGTCTCTCTCTTTCTCTCTTTCAACCCCCCTCTTCACCCTCCCCACACAACAGGGACAACACCCTGTCCATGCACATGGCACTCGCCCGTGTGGTCGAGCCCGAAAACCTCTCCCCCCCCTCTCTCTCTCTCTCTCTCTCTCTCTCTCTCTCTCTCTCTCTCTCTCTCTCTTTCTCTCTCTCTCTCTCGATCTTGCTATCTCTCATTCTCTCTTTCCTCTCGCAATCTTTCTCATTCTTCCTCTCTCTTCCCCCCCTCCTCTCTCTCTCTCCCTCTCCCCCTCCCTCTCCCTCTCCCCCCCCCCTACCCTCACCCCTCCACACACAACAGGGACGCCCCCCTGTCCATGCACATGGCGCTCGCCCGTGTGGTCGAACCTGAGAACCTCGATGCGGGAGCAGTGCTGCTCGAGCCGCATGTGCTGGTCAACCACATGTACCTGGTTGTGGAGGGCTCGGTCGGTGTGTTCCAGCCCGACCGGAGCTCTGCGCCCCCCGGGGCAGACTCTGCCTCAGGATCATGGCAAATGGGAAAGACGCAGGTTGCGGGGGCGCTCGATGGCGTGAGTGCTGCGCTGCGGGCGAGGCACGCTCAGGCGCGGAACGCAAGGTGCGGGTTTCGGGCTCGGGCTAAATGTGTGGCTTTTTGCGTTTCTTAAGGTTGTATGCCCCCCCCCCCCCCCGTCTGTGCTGCCATACGCTATCCCACCAAGAATCTCAATCAGAACTGCTGAAACCAACTGAAAACGACCAAATCACAGAGGCAACTCCGCGGGGCCGTCCCACTCCAAGGCGGGGGCTCTGTCCTCGCCGCACGTCCCCGCGTCTGCACTGGCTTCCTACCATGGCTCAGGTACCCCAACCGCGCGTGTGTCCACGAGGGGCACCGCACGCACACAGACGGTGTCGTTCAGCGGCCGTCGCAGCGCATCGCCGAGCATGGGGCGGACAGCTGGGCCGCGGAGGTGAGGGTGCAATCGATCATTGTGGGTGTTACTGTCTAGGAGCCTCCTATATAAACTGTCTACACTAACTACATAGGAGTCTCCTATTGTATGCTATGTACACATTTAACCGTGTCAGAGTCTCCTATGTAGACAGTCACCTATGAGAAGCCCCTAGTGATGTACATGGCCTGTGCCGACCAGCCCTTCAGCCCGCCGTGCTTGTCTGAAGCGACTCACACACACACACACACACACACACACACACACACACACACACACACACAATCCCATCTCACCCACCCCAACACACGCAGCCCCGGCAGTCGTTCTCGCCTTGCAAGCACCGCCGGCCAGCCTCCCAGCTCGTACCACTCCCAGCCCCCCAGCCCTTTTCGCATGTCCGGGCACGGCCGCTCGCCATTGGCCAACCGCCCGATGTCCCCATCTCGCATGGCCATCGGAAGCAGCAGTGACGGCCGGGGCGTGTCGCTGTCCCCGCCCCGCATGGCTACCGGCGACGGACGCAGAATGTCGCACTCCCCGCCCCGCATGGCTACCGGCGACGGACACGGAATGTCGCACTCCCTGTCCCGAATGGCCGCCAGCAGCGGCGATGGACACGGCGTGTCACATTCCCCGTCGCGCATGGCCGCCAGATTCAGCGGCGATGGGGACGGCGTGTCGCACTCCCTATCGCGCATGGCTGCTGGAAGCAGCGGTGATGACCGGGGCGTGTCCTTTGTGCCACCACCGCCCCCGCTGCTGCACCTCCCCTTGTCACGCCCCGGGCTGCGGAGAAACCTGAGCAAGGTTTGTGTGCGAGGGGGGAGTTGTGTGTGGAGGGGCGCGTGTGTGCGTGCGTGCGTGCATGCGTGCGTATGTGTGTGCGTGCGTGCGTGCGTGCTTGCGTGCGTGCGTGCGTTAGTGCGTGCATGCGTGCATGCCTGCATGCGTGCGTGCGTTCTTTCGTGTGTGCGTGCTTGCGTGTCGCTTGCTATGTCCCGTGCCCAGCATGCCAGTGATTTCCTTTTCGACTCTACACATCCATTTGGCTGTATTCCGGCTGAATTTTGACCTTAAACTCAACCCAACCCATCCAGTGGATTGCAAGTCTGACAGGCCCGCCAGACAGAGCTCCACTAGAGATTTCAAGTGACCTATATATGAGGACAAGCGGTGAACTGGAGGTCAACGGTCAACGCGGTCAAAGCAAAATCTGGCTGAGGAAGAATTAATTTAAAATCATGAAAATAAATCACTGAAGCACAATGGTCAACAAGATTGTTGCTGACTGTACCAGCCAGTTGATTTATTTTGGGCTCCTGGGAGCCATTGGGAGCTATTTTGCTCCTGATGAGCCCATGAGATGCAGCTCAACCAACCAAGTTGCTTGATGTGCTGACGATCCCATCGGATAGAGCGCGTCAAGAGCTTGCACATGACCTTTATTTGACGGTCAATGGTCAACGCCAAGTCAGCAGTCAAGGCGGTCAACGGGGCGTTGGTCCGCACGCCGGCTCCCAGAAATTAACTAAAACAACTGAAAACACAATCACTGGTACCAGGCGGCCCGCGCATCGGACGGTGGCTCCGGCGGCAGCAGCGCAACGCAGGGGCGCTTGGAGCGCTCGGTCACGCGAGGGCCGCGCCCGCGGGCGCTCTCGTCAACGCAGGCGAGTTGGCTGCGAGCATGCACACACGCACATGTGCACACATGCACACAAACACACGCACACACAAGCATGTGCACGCTCACACAGACGCATGCACACACATGCACACACTTTGGACTGCTCCCGCGGGCCCTTTTCAATGCAGGCAAGTTGGCAGCGAGCATGCAATTTCGAAAATGCGCATATGCATATGCTCACACACATACGCGTCCGACGAACTTTGAAATGAGCATGCACACACATACTCATGCACACACACACACACACACGCTCACACACACACACACACACACACGCGCCATCACAGACGATGGGCAGCAGCGGCAGGTGGGGCGCACCAACAGCCGAGTGCGTAAACAACGCGCTGATGCTAGCGAACATGCTGACTGGCAGGGACCTGATGAGCGAGATCGAGGTAAGGGCTGGCCAGAGCTGGGATTAATTCAAACTCTGAGTTGCAGTTCCTTGACACCATCACACACTCACACACACACACACACACACACACACACACACACACACACACACTCACAGAGAGAGAGAGAGAGAGAGACAGAGAGATCGCACCACAAGGCATCCTTGTTTACATATTTTTCCTGTGCTGCAGCACACACCCTGGCAACAGTTTCACAAGTAAAGCAAGCCGCATACATTTCAAGTTCACGTGTGGGTGACTGGTCGTTGCTCGTACGAGAGGATATATCTTTGGGCTTGGTAACACACAGACACATCCACACACCACACAAACACACACACACACACACACGCACACGCGCGCACCCAAACGCACACAGGGTGCAACAGTCGTGCTCGATGACGCTGTCGGTGACATGGTGCAACACGTGTCACCAGGGCGGGCTCTCGGCGAGCTTGAATTGCTGGCTGGGCTGCAGGGCCAGTCAGCCTGGTGCACGACCGTGAGCGTGGCGCTGCAGAAGACTGCGGTTCTGCGCGTGAGCGACGAGGCCTACCGATCCATCCTGCACGCGTACCGCTCAAAGCACCTGCATGAGCAGGTATGGTTTTGGGTTTAGGGTTTAGGGTTTTAGGTTTTTTCGTTTTGGGGGGTTTAGGTTAAGGGGTGAGGGGTTAATGGTTCGGGGTAAGGGGTTTGGAGTTTGGTGTTTGGTGTTTGGGGTTTAGGGTTGATGGTTTTAGTGTTTTAGGGTTGATGGTTTAGGCCTTGCAACGAGCTTCCCACCATCTCATGATCACTACCTCATCACCATCTTTCCATGACCTATCTGCCACCTTCCGTCCACCTTCCCACCACCTTCCCACCAACATCTCACCGCCTTCCCACCTCCTATCCACCACCTCCCCGCCACCTTTCGGCCACCTTTCGGCCACCTTCCCACCAGCCTCGGCTTAGCTTCCACCCATCTGCACATGCAGGTCGCGTTCTTCAAGGCCATGTCTGTGTGCAGCAGGATGCGCACAAGCGAGGTCATGGCAATGTCGTCGGCGGTGGCGTGGGTCAAGGTGGTGCGTGGTACAATGCTGCAGGTGGGTGCGCTTGCTTGGTTGGAATCCAATTGAGTGTAATGTAGTGGCCGTGGCACTGTCATCTTGCAGTGGCGTCGGTCAAGGTGGCGCGCGGGAAGATGCTGCAGGTGGGCGCGCTTGTTTTGTTACAATCCTATTGAGTGTGACTTAATTTAATTGAATTTAATTGAATCGAATTTAGTTGAATTGAATTGAATTAAAATGAATCGAGTTCAATTGAGCGAGGTCATGGCGATGTCGTCGGCGGTGTCGTCGGCATGGGTCAAGTTGGCGCACGGCACGATGCTGCAGGTGGGCGCGCTTGTTTGGTTTGAATTGATCCAATTGAGTTCCACTAAATTTGATTTAGTTATATTTAAATTGATTTCATTCAATTTGATTTGATTGCGTTCAATTGAGCAGCCATGGCGCTGTCATCTTGCTGTGGCGTGGCGCGTGGTACGATGCAGGTGGGCGTGCTTACTTGGTGTGAATTGACTCCAATTTCTTAACTGAAGTTAATTGAATTGAATTGAATTGAATTACCTTGAGTTGAGTTGAGTTGAGTTGAGTTCAATTGAGAGGCCATGGCGCTGCCATGTTGCAGTGGCGTGGCGCACGGTATGATGCTGCAGGTGGGCACGCTTGCTGGGTTTGAATTGCATCTTATTGAGTGTAACTTGATTGTTTTTTTGAATTGATTTGAATTGATTTGATTTGCATTGAATTCAATTGCGTTAAATTAAGCAAGGTCATGACAATGTCGTCGGCGGTGGCGTGAGTGAAGATGGCGCGTGGTACGATGCTGCGGGTGGGCGCTTTCTTAGTTTGGATTTAGTCCAATTAAGTGAAACTTAATTTAATTGTTTTCAATTGAATTGATTTGATTTGATTTGATTTGAATTGATTTGATCTTAATTGGGTTCAATTTATTGGCCATGGCGCTGTCATCTTGCAGTGGCATGGTTGCATTGAATTGAACTGAACAGAGTTGGTTCGAATCAAATAAAACTTGGTAAATGACAAATAGTCGTCTTACCAGAGCAGATTCCTCCTCCTAGAGCAACCTTCCTATTTTCCCTTTCCACACTTGACTAAAAATCACGGGGGGGGGGGGGGGGGGGGAGAAAATACTGGGACAAATTATACAAATAATCCCCCCTCCCATCTTACAAAATACGCCTTGCATTGCTACAAACCCTTATCCAACAGCAATTAATGTTCAAAAGCATCCTTACCCAAAACTCAAACCCCAAACCCAAACCCCAAACCTAACTTAACCCGCAGGAGGCAGGGCAGCCGCTCCAGGGCGCCTGCTTCATTCGGAGCGGACAGGTGGCGGTGCTTTCCACACTAAACTACAAACCACGGGGGGGGAAGGGGGGGGCAGAACATAAAATACTGGAAGACATGATACAAATAAATTGGACCCCCCTACCCCCCCTTCCCCCCTTGATTTCACAAAATACGCATGTATTGCTTCGAACCCTAATCCAACAGCAATTGTTGTTCAACAGCATCCTGACCCCAAACCTAAACCCTACAACAACCCCAAATTCAACTACTCACAACTACCCAAAACCTTAACCCTAAACATAACGAATCTCAAAACCGAACTGCAACCGCAGGAGGCAGGGCAGCCGCTCCAGGGCCTGTACTTCATCCGAAGCGGGCAGGTGGCGGTGCTTCAGCCGACGGCCGCGCCACACGCGGCGGGCGTGCTGAGCACAGTCACGCGTCAGGTGTGTGTGTTTTAACAGTATTTACATGTACGTGCCCGGAGGACCTCGGGGCGTGAGTTAAGGCCTAGACTATACGTAAGGGAGCTCTACTAGTAGAGCCTGCAAGGCCACGCAGTGCGACAGCCTACCAGGCGCGCACAAATGCATGCATTTGCACGCATGCACGCACAAACATGCAAAACACACAGAATTCACACTCACACACGCGGCGAGCGCGCTGAGCATTGTCACACGACAGGTCAGTGATTTCCTTTTCAGGATTTTTAATTAATTATCCCACAGCCGGATTCTGCTTTGACCACGTTGACCTCCCACTGGCCGTTTGTCATCATACATCAGTCATTTGAAGCTCTTGACGAGCTCTGTCTGGCAGGCTTGCCAACCTTTTACTCCACCAAATGGATCAATATGTGTTCAAGGTCAAAGTACAGCCCGAATACAGCCAAATGGCTGCGGACAGCCGAAGAGGAAATCAATGCGGCAGGTGTGTGCACAAATGTACGCACAGAATTCACACACACACACACACACACACACACACACACACACACACACACGCAAGGCGACCCACTGTCACCGCTGCTGTTTGGGCTTTTTATTGACGCATTGGAGGGAGTACTAGACGCAGAGCTCCCGGGTGATGGGGTGGAGATGGCGGGGCGGTTACTACGACTGCTGCTGTACGCTGATGACTTGACGCTGCTGGCAGAGACGCCCGGAGCGCTTCAATGCATGCTAGATACCTTGCACGCCTTTTGCGGCACGCGCGCACTAACAGTAAACGTTAAGAAGTCAGAAGGGGTGGTGTTCAATGACCAGTTCTGCCCAGTTGGGGCGGCAGGGGGGAGGGTAACGCTGAAGTTTGCAGGAGCAGATCTACCCATGACACACGAGTTCCCATATCTGGGCATGCTCTTTCACCACCGGCGGGCAATGGGGGGGGACGTGGGCACCCGACGCTCTAGGGGCCAGCGCACCAGATACGCGCTAACTCGCAGATGCTACATGATACGCCTTAACAATATTGGCATTAAGGCCCACCTGTTCGACACGCAAGTACGGCCTGTGCTAAATTACGGGTGTGAGGTGTGGGG
>VFSX01000644.1:0-27500 GCA_016618255.1 Chlamydomonas sp. UWO 241 | reverse complement strand
TAGCGGCACCTACACGGCGTCCTCGCGGAAAAAGTACAAGTACTCTGGTTGGCGGCCCGCAGCTGCGGCGAGGCCTGAGCCGCACGACGGTCTTGCCTTTGGCCAAGGCGGCCCGGTCAGCCGCCACATGACCAGCTCCACGTCTGCCCTGGCGTTGGCCTCGTCATTTGTGCCAAGCATCAAGGTGCACAGGTGCACAGGGCACCAGGCATCTCCCCGCCTGCTGCCAAGCTCACCTGCTGCGCAAGACCCGTTGGTCCCGAGCCCACGCAGCTCGGTCGCGGCGCTCTTTGTGCCTCGATCAGAGGCATATATGAGGACCGCGCATGCCGGCTGCCCGGTAAAATCGCCTCCGGGACCAAACCCGGCGGGCTCGCTGGTCACCGGCATGCACTACAGCGGAGCTGATGTCACCTCGTACAAGTGGCGCGAGCTCCATTCGGAGGTGCCGCAGCAGGCTGCATTCATGAACCGCGTGGACATCTTGAAAGTGGCCTACTACAACATGACGTGATGCATGTTTTCATGTGCGCAGTGATGCAATTACTGTAGCCACGCTTAGTCTTTGCAAATAAATTCGAGACGCCCCAGAAAGGCTCTGTAAACGTGAAATTCTGTAAAAATACGCGCAGCCAAGGTCAAACAAAGTCTCCTTCGGGCTTCGAACACGTCAGGACGCTCTACAAAGGCCCGCCAAAGGCAGTGCTAAGACCAAATAAAGTCGAAAACGCCCCGCAAAGGCCTTAAATTCCTTACAAAAAGACCTTGTAGTGGACCCTCGCAGAGACTCGGCGTGGCTGCAGTATTTTTTGATCAGGCCTGGGCCTTTTGGTGTTGTGCATGGGTGGGGACGGGGGGGGTATTGTTTTGCCAAAACAAAAGTTGTTCCGAATACAGTCACGACTAGGAATAGAAAAAGGACCGTACAAATCAAGCTCGATAATTGTCGAGTTTCCTGACTTCCAATCCCACGTGGCCGTGTCCTTCGTCTTTCTTATCCTCAAGTCCCGTTCCCCCAATCCAAATTCCTTTAGTCTTGTCGCCTCTGGTGCTCTAGATGGATTGGCTTGCGTGTCCCTGTGTTTTCAGGGGCCGCCACGGCTCCGGCCGTGCCTTCGGGAGTCTCCGTTCCAACACCAGGGTCTCTTGTTTCCTCTTTGTTTCGTGTGTTGCTGTAGCTTAGGTGTCGGCATGGCTGCGTTGCTTGAGTGTAACGTTGGCCTCTGAAAAAAAAAAAAAAAAAAGTCCCTCGGCAAGCTTTTGCGGCTTGTCGCTTTGGAAGTCGGCGTGTGGCCCGCAAATTTCCACTCCGAGCCTTGCTTTCGCCAAACGGAAGCACAGCGTTAGTCGAATATTGGAGCAGCGCTGTTTTGCGATTTTTTTTTTCAGAGGCCAACGTTACACTCTTTGTTCCTGTGTTGCTGTCGCTTAGGTGTCGGCATGGCTGCGTTGCTTGAGTGTAGCGTTGGCCTCTGAAAAAAAACAAAAAAACTCAAGCAACGCAGCCATGCCGACACCTAGGCGACAGCTACACAGTAAACAAAGAGGAAACAAGAGACCCTGGTGATGGAACGGAGGCTCCCATTTTTTTTTTTTTAAAGGTATTACATCAAAGCAACACCTTATGCCGACGCCTAGGCTACAGCAACACGGGGACCAAAGAACAGGGAAACTGGTATTGGTATTTTTGGTAAACCGGAAACCAGAAACCGGTGAGGGACCCAGGAATCGAACCGGATCCCCCCCCGGCGGAAGCTGAAAAGGACTCGAGGGGAGAGGGAGACGTAGAAGCAAAGGATGACAAAATAATACCTGTGCGGAGGGGGAGGGTGGAGGGGGGGCAAGTTTTTTTTTTTTTTTTTTTAAGGTATTACATCAAAGCAATACACTATGCCGACGCCTAGGCTACAGCAACACGGGGACCAAGGAACAAGGAAACTGGTATTGGTATTTTTGGTAAACCGGAAACCAGAAACCGGTGAGGGACCCAGGAATCGAACCTGGGACCTCTAGGATTGCAGATAACATCGTTAACCACTAGCCCAAAGGTAGAACCATCCCCCCCCGAGAAAAGGAGGGAGAGGGAGGGAAGGGAAGGGGAACAAGCAGGGAGTGGGCAGGCAGGGAGAGGGAAGGGGGGAATGGCAGACAAGAAGGGATGGTGGTGCAGGCAGGGCGGGAAGGGGCAGGCAGGGATGGGGGGGAGAGAGAAAGACAGGGTGATGCGGGGGGCCAATAAAAACAGCGAAGGGAGTGAGAAACAAGCAGGATGAGCGGGGAGCACGGGGGAGAGAAGAGGGCAGGGAAAGCAGGGAGGCGTGGGAGAGTGGGAAGGAGCGTGGGGGGTTTGTGGGAGGTGAAGACCAGGGAGCGTGGGACGAGCAAACAGAGCAGAGAGAGGGGGAGAGGGATCAGAGCGGGGAGAGGAGAGAGGGAGGAGGGGGTAGGGATAGGAAGAGTGGAAGAACCGGGAGGCGGGCGTGGTGGCTGAGAAGAGAGCGAGAGGCAGAGGAGAAGAACAGGGAGAGGGAGGAAGAGGGAAGGGGGCGGAGCTGGAAGGCAGATGGGGAGGCAGGTGCACAGGGAATGGGGAGGACTGGCGGAGGGAATCCTCCGCCAGCCCCCCCCCCCCTGCCCACCGGCTTGAGCCAGAGGGCAGATGGGGGGGAATGAAAGGAGGGGCACAGAGAGGACTAAAAAGCACGCCTAACTGGTAAAGCAGCAAACTCAAACCGGAGCCTAATCTGATGCCAAAGCGGGAGAGTTTTTCTTTTTTTCTTTTGAAGGGGGGACACGGAGAGGGCTGGCGGAGAAGCCCCATGCCTCCACCAGTCCTCACCCCCCCCCACCCACCTGCCTTCAGGCTCGAGCCAGAGGGCAGGTGGGGGGCAGGGAATTGGAGGCAAAGCAGAAGAAACCAAAAAGGAAAAAAAGGCAGCAACGCGGCAGAACATGAGACACGGCCGAGTGGCCGGACTCTCTACCACAGAAAAAAGGGGGGGAAGGGGCAGAGAGAAAAGCAGCGGGGGGAGGGGAGGACAGCAGGGGGAGTGAGGGGCTGCCTGACGGAACAGTGGTGGTATCTGGGGCACCAAAGTAAGCAGACACGAGGAGGTCAGGCAAGCAATGGCGTACGCACAGCAGGAAACCTTTTACCCCGGCAGCGGGATCTGCCCCACGACGCGGACGTTGAGGGTGTACGTCGTGTCGCCTGTAGTGGCACCGGGCGCAGCAAGCACCGCGCAAAGGAGCGGCGGTGTCGCCCACTGGCTGCAGAACCAGTCCTTGTCACGCTCTGCGTCAAAGCCACGCCACCAGTCCACGCAGAAGAAGCCATCGTCCACCATGGTGATGTCCTCCTCGGTACGCTGCCAATCCCGCCGGATGGCACCGGTGACAGAGTCGAGGGCCAGGCGAACGGCGCGGAGGGCAAGGCTGTCCCCCATCAGCCCACTCGCGTGGCGGTCACAGCGCACACGCCAGATGGCGCCGATGACCGTGGCACTCTCCACTCTCCACTCTCCACTCTCCAATCTCCACTCTCCACTCTCCACTCTCCACTCTCGCGTGCATCGAACGCTGCTCCTTAGCCAGCCGCTTTTTTAAGTAGCTTCCGACTCCGTGGACGGATTTCGTCGATTTCGGTTGCATTGGAGCCCCTTTGACGTGCACTTCGACGCTAGAGTGACGGTGGAGGCACTGGCACAGCCGCGCGTCGCCGCATTTTCTCTGTGACCGACGACTGATACCCCTGCTCGTCGCCACCGTCGTTCGGCTACCTGGCTCAGCCGGTGACACCCGGACCTGCTGGTCTGTGCGTCGTGGAGTGGCCTCTGCTCTGGTATTAGGCCCAGGTGAGTGCCTTCATGCAGTTCGGCATGCACATGCGCATGGACACCATGTGCGCGGGACCCCTTCCCCCCCGGGCTGCCCCCCCCTGTCTCCGCCTTTCGCCCCACCAACTAGGCTTTGCTTCTGCTCCTCTCCCTGTTCCTGCCCCCACCCACACAGCCCACGCCGCCGCCGATTCCTAGAGGGCCCCTCCTCCCGTCCACGCCGCCGCCGGTTCTTTGAGTGTCCGCCCCCCCACGCCCTCCGTGCTCCTCCCGCCCACGCCGCCGCTGGTTCCTACAGTGTCCCCTCCCCCCGGGCCCCTAGCCCCGGTCCCTAGTGGCGGTTTCCCGTCTCCTTTGGAATTGCGCACGCACGCACGCACGCACGCACGCACGCACGCACGCACGCACGCACGCACGCACGCACGCACGCACGCGCGCACGCACGCACGCACGCGCGCACGCACGCACGCACGCGCGCACGCACGCACGCACGCACGCACGCACGCACGCACGCACGCACGCACGCACGCACGCACGCACGCACGCACGCACGCACGCACGCACGCACGCACGCACGCACGCACGCACGCACGCACGCACGCACGCACGCACGCACGCACGCACGCTCGTTTGCTTCTGCACGCGCTGGCACGCACGCTCGCTCGCTCGCGTGCACGCCTTGTTTTGAACCTAGAACTAGTGGTGGCTCTTGTGAGTGCTCCTTGCCTTTCCCGGAGCCTAGGCACTACTTATGTCCCTTTCTCTAGGTAGCCAACACTCCTAGTGGCTCCCCTAGCTTTTACTCCCTAGCGACTCCCAAGGGGCCCTCCTGGGCACCCCTCCGTAGAGGACTCTTTCTGCGGCTCTCTTTTTCCAGTCTCCACCACCCACACCCCGACGCCTTAAGCCCCCTTCACGTGCACCCCACGCACCCTCTCCCCTCCGTCTGTTGTAGCCAGCTGGCAGCTTCGGCCTCTGGTTTCTCCTTTGCCCCTCCCCCCAGGATCTGTCTTTCCCCCTCTGGGCTACACTCCCCCTCACCACCTGCGTCGCCGCCGCCACCTCCCATGGTCCCTTGGCTATTGCCGCTTACACCCCGAGGCTCCTAAGCCCTTTTGGGATCCCTGGCCCTTTGGCCCCCCTAGTGCCGCCCGCACTCCCTCCTCGCACTGCCTCTGACCCTTAGCCCCAGAGGCCTCTAGGCCCCTGCTCCCCCAACCCCCCTCTCCGCCGCTGCATCCTTTTGTTTTTTGGTGTGCACGCACGCACGCACGCACGCACGAACTCGCACAGCTCAAGCGGCTCCGTCCAGACAGGGTCGCACTCCGCTGCCACCCCAAACCGTGCCGCTCTGACCCCCTCCTGGCCTCCTCTGGCCTGCCGACTCACCGACCCCCTGAGCCGCCGACCCCTAGGTAGGTCCCTGACCTGCCGGACTGCTGACCCCCCCACGCCCCCAATTCCCGATCCACCAGCCCAAAGCCCCTCCCGTCCGCACTCCCCCCCCGGCCTCACCTTCCCTGTTTTCTTACTTTTCTTCTAAGTTTGTCCTGCCCGTATAGGCGCCGGCTTGCCGCCGCCCGGCCCCGACGACTCGCGGCCCGGGTTGTCGGTGCTTGTGCGGGTGGTTTGAACTTAGAAGGAGGGGACGAAGGCGGCGACTCAGAGCCCCGGCGGGATTTCCGGCCGTTGCGGTTTAGAGGCAGTTTGATCGGGAGTTTGACGGTTGTGTGGGGGACCGGTAGGTCAGCCCTAGGGTAGTTGACTCCTGCGGCATGCTCGTTCGGAGCGCGCTGTGGGCGGGTGACCACTCTTTGGTCGCCCGCGTAGTCGACCATGGCCAACGCCTCGGTGGTGGGACGGTTGACAACGTCCACGCGCGCACGTCGGTCTTCTGCCTGATGGTGGGGGACGCAGCCGGCAGGCCGCACCAGGACGGCCTTCACGCGGCACTGATGACCAACCTGACCACCAGATTTGGTGTCGGGAATGATCACCCACCTACATGCACCATCCGCAAGAGCGGGCTCATCGTGATGGAGCTCCAGCTGAACCAGATGACCGCATCGTATGGCTCCCTCTACCGTTACCTGACCAGCGGTGGGGCGTACCCAGTAGAGTGGCGTAACGGCATCTGGCAGGTGGCTGTTAAGCGCGCTGAGCACCCGCTCCCCAACACTGCCATCCAGATTCTGGTGCAGGATGTGCCTGCTGCCCTCTCCACTCACGAGCTTGCGGCGGCCCTCCTCGCGATGGCTTGCTACGCACCAGTGACCCCACAAATGGGCACGGCGCCGGCTGACGTGGTGCGCTTCAACAGCGACCCCGATGCCGTCGTCATGCTGCGCATGCGGCTCGGTCGGGACATGGCTACCAACCAGCCCGACGATGGAAAAATCGTGGTGTGGGTAACCCCGCCGGCGTCGGACCCTTGGCTGCGCCGCCTCCCGGCTGCACTCTACGTGCCGGGCATCACGACCTCACCCGTGCTCGTGCTCCTAAAGGACGACCCGCTCGTGCGAGCTTCTGTGCTCACACCCGCGGTCCACTACTCACCTGGGCACCCTTCTCCGGCGGCTGTGCCCGCCGTCGCGGCTGCCGCCATTGGGGGCGGCTTGGCCACGCTGCCGGGGACCACGCTGCCAAACGGGGTCATGCTGCCCGTCCACCTCGACCTTGACATCGACGTGGTCGCACGCGCGTCCGGCGGGCCCGCCCCTGGATCCACTTCTGCTGACGCTGGCCCTCCGGCTGCGGGAGCAGCGGCGGGGGTCGTGCCGCCTGGGCTCAACGCCCCTTCCGGCTCGGCCGAGGCTGCAGCACCCCCGCTCGCCGCTGCCCCAGAGGACGGCGGCGCGCGCATGGGACCTGCTTCTGCCACTGCCACTGAGGTGCCAACCCCCCCGGAGCTGGGGTCTTGCTCTATTTGCCGCAAGCCTCTCTCCGACGTCGACAACCTAGTCAGCACTAGCTGCAACCACGTGTTCCATCTCTGCTGCCTTGACAAGTGGCGCGCTGGCCACAACACGTGCCCCAACTGCCGCACCACCATCCCCGCTCTTCCCGGGGCATCCGTTGACTCACCGGGGGCCGGTGGCCTCTTGCGGGAGGGGTGGGCTGGCGTCCTCGATGGGTTCTATGAGTCGGACGAGGAAGGCATCGCGGGCAACACGTCGGGGTTTGCCGACGCTGGCCGCTCTGCGGGGGCTGGTGTCACCGAGGGCGGTGCGGCCGCCGTGCTAGCTGGTGGTGCCGACTCCGCTGGTGGCAGTGGCGCTGATGCAGGTCCTGCTGTCGCTGCCCTCCCCGTAGCTGACAGCGGCATCGGTGCACGCACTGCTGGCGGTGATGGTGCCACGGCCAGCGGTGGCCACATTGCGCACTCTGCGGGTGTTGGCCGCGTGGCTGGCGGTGCCAACGAGGTGCACACGGACACCTCCATGCGTATGCCGGAAGGGGGCAGCGATGTGCTTGCCACCGGAGGGACCGCAGGGGGCCACGAGGTGCACTCTGCGGGCACAAGCGTCATGGGGGTTGCCATGCGTTCTGGGTCTGCTGCCCTGCCGACAGCCAGCGCTTCCGCCCCCATGGCTGTTGCGGGGTCACCACCCACTGACTCACCCCTGGTGATGACGGCGGGGACAGTGGTGGCTCTCTAGGACCCCGCGTCGGGACTCTGGCTGCTTCCGGCCGTGCTGACAGGGCCGGCTCCTGGCGGGCATCACCGAGCCGTGACGATGAGGCCGTCGCCCTCGCGCACGCTGCTGCGAGCCGTGCTCGGGGCGGGCGGAGCACACCTGTCAACCCCCTTGCAATCCGTACTACGATAGCAGCGGTTACATGCTCCGGAACCGCTTGCTGTTCCCTCAGCCCGCCGGCAGCTGCGTAAACCTCCCCGGCAATGAAGGCCGGCGCACCGGCGGTGCGATGGATGGAAGTCGACCTGCCCGTTGTCACTGGCCGCGCTTTTGGTGGGCCTCCACCGTACCCAGGCAAGTCAGCACCGGCGATTCTTGGCATGGGCCTCGGGGCGCACGCTGGCAACCGCTTTTCCCGGCCCCGTTGGCACACACCCCAGACTCTGCCCATTTTGCAGGTAACTACCATCTTCGGCCGCAGCCAACCCTAGGGAACACGGCCGCGCTCATTCTCCCGCCCACTGGTGCACGTGCTGCCGGGCGTGGTGGCATCGGCAGCCGCCACGTCGGTCTGCGGTACGACACCAGCGGCGCCACCATCTTCGGGCAGTCCGATGCCGGACCAAGCATCGGCGCTCCCCAGCGGTCGACCGCGCACGCAGTACCAGTTTTGGGTCAGGGGTTAGCATGCCACTACCGACGGTGTTCGACTCAAACCCCGTCTTCTACCACGATCACAGGTTCACAAGGCGACTACTGCGAGCTGACCGTGGCACACCGCGCTCCACGCCTTCTGGTCTCCGCTTCGCCACCACCCGGAGCCGAGAGCTCGCAGGTCTGCTGACAGACGACAGAAAGACGGACTCTCTCAATCCAGCGCGCTGCGGCCCCTCAACGGCATGTGGGCTGGTCCCTAGCGCAGGGCGCCATGAGTACGCCCGGTGCGCCCACCGGCCGCCGCCTCTCAGTCATCATGCTCAACGTACGGGGCCTCACGGGTGCTAAGCTGGTGCAGGTCACGGCCTGGCTGCGCGAGCAGCAGGCGGACGTAGGCATCTTGACTGAGACGCAAACCGCCGCAGATCCAAATGATTTGTTGCGGCGGCAGCCCGGTGCGAGCGCCTTTTGGCCTGGCGCGCGGTTCTTCCACACGCCGGGTGCCGGTTCCACCGGCGGGGTGGTGATGGTCCTCAGTCCGGACTGCCCCCTCAATCAGCCCACTAGGCATGATGCCCCCCTCGACACGTCGGGGCGCATCCTCCGCGTTGACGCGTTCCTCGATGGATCGCCTTTCCGCCTCATTGGAGTCTACGCCCCGGCACAGCCTGTCCACCGGGGAGTTTTCTTCTCTTCCACCCTGGCTGGATACTCCCCGGTCAATGACCCTACCCCGACTGTTGTGGCTGGCGATTTCAACGTCACCCTGCACCAGGATGACCGCGTCGCCTGCCCGGTGCCAAGGGTGCACATCGGTGCATCAGAGCTGCTGGCCGTCATGGGCTCGGCACAGCTGTGCGACATTTGGCGCGACCTCAACCCTGCAGCCATGGCCTTCACTCACTGGTCGGCGTCGACATCATCGGGAAAACGCCTGGACCGCTTCCTTGTCTCTGAATGCTTCTCACCAGCTCTGACCACAGCTGCGCTTCCTGCCGCCACTGCGCTCAGTGCGACCTCAGACATTCTTCCCTCAGCGCCCGTCTCCACCGACCACCTGCCTGTGTCCCTCATGGTGACTTGCATGACGTCAGGCCTGCCGCGTGGCCGGGGCATCCTGTCGTTCCCCCTGCGTTTGCTGAACTCCAAGGAGCCCTCTGCAGCCGTGAGCGCCTTTATCGTTAAGACGGTCCCCCCACTCATGGTGTGCCCGGCGTCTGAGCTCATCGGCGCCCTCGATGCCTGGAAGTCGGCATTCATAGACATGGCTGTTGGTGTTGACAAGCGCCACCGCCGCGACCTCCAGGCGCCCGCGCGTGCCGCCGACCACTGCGCGCGCAGCGCCCGAGAGGGCATGCTTGCTGCAGCAGCATCCGGGGGGGACGTCGGTGCGGCTGCCACCATTTGGCTCGCGCAGAAGGACAACGCTGCGGCAGCATGGCGTGCGCTCTCTGCATTGGCATGGGACGTGGCTGCCACCCTCGACCAGAACAAGGGTGAAACCAGCTCGTACTACTTCCACCACCAGGCACGCGAGATTCACACAGTCACCACCATGCTCTCCCTCAACCGACCCGGCCGTGCCCCTACTGACAGCCCCGATGCCGCCTCATTTGTGTCGGACGCTCCAAAAGCGACCAAGTACGTTGTCGACTTCTTCTCTTCTGAGTCTTCCATCGGTCTGTTCCGCCCGCAGCTGGGCATTGACCCCGCAGCCCAGCACACCCTCCTGACCACCCTGCCAAGGAGGCTGGATGGGCCCTTCGCTGCCTTGGCCGAGGGCGTCAACTGTGCCAACAACGCGCTTGCTGGCATGCTTACGGCGGAAGAGCTGCAGGTTGCGCTCTCCCACGCGGCTAGGGGCAAGGTCCCCGGCGGCGACAACATTGCGTACAAGGTCTACCGCCACTGGCGCGGTTCCCTCTCCCCCCTCCTCCTCCGTGTGTTCAACACCGGCTTTGGAGAGGCTGGCCGCACGTCACCTACCCCGTTTGCTCTGCTCCTCCGTGGGGTTGTTTGCTTGCTCTCCAAGCCAGGCAAGCCGGGCGATGAGCTCGATGGCTACCGGCCCATCACGCTCCTCAATTCAGACGTGAAGCTTGTGATGAGCATCATAGCCAACCGCCTACAAGTCTCGCTTGACTACCTCATCGACATCGGGCAGGGCGCGTTCATCCATGGCCGTGACATCTCTCACAACGTGCGCTACCATCTCACGCTGGCTGCCCGCTTCCGCCACCTCGGCCTGCCGGGCTGGCTGGTGCACAGCGACCTGACTAAAGCGTACGATACGGTGAACCGGGGCTGGCTCGACCAAGCCATGATCCGCATGGGTTTCCGACCCAACGGGGTGGTTAGGTGGTGTCGGGTGCGGGGCACGCAGGGAGGGGAGGGAGGGCAGGGAAGGGGAACAAGCAGGGAGTGGGCAGGCAGGGAGAGGGAGGGGGGGCATGGCAGACAAGCAGGGATGGTGGTGCAGGCAGGGCGTTTTTTTTTTTTAACTGTAACAACGTTACACTCAACCAACGCAGCCATACCGACACCTAAGCGACAGCAACACAGGAATCAAATAGGAAACACGAGAGCCAGGTGGTGGAACGGAGACTCCCGAAGGCACGGCCGAAGCCGTGGCGGCCGGGGCTTTGGGGGGGGATGGTTCTACCTTTGAGCTAGTGGTTAACGATGTTATCTGCGAACCTTGAGGTCCCAGGTTCGATTCCTGGGTCCCTCACCGGTTTCTGGTTTCCGGTTTACCAAAAATACCAATGCCAGTTTCCCTGTTCCTCAGTTCCCGTGTTGCTGTAGCCTAGGGGCGTCGGCATGATGTGTTGCTTTGATGTAATACTTAAAAAAAAAAAAAAAAAAAAAACGGCTTGAGCCAGAGGACAGGTGGGGAGGAATGAACGAAGGGGCACAGAGAGGACTAAAAAGCACGCAAGCGTTGGACCGCAAGAAATTGGGCAAGGCAGCGCTTTGCGCGCTTCCGGGTCAAGAGAAAAATTACAAAGCCCACGCTAGGCCGGTCCTTTTTTTTCGAGGGGCGCTGCTTTGGGATTGGGCATGTCACGCGAATTATTTTCGCGGGACCGGCGCGTCCCAAGCAAGCTTTTGCGGCGTGTCGCTTTGGAAGTCGGCGTCTGGAGCGCAAATTCCCACTCCGAGCCTTGCTGTCGCTAAACGGAAGCACAGCGTTAGTCGAATATTGGAGCCGCGCTGTTTTGCAATTGGGCATGTCACGCGAAGGATCTGCACCTGAAGCGGCAAGCGTCGGACCGCAGGAAATTGGGCAAGGCAGAGCTTTGCGAGCTTCCGGGTCAAGGAAAAAAATTACAAACATCACGCTATGCCGGTCCTTTTTTCCGAGGGGCGCTGCTTTGGGATTGGGCATGTCACGCGATTTATTTTTGCGGGACAGGCGCGTCCCAGGCAAGCTTTTGCGGCGTGTTGCTTTGGAAGTCAGCGTCTGGAGCGCAAATTCCCACTCCGAGGTTTGCTGTCGCTAAACGGAAGCACAGCGTTAGTCGAATATTTGAGCCTCGCTGTTTTGCGATTGCGCATGTCACGCGGAGGATCTGCACCTGAAGCGGCAAGCGTCGGACCGCAGGAAAATGGGCAAGGCAGCGCTATGCGCGCTTCCGGTTTAAGAGAAAAAATTAAAACCCCACGCTAGGCCGGCCCTTTTTTTCGAGGGGCGCTGCTTTGGGATTCGGCATGTCACGTGAATTATTTTCGCGGGACTGGCGCGTCCCAGGCAAGCTTTTGCGGCGTGTCGCTTTGGAAGTTGGCGTGTGGAGCGCAAATTCCCACTTCGAGCCTTACTGTCGCTTAACGAAAGCACAGCGTTAGTCGAATATTGGAGCCGCGCTGTTTTGTGATTGGGCATGTCACGCGAAGGATCTGCACCTGAAGCGGCAAGCGTCGGACCGCAGGAAATTGGGCAAGGCAGCGCTTTGCGAGCTTCGGGGTCAAGAGAAATAATTAAAATCCCACGCTAGGCCGGTACATTTTTTTCGAGGGGCTCTGCTTTGGGATTGGGCATGTCACGCGATTTATTTTTTTGCGGGACTGGCGCGTCCCAGGCAAGCTTTTGCGGCGTGTCGCTTTGGAAGTCGGCGTCTGGAGTGCAAATTCCCACTCCGAGCTTTGCTGTCGCTAAACGGAAGCACAACGTTAGTCGAACATTGGAGCCTCGCTGTTTTGCGATTGGGCATGTCACGCGAAGGAACTGCACCTGAAGCGGCAAGCGTCGGACCGCAGGAAATTGGGCAAGGCAGCGCTTTGCGAGCTTCCGTGTCAAGAGAAAAAAATAAACCCCACGCTTGGCCGGTCCTTTTTTTCGAGGAACGCTGCTTTGGGATGGGGCATCTCACGCGATTTATTTTCGCGGGACAGGCAAGCTTTTGCGGCGTGTCGCTTTGGAAAATGGCGTGTGGAGCGCAAATTCCCACTCCGAGCCTTACTGTCGCTTAACGAAAGCACAGCGTTAGTCGAATATTGGAGCCTCGCTGTTTTGCGATTGGGCATGTCACGCGGAGGATCTGCACCTGAAGCGGCAAGCGTCGGACCGCAGGAAATTGGGCAAGGAAGCGCTTTGTGCGCTTCCGGGTCAAGAAAAAAAATTTAAACCCCACGCTAGGCCGGTCTTTTTTTTCGAGGGGCGCTGCTGTGGGATTGGGCATCTCACGCGAATTATTTTTGCGGGACCGGCGCGTCCCAGGCAAGCTTTTGCGGCGTGTCGCTTTGGAAGTCGGCGTCTGGAGCGCAAATTCCCACTCCGAGCCTTACTGTCGCTTAACGAAAGCTCAGCGTTAGTCGAATATTGGAGCCGCGCTGTTTTGCGATTGGGCATGTCACGCGAAGGATCTGCACCTGAAGCGGCAAGCGTCGGACCGCAGGAAATTGGGCAAGGCAGCGCTTTGCGCGCTTCCGGGTCACGGAAAAAAATTACAAAGCCCACGCTAGGCCGGTCCTTTCTTCCGAGGGGCGCTGCTTTGGGATTGGGCATCTCACGCGATTTATTTGCGCGGGACAGGCGCGTCCCAGGCAAGCTTTTGCGGCGTGTCGCTTTGTAAGTTGGCGTGTGGAGCGCAAATTCCCACTCCGAGCCTTGCTGTCGCTAAACGGAAGCACAGCGTTAGTCGAATATTGGAGCCGCGCTGTTTTGCGATTGGGCATGTCACGCGAAGGATCTGCACCTGAAGCGGCAAGCGTCGGACCGCAGGAAATTGGGCAAGGCAGCGCTTTGCGAGCTTCCGGGTCAAGAGAAAAAATACAAACCCCACGCTAGGCCGGTCCTTTTTTTTCGAGGGGCGCTGCATTGGGATTGGGCATGTCACGCGAATTATTTTTGCGGGACCGGCGCGTCCTCGGCAAGCTTTTGCAGCGTGTCGCTTTGGAAGTCGGCGTCTGGAGCGCAAATTCCCGCTCCGAGCCTTGCTGTCGCTAAACGGAAGCACAGTGTTAGTCGGTCATTGGAGCCGCGCTTTTTTGCGATTGGGCATGTCACGCGAAGGATCTGCACCTGAAGCGGCAAGCGTCGGACCGCAGGAAATTGGGCAAGGCAGCGCTTTGCGAGCTTCCGGGTCAAGAGAAATACTACAAACCCCACGCTAGGCCGGTCCTTTTTTTTCGAGGGGCGCTGCTTTGGGATTGGGCATGTCACGCGAATTATTTTCGCGGGACCGGCGCGTCCCCGGCAAGCTTTTGCAGCGTGTCGCTTTGGAAGTCGGCGTCTGGAGCGCAAATTCCCACTCCGAGCCTTGCTGTCGCTAAACGGAAGCACAGTGTTAGTCGGTCATTGGAGCCGCGCTTTTTTGCGATTGGGCATGTCATGCGAAGGATCTGCACCTGAAGCGGCAAGCGTCGGACCGCAGGAAATTGGGCAAGGCAGCGCTTTGCGAGCTTCCGGGTCAAGAGAAAAAATACAAACCCCACGCTCGGCCGGTCCTTTTTTCGAGGGGCGCTGCTTTGTGATTAGGCATCTCACGCGATTTATTTTCGCGGGACCGGCGCGTCCCAGGCAAGCTTTTGCGGCGTGTCGCTTTGGAAGTCGGCGTCTAGAGCGCAAATTCCCACTCTGAGCGTTACTGTTGCTTAACGAAAGCACAGCGTTAGTCGAATATTGGAGCCGCGCTGTTCTGCGATTGCGCATGTCACGCGGAGGATCTGCACCTGAAGCGGCAAGCGTCGGACCGCAGGAAATTGGGCAAGGCAGCGCTTTGCGAGCTTCCGGGTCAAGAGAAAAAATTAAAACACCACGCTAGGCCTGTCCTTTTTTTTCGAGGGGCGCTGCTTTGGGATTAGGCATCTCACGCGAATTATTAATGCGGGACCGGCGCGTCCCAGGCAAGCTTTTGCGGCGTGTCGATTTGTAAGTTGGCGTGTGGAGCGCAAATTTCCACTCCGAGCCTTGCTGTCGCTAAACGGAAGCTAGGCGTTAGTCGAATATTGGAGCCGCGCTGTTTTGCGATTGGGCATGTCACGCGGAGGATCTGCACCTGAAGCGGCAAGCGTCGGACCGCAGGAAATTGGGCAAGGCAGCGCTTTGCGCGCTTCCGGGTCACGGAAAAAAATTACAAAGCCCACTCTATGCCGGTCCTTTCTTCCGAGGGGCGCTGCTTTGGGATTGAGCATCTCACGCGAATTATTTTCGCGGGACCGGCGCGTCCCCGGCAAGCTTTTGCAGCGTGTCGCTTTGGAAGTCGGCGTCTGGAGCGCAAATTCCCACTCCGAGCCTTGCTGTCGCTAAACGGAAGCACAGCGTTAGTCGAATATTGGAGCCGCGCTGTTTTGCGATTGGGCATGTCATGCGAAGGATCTGCACCTGAAGCGGCAAGCGTCGGACCGCAGGAAATTGGGCAAGGCAGCGCTTTGCGAGCTTCCGGGTCAAGAGAAAAAATACAAACCCCACGCTCGGCCGGTCCTTTTTTCGAGGGGCGCTGCTTTGGATTAGGCATCTCACGCGATTTATTTTCGCGGGACCGGCGCGTCCCAGGCAAGCTTTTGCGGCGTGTCGCTTTGGAAGTCGGCGTCTAGAGCGCAAATTCCCACTCCGAGCCTTACTGTCGCTTAACGAAAGCACAGCGTTAGTCGAATATTGGAGTCGCGCTGTTTTGCGATTGCGCATGTCACGCGGAGGATCTGCACCTGAAGCGGCAAGCGTCGGACCGCAGGAAATTGGGCAAGGCAGCGCTTTGCGAGCTTCCGGGTCAAGAGAAAAAATTAAAACACCACGCTAGGCCTGTCCTTTTTTTTCGAGGGGCGCTGCTTTGGGATTAGGCATCTCACGCGAATTATTAATGCGGGACCGGCGCGTCCCAGGCAAGCTTTTGCGGCGTGTCGCTTTGTAAGTTGGCGTGTGGAGCGCAAATTTCGACTCCGAGCCTTGCTGTCGCTAAACGGAAGCTAGGCGTTAGTCGAATATTGGAGCCGCGCTGTTTTGCGATTGGGCATGTCACGCGGAGGATCTGCACCTGAAGCGGCAAGCGTCGGACCGCAGGAAATTGGGCAAGGCAGCGCTTTGCGCGCTTCCGGGTCATGGAAAAAAATTACAAAGCCCACTCTATGCCGGTCCTTTCTTCCGAGGGGCGCTGCTTTGGGATTGAGCATCTCACGCGAATTATTTTCGCGGGACCGGCGCGTCCCAGGCAAGCTTTTGCGGCGTGTCGCTTTGGAAAATGGCGTGTGGAGCGCAAATTCCCACTCCGAGCCTTGCTTTTTTGTTTTTTTTAAAAGGTATTACATCAAAGCAACACCTTATGCCGACGCCTAGGCTACAGCAACACGGGAACTGAGGAACAGAGAAACTGGTATTGGTATTTTTGGTAAACCGGAAACGAGGAACCGGTGAGCGACCCAGGAATCGCCTTGCTGTCGCTAAACGGAAGCACAGCGTTAGTTGAATATTGGAGCCGCGCTGTTTTGTGATTGGGCATGTCACGCGAAGGATCTGCCCCTGAAGCGGCAAGCGTCGGACCGCAGAAAATTGGGCGAGGCAGTGCTTTGCGAGCTTCCGGGTCACGGAAAAAAATTACAAAGCCCACTCTATGCCGGTCCTTTTTTCCGAGGGGCGCTGCTTTGGGATTGGGCATCTCACGCGATTCATTTTCGCGGGACCGGCGCGTCCCAGGCAAGCATTTGCGGCATGTCGCTTTGGAAGTCGGCGTCTGGAATGCAAATTCCCACTCCGAGCTTTGCTGTCGCTAAACGGAAGCACAGCGTTAGTCGAATATTGGAGCCTCGCTGTTTTGCGATTGGGCATGTCACGCGATATATTTTTTTTTTTAAGGTATTTACATCAAAGCAACACCTTATGCCGACGCCTGGGCTACAGCAACACGGGGACCAAGGAAGAACGAAACTGGTATTGGTATTTTTGGTAAACCGGAAACCAGAAACCGGTGAGCGACCCAGGCATCGAACCTGGAGCCTTTAGGATTGCAGATAACATCGTTAACCACAAGCCCAAAGGTGGAACCATCCCCCCCCAGCGAAGGATCTGCACCTGAAGCGGCAAGCGGCGGACCGTAGGAAATTGGGCAAGGCAGCGCTTTGCGAGCTTCCTGGTCAAGAGAAAAAATACAAACCCCACGCTAGGCCGGTCCTTTTTTTTCGAGGGGCGCTGCTTTGGGATTGGGCATGTCACGCGATTTATTTTTGCGGGACTGGCGCGTCCCAGGCAAGCTTTTGCGGCGTGTCGCTTTGGAAGTCGACATCTGGAGCGCAAATTCCCACTCCGAGCCTTACTGTCGCTTAACGAAAGCACAGCGTTAGTCGAATATTGGAGCCGCGCTGTTTTGCGATTGCGCATGTCACGCGGAGGATCTGCACCTGAAGCGGCAAGCGTCGGACCGCAGGAAATTGGGCGCAAGGCAGCGCTTTGCGCGCTTCAGGGTCAAGAGAAAAAAATAAAACCCCACGCTAGGCCGGCCCTTTTTTTTCGAGGGGCGCGGCTTTGGGATTAGGCATCTCACGCGAATTATTTTCGCGGGACTGGCGCGTCCCAGACAAGCTTTTGCGGCATGTCGCTTTGGAAGTCGGCGTCTGGAATGCAAATTCCCACTCCGAGCCTTGCTGTCGCTTAACGGAAGCACAGCGTTAGTTGAATATTGGAGCCGCGCTGTTTTGTGATTGGGCATGTCACGCGAAGGATCTGCACCTGAAGCGGCAAGCGGCGGACCGTAGGAAATTGGGCAAGGCAGCGCTTTGCGAGCTTCCTGGTCAAGAGAAAAAATACAAACCCCACGCTAGGCCGGTCCTTTTTTTTCGAGGGGCGCTGCTTTGGGATTGGGCATGTCACGCGATTTATTTTTGCGAGACTGGCGCGTCCCAGGCAAGCTTTTGCGGCGTGTCGCTTTGGAAGTCGGCGTAGAGAGCGCAAATTCTCACTCCGAGCCTTACTGTCGCTTAACGAAAGCACAGCGTTAGTCGAATATTGGAGCCGCGCTGTTTTGCGATTGCGCATGTCACGCGGAGGATCTGCACCTGAAGCGGCAAGCGTCGGACCGCAGGAAATTGGGCAAGGCAGCGCTTTGCGCGCTTCAGGGTCAAGAGAAAAAATTAAAACCCCACGCTAGGCCGGCCCTTTTTTTTCGACGGGCGCCGCTTTGGGATTAGGCATCTCACGCGAATTATTTTCGCGGGACTGGCGCGTCCCCGGCAAGCTTTTAAGGCATGTCGCTTTGGAAGTCGGCGTCTGGAATGCAAATTCCCACTCCGAGCCTTGCTGTCGCTTAACGGAAGCACAGCGTTAGTTGAATATTGGAGCCGCGCTGTTTTGCGATTGGGCATGTCACGCGAAGGATCTGCACCTGAAGCGGCAAGCGTCGGACCGCAGGAAATTGGTCAGGGCAGCGCTTTGCGAGCTTCCGGGTCAAGAGAAAAAAAATAAACCCCACGCTTGGCCGGTCCATCTTTTCGAGGGGCGCTGTTTTGGGATTGGGCATGTCACGCGAATTTTTTTCGCGGGACCGGCGCGTCCCAGGCAAGCTTTTGCGGCGTGTCGCTTTGGAAAATGGCGTGTGGAGATCAACATCCCACTCCGTGCCTTGCTGTCGCTAAACGGAAGCACAGCGTTAGTCGAATATTGGAGCCGCGCTGTTTTGCGATTGCGCATGTCACGCGGAGGATCTGCACCTGAAGCGGCAAGCGTCGGACCGCAGGAAATTGGGCAAGGCAGCGCTTTGCGAGCTTCCGGGTCAACGAAAATCACAAACGCCACGCTCGGCCGGTCCTTTTTCCGAGGGGCGCTGCTTTTGGATTGGGCATCTCACGCGATTTATTTTCGCGGGACCGGCGCGTCCCAGGCAAGCTTTTGCGGCGTGTCGCTTTGGAAAATGGCGTGTGGAGCGCAAATTCTCACTCCGAACCTTGCTGTCGCTAAACGGAAGCACAGCGTTAGTCGAATATTGGAGCCGCGCTGTTTTGCGATTGCGCATGTCACGCGGAGGATCTGCACCTGAAGCGGCAAGCGTCGGACCGCAGGAAATTGGGCAAGGCAGCGCTTTGCGAGCTTCCGGGTCAAGAGAAAAAATACAAACCCCACGCTCGGCCGGTCCTTTTTTTCGAGGGGCGCTGCTTTGGGATTGGGCATCTCACGCGATTCATTTTTGCGGGACCGGCGCGTCCCAGGCAAGCTTTTGCGGCATGTCGCTTTGGAAGTTGGCGTGTGGAGCGCAAATTCCCACTCCGAGCGTTACTGTCGCTTAACGAAAGCACAGCGTTAGTCGAATAATGGAGCCGCGCAGTTTCGCGATTGCGCATGTCACGCGGAGGATCTGCACCTGAAGCGGCAAGCGTCGGACCGCAGGAAATTGGGCAAGGCAGCGCTTTGCGAGCTTCCGGGTCAAGAGAAAAAATTAAAACACCACGCTAGGCCTGTCCTTTTTTTTCGAGGGGCGCTGCTTTGGGATTAGGCATCTCACGCGAATTATTTTCACGGGACTGGCGCGTCCCAGACAAGCTTTTGCGGCATGTCGCTTTGGAAGTCGGCGTCTGGAATGCAAATTCCCACTCCGAGCCTTGCTGTCGCTTAACGGAAGCACAGCGTTAGTCGAATATTGGAGCTGCGCTGTTTTGTGATTGGGCAAGTCACGCGAAGGATCTGCACCTGAAGCGGCAAGCGTCGGACCGCAGGAAATTGGGCAAGGCAGCGCTTTGCGAGCTTCCGGGTCAAGAGAAAAAATACAAACCCCAAGCTCGGCCGGTCCTTTTTTTCGAGGGGCGCTGCTTTGGGATTGGGCATCTCACGCGATTTATTTTTGCGGGACCGGCGCGTCCCATGCAAGCTTTTGCGGCGTGTCGCTTTGGAAGTTGTCGTGTGGAGCGCAAATTTCCACTCCGAGCCTTGCTATCGCTAAAGGGAAGCACAGCTTTGTCGAATATTGGAGCCGCGCTGTTTTGCGATTGCGCATGTCACGCGAAGGATCTGCACCTGAAGCGGCAAGCGTCGGACCGCAGGAAATTGGGCAAGGCAGCGCTTTGCGAGCTTCCGGGTCAAGAGAAAAAAAATAAACCCCACGCTTGGCCGGTCTTTTTTTTCGAGGGGCGCTGCTTTGGGATTGGGCATCTCACGCGATTTATTTTTGCAGGACTGGCGCGACCCAGGCAAGCTTTTGCGGCGTGTCGCTTTGGAAGTTGGCGTGTGGAGCGCAAATTCCCACTCCGAGCCTTGCTGTCGCTTAACGGAAGCACAGCGTTATTCGAATATTGGAGCTGCGTTGTTTTGCGATTTGGCATGTCACGCGAAGGATCTGCACCTGAAGCGGCAAGCGTCGGACCGTAGGAAATTGGGCAAGGCAGCGCTTTGCGAGCTTCCGGGTCAAGGAATAAAATTACAAACGCCACGCTTGGCCGGTCCTTTTTTCCGAGGGGCGCTGCTTTGGGATTGGGCATGTCACGCGATTTATTTTTGCAGGACTGGCGCGTCCCAGGCAAGCTTTTGCGGCGTGTCGCTTTGGGAGTTGGCGTATGGAGCGCAAATTCCCACTTCGAGCCTTACTGTCGCTTAACGGAAGCACAGCGTTATTCGAATATTGGAGCCGCGCTGTTTTGCGATTGGGCATGTCACGCGGAGGATCTGCACCTGAAGCGGCAAGCGTCGGACCGCAGGAAATTGGGCAAGGCAGCGCTTTGCGAGCTTCCGGGTCAAGGAAAAAAATTACAAACGCCACGCTATGCCGGTCCTTTTTTCCGAGGGGCGCTGCTTTGGGATTGGGCATGTCACGCGATTTATTTTTGCGGGACTGGCGCGTCCCAGGCAAGCTTTTGCGGCGTGTCGCTTTGGAAGTCGGCGTCTGGAGCGCAAATTCCACTCCGAGCCTTACTGTCGCTTAACGAAAGCACAGCGTTAGTCGAATATTGGAGCCGCGCTGTTTGCGATTGCGCATGTCACGCGGAGGATCTGCACCTGAAGCGGCAAGCGTCGGACCGCAGCAAATTGGGCAAGGCAGCGCTTTACGGGCTTCCGTGTCAAGAGAAAAAAAATAAACCCCACGCTTGGCCGGTCCTTTTTTTCGAGGGGCGCTGCTTTGGGATTGGGCATCTCACGCGATTTATTTTTGCGGGACAGGCGCGTCCCAGGCAAGCTTTTGCGGCGTGTCGCTTTGGAAAATGGCGTGTGGAGCGCAAATTCCCACTCCGAGCCTTGCTGTCACTAAACGGAAGCACAGCGTTAGTCGAATATTGGAGCCGCGCTGTTTTGCGATTGCGCATGTCACGCGAAGGATCTGCACCTGAAGCGGCAAGCGTCGGACCGCAGGAAATTGGGCAAGGCAGCGCTTTGCGAGCTTCCGGGTCAAGAGAAATTATTAAAACCCCACGCTAGGCCGGTCCTTTTTTTTCGAGGGGCGCTGCTTTGGGATTGGGCAAGTCACGCGATTTATTTTTGCGGGACAAGCGCGTCCCAGGCAAGCTTTTGCGGCGTGTCGCTTTGGAAAATGGCGTGTGGAGCGCAAATTCCCACTTTGAGCCTTGCTGTCGCTAAACGGAAGCACAGCGTAAGTCGAATATTGGAGCCTCGCTGTTTTGCGATTGGGCATGTCACGCGAAGGATCTGCACCTGAAGCGGCAAGCGTCGGACCGCAGGAAATTGGGCAAGGCAGCGCTTTGCGAGCTTCCGGGTCAAGAGAAAAAATACAAACCCAACGCTAGGCCGGTCCTTTTTTTTCGAGGGGCGCTGCTTTGGGATTGGGCATGTCACGCGATTTATTTTTGCGAGACTGGCGCGTCCCAGGCAAGCTTTTGCGCGTGTCGCTTTGGAAGTCGGCGTCTGGAGCGCAAATTCCCACTCCGAGTTTGCTGTCGCTAAACGGAAGCACAGCGTTCGTCGAATATTGGAGCCGCGCTGTTTTGAGATTGCGCATGTCACGCGAAGGATCTGCACCTGAAGCGGCAAGCGTCGGACCGCAGGAAATTGGGCAAGGCAGAGCTTTGCGAGCTTCCGGGTCAAGAAAACAAATAACAAACGCCACGCTAGGCCGGTCCTTTTTTTCGAGGGGCGCTGCTTTGGGATTGGGCATGTCACGCGATTTATTTTTGCGGGACAGGCGCGTCCCAGGCAAGCTTTTGCGGCGTGTCGCTTTGGAAAATGGCGTGTGGAGCGCAAATTCCCACTCCGAGCCTTGCTGTCGCTAAACGGAAGCACAGCGTTAGTCGAATATTGGAGCCGCGCTGTTTTGCGATTGCGCATGTCACGCGAAGGATCTGCACCTGAAGCGGCAAGCGTCGGACCGCAGGAAATTGGGCAAGGCAGCGCTTTGCGAGCTTCCGGGTCAAGAGAAAAAAAACAAACCCCACGCTTGGCCGGTCGTTTTTTTCGTGGGGCGCTGCTTTGGGATTGGGCATCTCACGCGATTTATTTTCGCGGGACCGGCGCGTCCCAGGCAAGCTTTTGCGGTGTGTCGCTTTGGAAGTCGGCGTCTGGAGCGCAAATTCCCACTCCGAGCCTTGCTTTCGCTAAACGGAAGCACAGCGTAAGTCGAATATTGGAGCCGCGCTGTTTTGCGATTGCGCATGTCACGCGAAGGATCTGCACCTGAAGCGGCAAGCGTCGGACCGCAGGAAATTGGGCAAGGCAGCGCTTTGCGAGCTTCCGGGTCAAGAGAAATAATTAAAACCCCACGCTAGGCCGGTCCTTTTTTTCGAGGGGCGCTGCTTTGGGATTGGGCATCTCACGCGATTTATTTTTGCAGGACTGGCGCGTCCCAGGTAAGCTTTTGCGGCGTGTCGCTTTTGAAGTTGGCGTGTGGAGCGCAAATTCCCACTCCGAGCCTTGCTGTCGCTAAACGAAAGCACAGCGTTAGTCGAATATTGGAGCCGCGCTGTTTTGCGATTGCGCATGTCACGCGAAGGATCTGCACCTGAAGCGGCAAGCGTCGGACAGCAGGAAATTGGGCAAGGCAGCGCTTTGCGAGCTTCCGGGTCAAGGAAAAAAATTACAAACGCCACGCTATGCCGGTCCTTTTTTCCGAGGGGCGCTGCTTTGGGATTGGGGATGTCACGTGATTTTTTTTTGCGGCACTGGTGCGTCCCAGGCAAGCTTTTGCGGCGTGTCGCTTTGGAAGTCGGCGTCGAGAGCGCAAATTCCCACTCCGAGCCTTACTGTCGCCTAACGAAAGCACAGCGTTAGTCGAATATTGGAGCCGCGCTTTTTTGCGATTGAGCATTTTTTTTATTAAAAAAAAAAAAGGTATTACATCAAAGCAACACATTTTGCCGATGCCTAGGCTACAGCAACACGGGGACCAAGGAACAAGGAAACTGGTATTGGTATTTTTGGTTATCCGGAAACCAGAAACCGGTGAACGACCCAGGAATCGAACCTGCAGCCTTTAGGATTGCAGATAACATCGTTAACCACAAGCCCAAAGGTGGAACCAACCCTCCCCAATCATGTCACGCGGAGGATCTGCACCTGAAGCGGCAAGCGTCGGACCGCAGGAAATTGGGCAAGGCAGCGCTTTGCGAGCTTCCGGGTCAAGAGAAATAATACAAACCTAACGCTAGGCCGGTCCTTTTTTTTCGAGGGGCGCTGCTTTGGGATTGGGCATGTCACGCGATTTATTTTTGCGGGACTGGCGCGTCCTAGGCAAGCTTTTGCGGCGTGTCGCTTTGGAAGTCGGCGTCTGGAGTGCAAATTCCCACTCCGAGCTTTGCTGTCGCTAAACGGAAGCACAGCGTTAGTCGAATATTGGAGCCTCGCTGTTTTGCGATTGGGCATGTCACGCGAAGGATCTGCACCTGAAGCGGCAATCGTCGGACCGCAGGAAATTGGGCAAGGCAGCGCTTTGCGAGCTTCCGGGTCAAGAGAAATAATTAAAACCCCACGCTAGGCCGGTCCTTTTTTTCGTGGGGCGCTGCTTTGGGATTGGGCATCTCACGCGATTTATTTTCGCGGGACCGGCGCGTCCCAGGCAAGCTTTTGCGGCGTGTCGCTTTGGAAAATGGCGTGTGGAGCGCAAATTCCCACTCCGAGCCTTGCTGTCGCTAAACGGAATCACAGCGTTCGTCGAATATTGGAGCCGCGCTGTTTTGCGATTGCGCATGTCACGCGAAGGATCTGCACCTGAAGCGGCAAGCGTCGGACCGCAGGAAATTGGGCAAGGCAGCGCTTTGCGAGCTTCCGGGTCAAGAGAAAAAAAACAAACCCCACGCTTGGCCGGTCCTTTTTTTCGAGGGGCGCTGCTTTGGGATTGGGCATTTTTTTTTTTTTTTAAAAGGTATGACATCAAAGCAACACCTTATGCCGACGCCTAGGCTACAGCAACACGGGGACCAAAGATCAGGGAAACTGGCATTGGTAGTTTGGTTAGCCGGAAACCAGAAACCGGTGAGGGACCCAGGCATGTCACGCGAATTATTTTCGCGAAACTGGCGCGTCCCAGGCTAGCTTTTACGGCGTGTTGCTTTGGAAGTCGCATGTGGCGCGCAAATTCCAACTCCGAGCCTTGCTGTCGCTAAACGGAAGCGCAGCGTTAGTCGAATATTGGAGCCGCGCTGTTTTGTGATTGGGCATGTCACGCGAAGAATCTGCACCTGAAGCGGCAAGCGTCGGACCGCAGGAAATTGGGCAAGGCAGCGCTTTGCGAGCTTCCGGGTCAAGGAAAAAAATAACAAACGCCACGCTATGCCGGTCCTTTTTTCCGAGGGGCGCTGCTTTGGGATTGGGCATGTCACGCGATTTATTTTTGCGGGACTGGCGCGTCCCAGGCAAGCTTTTGCGGCGTGTCGCTTTGTAAGTCGGCGTCTGGAGCGCAAATTCCCACTCCGAGCCTTACTGTCGCTTAACGAAAGCACAGCGTTAGTCGAATATTGGAGCCTCGCTGTTTTGCGATTGGGCATGTCACGCGAAGGATCTGCACCTGAAGCGGCAAGCGTCGGACCGTAGGAAATTGGGCAAGGCAGCGCTTTGCGAGCTTCCGGGTCAAGAGAAAAAAAAAAACCCCACGCTAGGCCGGTCCTTTTTTTCGAGGGGCGCTGCTTTGGGATTGGGCATGTCACGCGATTTATTTTTGCGGGACTGGCGCGTCCCAGGCAAGCTTTTGCGGCGTGTCGCTTTGGAAAATGGCGTGTGGAGCGCAAATTCCCACTCCGAGCCTTACTGTCGCTTAACGAAAGCACAGCGTTAGTCGAATATTGAGCCGCGCTGTTTTGCGATTGCGCATGTCACGCGAAGGATCTGCACCTGAAGCGGCAAGCGTCGGACCGCAGGAAATTGGGCAAGGCAGCGCTTTGCGAGCTTCCGGGTCAAGAGAAAAAAAAAAAAAAAAACACGCTTGGCCGGTCCTTTTTTTCGTGGGGCGCTGCTTTGGGATTGGGCATTTTTTTTTTTTTTTAAAAGGTATGACATCAAAGCAACACCTTATGCCGACGCCTAGGCTACAGCAACACGGGGACCAAAGATCTGGGAAACTGGCATTGGTAGTTTGGTTAGCCGGAAACCAGAAACCGGTGAGGGACCCAGGCATGTCACGCGAATTATTTTCGCGAAACTGGCGCGTCCCAGGCTAGCTTTTACGGCGTGTTGCTTTGGAAGTCGCATGTGGCGCGCAAATTCCAACTCCGAGCCTTACTGTCGCTTAACGAAAGCACAGCGTTAGTCGAATATTGGAGCCGCGCTGTTTTGCGATTGCACATGTCACGCGAAGGATCTGCACCTGAAGCGGCAAGCGTCGGACCGCAGGAAATTGGGCAAGGCAGCGCTTTGCGAGCTTCCGGGTCAAGAGAAAAAAATTACAAACCTCACGCTAGGCCGGTCCTTTTTTCGAGGGGCGCTGCTTTGGGATTGGGCATGTCACGCGATTTATTTTTGCGGGACTGGCGCGTCCTAGGCAAGCTTTTGCGGCGTGTCGCTTTGGAAGTCGGCGTCTGGAGTGCAAATTCCCACTCCGAGCTTTGCTGTCGCTAAACGGAAGCACAGCGTTAGTCGAATATTGGAGCCTCGCTGTTTTGCGATTGGGCATGTCACGCGAAGGATCTGCACCTGAAGCGGCAAGCGTCGGACCGCAGGAAATTGGGCAAGGCAGGCTTCCGGGTCAAGAGAAAAAAAATAAACCCCACGCTTGGCCGGTCCTTTTTTTTCGAGGGGCGCTGCTTTGGGATTGGGCATGTCACGTGATTTATTTTTGCGGGACTTGCGCGTCCCAGGCAAGCTTTTGCCGCGTGTCGCTTTGGAAGTCAGCGTCTGGAGCGCAAATTCCCACTCCGAGCCTTACTGTCGCTTAACGAAAGCACAGCGTTAGTCAAATATTGGAGCCGCGCTGTTTTGCGATTGGGCATGTCACGCGAAGGATCTGCACCTGAAGCGGCAAGCGTCGGACCGTAGGAAATTGACCAAGGCAGCGCTTTGCGAGCTTTTGGGTCAAGACAAAAAAAACAACCCCACGCTAGGCCGGTCCTTTTTTTTCGAGGGGCGCTGCTATGGGATTGGGCATGTCACGCGATTTATTTTTGCGGGACTGGCGCGTCCCGGGCAAGCTTTTGCGGCGTGTCGCTTTGGAAGTCGGCGTGTGGAGCGCAAATTCCCACTCCGAGCCTTACTGTCGCTTAACGAAAGCACAGCGTTAGTCGAATATTGGAGCCGCGCTGTTTTGCGATTGCGCATGTCACGCGGAGGATCTGCAACGGAAGCGGCAAGCGTCGGACCGCAGGAAATTGGGCAAGGCAGCGCTTTGCGAGCTTCCGTGTCAAGAGAAAAAAAATAAACCCCACGCTTGGCCGGTCCTTTTTTCGAGGGGCGCTGCTTTGGGATTGGGCATCTCACGCGATTTATTTTCGCGGGATCGGCGCGTCCCAGGCAAGCTTTTGCGGCGTGTCGCTTTGGAAAATGGCGTGTGGAGCGCGAATTCCCACTCCGAGCCTTGCTGTCGCTAAACGGAAGCACAGCGTTAGTCGAATATTGGAGCCGCGCTGTTTTGCGATTGCACATGTCACGCGAAGGATCTGCACCTGAAGCGGCAAGCGTCGGACCGCAGAAAATTGGGCAAGGCAGCGCTTTGCGAGTTTCCGGGTCAAGGAAAAAAATTACAGACGCCACGCTATGCCGGTCCTTTTTTCCGAGGGGCGCTGCTTTGGGATTGGGCATGTCACGCGATTTATTTTTGCGGGACTGGCGCGTCCTAGGCAAGCTTTTGCGGCGTGTCGCTTTGGAAGTCGGCGTGTGGAGCGCAAATTCCCACTCCGAGCCTTACTGTCGCTTAACGAAAGCACAGCGTTAGTCAAATATTGGAGCCGCGCTGTTTTGCGATTGCGCATGTCACGCGAAGGATCTGCACCTGAAGCGGCAAGCGTCGGACCGCAGGAAATCGGGCAAGGCAGAGCTTTGCGAGCTTCCGGGTCAAGGAAAAAAATTACAAACATCACGCTATGCCGGTCCTTTTTTCCGAGGGGCGCTGCTTTGGGATTGGGCATGTCACGCGATTTATTTTTGCGGGACTGGCGCGTCCCAGGCAAGCTTTTGCGGCATGTCGCTTTGGAAGTCGGCGTCTGGAATGCAAATTCCCACTCCGAGCCTTGCTGTCGCTAAACGGAAGCACAGCGTTAGTCGAATATTGGAGCCTCGCTGTTTTGCGATTGGGCATGTCACGCGAAGGATCTGCACCTGAAGCGGCAAGCGTCGGACCGTAGGAAATTGACCAAGGCAGCGCTTTGCGAGCTTCCGGGTCAAGAGAAAGAAAATAAACCCCAGGCTTGGCCGGTCCTTTTTTCGAGGGGCGCTGCTTTGGGATTGGGCATCTCACGCGATTTATTTTCGCGGGACCGGCGCGTCCCAAGCAAGCTTTTGCGGCGTGTCGCTTTGGAAAATGGCGTGTGGAGCGCAAATTCCCACTCCGAGCCTTGCTGTTGCTAAACGGAAGCACAGCGTTCGTCGAAT